>CM050168.1:89748661-89898661 GCA_027410445.1 Discoglossus pictus | reverse complement strand
TACACACCCATCCATCCATCCATCTACACACCCATCCATCCATCCATCTACACACCCATCCATCCATCCATCTACACACCCATCCATCCATCCATCTACACACCCATCCATCCATCCATCTACACACCCATCCATCTACACACCCATCCATCCATCCATCTACACACCCATCCATCCATCCATCTACACACCCATCCATCCATCCATCTACACACCCATCCATCCACACACCCATCCATCCATCCATCTACACACCCATCCATCCATCCATCTACACACCCATCCATCCACACACCCATCCATCCATCCATCTACACACCCATC
The DNA here is from genome assembly GCA_027410445.1 of Discoglossus pictus. Taxonomy (NCBI): domain Eukaryota; kingdom Metazoa; phylum Chordata; class Amphibia; order Anura; family Alytidae; genus Discoglossus; species Discoglossus pictus. The sequence goes on along the minus strand of CM050168.1, from coordinate 89,898,337 downwards.
CATCCATCCATCTACACACCCATCCATCCATCCATCTACACACCCATCCATCCATCTACACACCCATCCATCCATCCATCTACACACCCATCCATCCATCCATCTACACACCCATCCATCCATCCATCTACACACCCATCCATCCATCCATCTACACACCCATCCATCCATCCATCTACACACCCATCCATCCATCCATCTACACACCCATCCATCCATCCATCTACACACCCATCCATCCATCCATCCATCTACACACCCATCCATCCATCCATCTACACACCCATCCATCCATCCATCTACACACCCATCCATCTACACACCCATCCATCTACACACCCATCCATCCATCCATCTACACACCCATCCATCCATCCATCTACACACCCATCCATCTACACACCCATCCATCCATCCATCTACACACCCATCCATCCATCCATCTACACACCCATCCATCCATCCATCTACACACCCATCCATCCATCCATCTACACACCCATCCATCCATCCATCTACACACCCATCCATCCATCCATCTACACACCCATCCATCTACACACCCATCCATCCATCTACACACCCATCCATCCATCCATCTACACACCCATCCATCCATCCATCTACACACCCATCCATCCATCCATCTACACACCCATCCATCCATCCATCTACACACCCATCCATCTACACACCCATCCATCCATCCATCTACACACCCATCCATCCATCCATCTACACACCCATCCATCTACACACCCATCCATCCATCTACACACCCATCCATCCATCCATCTACACACCCATCCATCCATCCATCTACACACCCATCCATCCATCCATCTACACACCCATCCATCCATCCATCTACACACCCATCCATCCATCCATCTACACACCCATCCATCCATCCATCTACACACCCATCCATCCATCCATCTACACACCCATCCATCCATCCATCTACACACCCATCCATCCATCCATCTACACACCCATCCATCCATCCATCTACACACCCATCCATCCATCCATCTACACACCCATCCATCCATCCATCTACACACCCATCCATCCATCCATCTACACACCCATCCATCCATCCATCTACACACCCATCCATCCATCCATCTACACACCCATCCATCCATCCATCTACACACCCATCCATCCATCCATCTACACACCCATCCATCTACACACCCATCCATCCATCCATCTACACACCCATCCATCTACACACCCATCCATCCATCCATCCATCTACACACCCATCCATCCATCCATCCATCTACACACCCATCCATCCATCCATCCATCTACACACCCATCCATCCATCCATCCATCTACACACCCATCCATCCATCCATCTACCCATCCATCTACACACCCATCCATCCATCTACACACCCATCCACCCATCCATCCATCTACACACCCATCCATCCATCCATCCATCTACACACCCATCCATCCATCTACACACCCATCCATCCATCTACACACCCATCCATCCATCTACACACCCATCCATCCATCTACACACCCATCCATCCATCTACACACCCATCCATCCATCCATCTACACACCCATCCATCCATCCATCTACACACCCATCCATCCATCCATCCATCTACACACCCATCCATCCATCCATCCATCTACACACCCATCCATCCATCCATCCATCTACACACCCATCCATCCATCCATCCATCTACACACCCATCCATCCATCCATCTACACACCCATCCATCCACACACCCATCCATCTACACACCCATCCATCTACACACCCATCCATCTACACACCCATCCATCTACACACCCATCCATCCATCCATCTACACACCCATCCATCCATCCATCTACACACCCATCCATCCATCCATCTACACACCCATCCATCCATCCATCTACACACCCATCCATCTACACACCCATCCATCCATCCATCTACACACCCATCCATCCATCCATCTACACATCCATCCATCTACACACCCATCCATCCATCCATCTACACACCCATCCATCTACACACCCATCCATCCATCTACACACCCATCCATCCATCCATCTACACACCCATCCATCCATCCATCTACACACCCATCCATCCATCCATCTACACACCCATCCATCCATCCATCTACACACCCATCCATCCATCCATCTACACACCCATCCATCCATCCATCTACACACCCATCCATCCATCCATCTACACACCCATCCATCCATCCATCCATCTACACACCCATCCATCCATCCATCCATCTACACACCCATCCATCCATCTACACACCCATCCATCCATCCATCTACACACCCATCCATCCATCCATCTACACACCCATCCATCCATCCATCTACACACCCATCCATCCATCTACACACCCATCCATCCATCTACACACCCATACATCCATCCATCTACACACCCATCCATCCATCCATCTACACACCCATCCATCCATCCATCTACACACCCATCCATCCATCCATCTACACACCCATCCATCCATCCATCTACACACCCATCCATCCATCCATCTACACACCCATCCATCCATCCATCTACACACCCATCCATCCATCCATCTACACACCCATCCATCCATCCATCTACACACCCATCCATCCATCCATCTACACACCCATCCATCCATCCATCTACACACCCATCCATCCATCCATCTACACACCCATCCATCCATCCATCTACACACCCATCCATCCATCCATCTACACACCCATCCATCCATCCATCTACACACCCATCCATCCATCCATCTACACACCCATCCATCCATCCATCTACACACCCATCCATCCATCCATCTACACACCCATCCATCCATCCATCTACACACCCATCCATCCATCCATCTACACACCCATCCATCCATCCATCTACACACCCATCCATCCATCCATCTACACACCCATCCATCCATCCATCTACACACCCATCCATCCATCTACACACCCATACATCCATCCATCTACACACCCATACATCCATCCATCTACACACCCATCCATCCATCCATCTACACACCCATCCATCCATCCATCTACACACCCATCCATCCATCCATCTACACACCCATCCATCCATCCATCTACACACCCATCCACCCATCCATCCATCTACACACCCATCCATCCATCTACACACCCATCCATCCATCTACACACCCATCCATCCATCTACACACCCATCCATCCATCTACACACCCATCCATCCATCTACACACCCATCCATCTACACACCCATCCATCCATCTACACACCCATCCATCCATCTACACACCCATCCATCCATCTACACACCCATCCATCCATCCATCCATCTACACACCCATCCATCTACACACCCATCCATCCATCCATCTACACACCCATCCATCCATCCATCTACACACCCATCCATCCATCCATCTACACACCCATCCATCCATCCATCTACACACCCATCCATCCATCCATCTACACACCCATCCATCCATCCATCTACACACCCATCCATCCATCCATCTACACACCCATCCATCCATCCATCTACACACCCATCCATCTACACACCCATCCATCCATCCATCTACACACCCATCCATCCATCCATCTACACACCCATCCATCTACACACCCATCCATCCACACACCCATCCATCCATCTACACACCCATCCATCCATCCATCTACACACCCATCCATCCATCCATCTACACACCCATCCATCCATCCATCTACACACCCATCCATCCATCCATCTACACACCCATCCATCCATCCATCTACACACCCATCCATCCATCCATCTACACACCCATCCATCCATACACCCATCCATCCATCCATCCATCTACACACCCATCCATCCATCTACACACCCATCCATCCATCCATCTACACACCCATCCATCCATCCATCTACACACCCATCCATCTACACACCCATCCATCTACACACCCATCCATCTACACACCCATCCATCCATCTACACACCCATCCATCCATCTACACACCCATCCATCCATCTACACACCCATCCATCCATCCATCCATCTACACACCCATCCATCTACACACCCATCCATCCATCCATCTACACACCCATCCATCCATCCATCTACACACCCATCCATCCATCCATCTACACACCCATCCATCCATCTACACACCCATCCATCTACACACCCATCCATCCATCTACACACCCATCCATCCATCTACGCACCCATCCATCCATCCATCTACACACCCATCCATCCATCCATCTACACACCCATCCATCCATCCATCTACACACCCATCCATCCATCTACACACCCATCCATCCATCCATCTACACACCCATCCATCCATCTACACACCCATCCATCCATCTACACACCCATCCATCCATCTACACACCCATCCATCCATCTACACACCCATCCATCCATCTACACACCCATCCATCCATCTACACACCCATCCATCCATCTACACACCCATCCATCCATCTACACACCCATCCATCCATCTACACACCCATCCATCCATCTACACACCCATCCATCCATCCATCTACACACCCATCCATCCATCCATCTACACACCCATCCATCCATCCATCTACACACCCATCCATCCATCCATCTACACACCCATCCATCCATCCATCTACACACCCATCCATCCATCCATCTACACACCCATCCATCCATCCATCTACACACCCATCCATCCATCCATCTACACACCCATCCATCTACACACCCATCCATCCATCTACACACCCATCCATCCATCTACACACCCATCCATCCATCTACACACCCATCCATCCATCTACACACCCATCCATCCATCTACACACCCATCCATCCATCTACACACCCATCCATCCATCTACACACCCATCCATCCATCTACACACCCATCCATCCATCTACACACCCATCCATCCATCTACACACCCATCCATCCATCTACACACCCATCCATCCATCTACACACCCATCCATCCAACCACCCATCCAGCCTAAAATGCTGATAGATAACATGGGCACAAAGTCACTTTAATGGACAACTATAGTTTGAGGAAGAATCAGCAGCTGTATAAGCTGTTATTAGAAATAACATATTTAGACAAAAAGATGATATTTGAAAAATATGTAGAATGTTCCATATTATCCGTTTTAGACACTTCCAGTCAGTTTGAAGCCTGAGAGAGTGTTTGTGCATCTTATTGGCTGTAGTGGTCTTGGAGGAGCGAAGACGGATGGTGGCTTTGGATCTTTTAGAATTTTACACCTAACTGCTTCCCTGCAACTCCTCAATTGTATGCATTTTGCACCAATAATTACAAAGCTTGCAACTGCAGATATGTAAACACCCCTCTCATTCACAACCTTCACCACAGTATCATGGATGCTCCTAAAGACAAGCAAAAGCCTTAAAACAACTTATTTTTCGCTCATTAAAAAATGACTTTACGTTTTCCTGCCTATTTATACCCCTAGTTAAGAGTTTTCAAACATATGTATTTTGTTCATCCTACAGTGGTCCTTTCACAGAAGATCTAGGATTAACACACAGTTTACCTGTTATTAGGGACTCTCCTGGTAAGCGGGGGATTTCACTGTTGAGTTCCTGGTCTACGCCATCTCTTGGAGACTGTAAAACAAAAAGAATGACATGGAAATACAATTATTATGTTATTTCAAAAAAGAAAATAAGACTAGATGATTTCTTCTGTAACAAGATCAATGGAAGGATATTATTTTTCTCTTTAAATGAGAGTTTGGGGATTATGATACAAAAGTACTTACAAAACTAAAATATCCATGACCGGTTATATATGACCATGGGCCAAATATACTAAAGGGCAAAGTGTTGCAATGTCAGATCTCAGAACACGTCCCGAAGAATAACAGCTATGAGGAGTTTCTCCAAGACACAGTTTAAAGGGTCACTGTTGCGATTATACAATTGGGTTTTAATTTATTTTGTAATTAATTCAACAAAAACTAATTTAAAACATTTTGTGAAGAAAATAAATTCAATGTAGCTTTTAAAACTTTCAATTTGTACATGTTTGGGACTGCCCTTTGCAGTCTGTGTATTAACCAGCTGTATGCACTACAAAGTGCAGGCTTTAAAATGAGCCTGTCCATGATCTCACTCAAGTAGCATGTTGCCACTGATTGGTTACTTTGGGACTTTGCACTCCCAATATTTCATACACTGTCTTCATGAGCTGCAGAGGGGAGAAACCAGTTAGGAACTATTTCTAAGGGTTTAAAACAAAGAGAAGAGATGGCAGTTCCTGATTAGACTAATTTTTATATGATTTTTTATATGACTTAAAGGGACGTGGAGGGTTTTACTAGGAATATAATTTACCTGTCTATCTCTTAACTGCACACATTAAGTCACAGATAAAGCACGGGAACATGTCAAGCTAATAAAAGCACACGTATGTTTAAATAATCAAACCTTATTTGTACCCGATCTTACAATGCGTTTGTCAAGTGTTCGATTAAAAAATGTGGATATTTAAATTGACTATTCATTGTGCCACACAAGATCTACATTTAGATTTCCTCAATCTTCTAAGTATATACACTAACTAATAGAGGCTGACAGCATGTCACAGAGTGACAACAAGCTTCAAATAATTTAGATATCTTACATTTCTTCAGTCACAACCAGTCTTCCTAGGTATTGACCCCTGGTTTCCCGTTCTAGAGGCTTTTTAGATGTTTTAAATGGCTGAAGTTATAGCTTTTACTCTATAACAGGGGTTGGCGAGTTTGATCCTGGAGAGCCACACACAGGTCAAGATTTGAGGATTTTCTTTGTGTGCACAGGGGAGTCAATCAGGATGACTGAATAGGTGATTGACCCATTAAATCCAGGCCTGTGTGTGGCCCTCCAGGACCAGACTGTCCAACCCCGCTCTGTACAAGAAGTCAAAATCAAATGGCGAGGTAGTAAACAATATTTTCCACTGCTGATCTTATCCAGGTTTAATAATAATTGCTAGATGGTTTTGCCTTTCAGCCGTCCTGTCACTGAGAGTATGGGGCTGTCAATCAAAGAAAAATCTCCAAGGCTCTGAAAGGACAGTAAATTACAAGCGCCCTCCAAATCCTTATATACTTTCAACTGCAATTATAAAACTTCAGGGTTTTTCCTTTGTGGTTAATTAGGTCTAAAAGAAACCAAAGTAAATCGCAGGTTATTTTGTTTTGTTACAGCAAATTGAGGTTACGGACATTTGTAAGGAGTTGGTGATTTATGGTCCTTTCAAGACCTGCATGGGCTAAACTGCAGTCAGACACATTAAAGGAGGAGGGCAGAAAGAGGATATTGGGTTTAATAAAAATCAAAATATGTAGAATTAACAAAAATAAAAAAATAAATAAAAGATTTTCACTTCATTTTCAGTGCGCTGTTTGATGTTGTAGAGAAATATTGAATTCTTTGTCCCTTGAAAACTCCTTAAATTAAAACAAATATCTTAAGTTGAGTAATGAATACCTTTAATGGGCCAGTGTACTGCCTTTTCATGTTAAACCCGTTGTCCTAAGCACTACTGAAAGGAAGCAAAAGATTTCAACTGGGAAAACATTGGATTAGGCGGTCTAATGCTTGAATAATGTTACCGCAGTTGAATATATCTGACCTAAGCACTACTGAAAGAAAAAGTGGAAGATCACATAGGTACAATTACGGCAGTGGTCATTAATGACGTAAACTGTGATTTTAAATGTAATTTTCTCGCTAAAGAGATGATTTCCTGCTGTTTGCAAACACATTTTTTTTTGTTAAAATCGCATATACTGGCCCTTTAAGTATTCTGTGTATAACACAATACTTTCCACGCAGTGTACAAAATGGATGCCTGCTATTCACACAATAACCACTGATTAGTAATTGCTGAAATGTGTACAATTTTAACAGGCCATGAATTCCTTCAAAGGAAACTGGCTCATCCAAATGATTTATGATCGTGATGAAAATATTCCTGCACAAACAGTGCACATAATCACCCCGATCTGCAGCTTGCTGACGGGCTTAAAGGGTCTCTGTTCAAAAATAGAGAATCTAGAAACAACTTGAGCACAAACTTGTTAATGGGCAAAATGTTTTTAGAAAATAATAAATAAACGGAGCTTTGAAGACGTCTCGTTCATGTACATCTTTCTTTAATGCAAATTTCCATCTCCTCCGGATGTTGATAATCACAAACCAAAATGGCAGCTTTCAATGTGCAACACTGCATATTATAAGATGCTTAATCAGGTGCTATATTTGTTTTTAAGATCTAAAAAATGTATGTATGTTTTTTTGGACCTTGCGTGTTAGACTAGCGCAACTCATGTGCACGCTCTGCAATCGCATTCCATTAAGGTCCTGAGTGAGAAGTGCTGTGTCCACTTAAGGTGGATTACTACAGTTACAGTTAGAACAATCATATAGAAGCAGAAAGAGTATTATAGGTGGTGGTAATGATGGTGAAGGGGGGAGGGGGGTAGGAGCTCAGAATGGGGAACCCCTAGGCCAGCTTCAAAATAAAGTCAAGTAGTTTTGGTGTGTCAGGGTTATATGCGGGACAAGGCAAATAAGAGTAATTGACCTTGAATAATGGTTATTCTTAGGCAGACATTACTTTCCAAGATCCTCCTCTCTGGTGCCTGCTCCCATCGTGATTAATTTGTTAAAGGCATATTTAAATGTGCCTGGTTTAGGAATACATTTGATAGAGAAGAATCAGTTGCTTATTTGGGGGATTTTTCATGCACAAAAATGTTTTCATACACATTAAACTTAACTCTCAAAATCAACTGCTTGCAAACTTAAGAGATTTAGCAAACTTTAGGGTAACAACCATGAAAATCCTCCCTGTAAATAGCATAAAATGCATTATTTCTTTTGTATATGTGTGTGTATGTAATGACTCAATGTAATGTGTGTGTTTGATATAAGCAGCATGTGTTAGATTAGAAAAAAAGGGAAAAACAGGGAAACTTAGATATAACTTTAACAGACAAGGGGAGATCAGGAAGAGTACAATGGCACAATGCCTTGCAAAAGTATTCACCCCCCTTGGCATTTTTTGTGTTTTGTTGCCCACAACTTTGAAGATGTTTTTTTGGTGTTTTTTTTTTATTATTGTGAAGCAAACAACAAATAGGACAAAACTATTCACCCCCCTAAAGTCAATACTTTGTAGAGCCCCTTTTGCCGCAATCACAGCTCCAAGTCACTTTGGATAAGTCTCTATGAGCTTGCCACATCTTCCCACTGGGATCTTTGCCCATCCATCCTTGCAAAACTGCTCCAGCTCCTTCAAGTTGGATGGTTTGCGCTTGTGAACAGAAATCTCTAAGTCTGACCACAGATTTTCTATTGGATTGAGGTCTGGGCTTTGACAAGGCCATTCCAACACATTTACATGTTTCCCCTTAAACCACTCAAGTGTTTCTTTAGCAGTGTGTTTGGGGTCATTGTCCTGCTGGAAGGTGAACCTCTGTCCTAGCCTCAAATGACTCACAGAATTGTTCAGGTTTTGCTCAAGAATATCCCTGTATTTAGCACCATCCATCTTTCCCTCAACTCTGACCGGTTTCCCAGCCCCTGGCTGGTGTTCTTTGTTCTTTGGATGCGGTGTTGGGTTTGCGCTAGACATATTGTTTTCTTTGATGGCCGAAAAGTTCAATTTCAGTCTCATCAGACCAGAGCGCCTTCCTCCATACATTTTGGGAGTCTCCCACATGCCTTTTCGCAAACTCTAAATGTGCCATTTTGTTTTTTGCTAAAAGTAATGGCTTTCTTTTGGCCACTCTACCATAAGGCCCAACGCTATGGCGCGTACGGCTTATTGTCGTCCTATGTACAGATACTCCAGTCTCTGCTGTGGAACTCTGCAGCTCCTCCAGGGTTACCTTAGGTCTCTGTGCTGCCGCTCTGATTAATGCTCTCCTTGTCCGGTCCGTGAGTTTTGGTGGCGGCCACCTCTAGGCAGGTTTGCTGTTGTGCCATGTTCTTTCCATTTGGTTATGATAGATTTGATGGTGCTCCTGGGGATCATCAAAGATTTGGATATTTTTTTTTATAACCTAACCGTGACTTGTACTTCTCAACAACATTGTCCCTTACTTGTTTGGAGAGTTCCTTGGTCTTCATGGCAGTGTTTGGTTAGTGGTGCCTCTTGCTTAGCTGCTGCACCCTCTGGGGCCTTTCAAAAAAGGTGTGTATATGTAATGACAGATCATGTGACACTTAGATTGCACACAGGTGGACATCATTTCACTAATTATGTGACTTCTGGAGATAATTGGTTGCACCAGAGCTTTTTATGGGCTTCATAACAAAGGGGGTGAATACATATGCACATGATAATTTTCTGTTTTCTCTTTCTAAAAAATAGTTTTATGTATATATTTTTCTCATTTCACTTCTCCAACTTAGACTATTGTGTTCTGATCCATCACATGAAATGCAGATTAACAAAAAAACATTGAACTTAAGGCTGTAATGTAACAAAATAGGTAAAAAGCAAAGGGGGGTGAATACTTTTGCAAGGCATTGTATCTCCAGTTACTTGAATCTGAATAATGACAGACATATAAACTCCTGTGATTATCGATCGTGGACACAATCTTCCTGTTAATCACATCCCAATGCCAATGTTAAAGAAAAAACAATCACAGGTCGTGAATTGTAATTTCTGCCTAAAAATGGCAGCATTCAAGGCCCATTATCTAACACCTATGTTGTTTTTTCATTTTTATTAATAATATCAAGTTGTAAGTACCAAAATATGCTTTCAAATTTAGTTAATCAGTTAATTAATTAATTACTTATCTTATAATTAAAATCCTTTGACATATGACGTACAGGACAACAGGAAGTGTAAAAACGGCAAACAGGACTCACCCTTCTGATGGAGGAATTTTCCAGCGAGTGCGAATTGTATTGTGGAGTGGAGGACGAGGCCATGTTGCAAACACTAGAAAAAAATAAGTATGTACAGATATGGTGAGTGATCAATTGAATCTGAACAGGCTGTTAACAGGTTAGACAGAGGTATATAAATGCTGCTGACAGCAGAGTATCACTTGGCTATGAGAGGACGGCTTCCTTGTCTGCACCTATTCATCTAACATGTTACAGATACCGACATCACAACGTGAGAAGTGGAGGACGGATTCTATAATGTCACAGCACAGCATACTTGACAAGGGTGTGTGTGTGTCAGTGTATGCACAACATGTTAAATAGGCATTAAAGTCCAATCACCTATACAAAACATTATGCTTTAAATAGGCATTGTAACTCCCTTGCTGGTTGCTTTAATAATACATTTAGCATTTTAAATAATTTATCAAAAAAAATATTCAATATTAAATTCAGTGAATCTTGTGCCTTTAAATGTTGCTCTGCCTGCTAGACAAAGTCGCCTCCCCTCTTTGACCTTGCAGTGGGTGGAGAGCAGAGCAGAGTCCTGTTAGAGTACATCCGTAGTTCTTTAAACATTATATAGAGTTTCAAGGGTTCCCTGGTGGTCCAGTGGGTAGGATTCTGTGTTTTCACTGAAGCGACCTGGGCTTGATTCCGGTCAGGGAATCAAGAGTTCACACTACCCTGAAGCCAAGCAGTATTTGGTCTGGTCACATCTTTATGTCCATGATCATGATGATCCACTTGGTTTTCATGTTAGATACTGGAGTGGGCTCCTGGTATTCCTAGGTGGTCTCCCATCCAACATGAAAACCAAGTGTATCAGCATGACCATGGATATAAAGATGTTCCTGGTGTGTTGCGGTCCATGAGGTCACAGGGAGTCGGACATGACTGAAAGACGCAACAGCAACAATGTTTTGAAATGGATTAGCTTTGGTGGCAAAGCACATCTTATTTTGACTGTGCTGCACTAGGCAGCAATGAGGCACTCTAGGTTTTCTTATATATATATATATATATATATAAAGAATCACATATATAGTTGTGAGCATACGAGCCGTTGCTCACGCTTGCGGGCTCGCGTAGCGAGGGCCTCGGTTGCTGGCATGGCCGAAGGCTCTCCTTGACAGCAACTGCGACCCTCGCAAAATTTACGTTCAAACGCAAACAACCACACAACAACCGCGACCACGCAAACACGACACACCAACTACGACCCTTGCAAACAACATACGAGACACGTTACCACACATTACGACCTCGCAACAATCGGACGCAACTCACGAACATGAAAAAATTTAAAAACACAATAAATAAACACAACACATACATAAAAAGCTTACCTACAGCAAGAGGGAGCATCCAGGACCTCAAAAAAGCAACTTACACCTTCATTTCCCTCAAAATAAAAGAGTTTAGACACTAAAAAATTCTCTAAGCGACAGAAAAAATGGCCGCCGAACAAAATGAAAACGAGGCTACAGCACTCTAAACACGCAAAACACCACAAAAGACCTACGGATATTCCGCTAACACGCATACCACACATTACCCACCATTTTACGCCAATGGGGAAGTACACGACTACGCTAACGGTTTGGTCTCGCGCACGCACAGTATAACACAGCAGCTCCACACCACTAATGCTGCAGCAACATCAAAAGAGATTACCAGCTCTTCAACACAATGCTTCACAATAGGTAAAGTATATTCATTTATTAATGTATTATTTAATTCATTATTATACACCAAACAGCATTAGCTAACTTACAATTTCATTGCTGTCATTTTTTGACGGGAAATTCGCTAGTATATATAATTCTGGTGTAGCTCCCTATATTAGTTTCCCCATACAATATTAAGCAAATATGGCATCATGGACTCCGAACGACAAGAGATAGTGGTTTAAATTACGCACGGACCATTAATAAAATGTAAAGGCATTTTTTTAAGACATCACCTTAAAAACAACTTGGATTTAAGTGGTTTACATTACCAACAAACAATGTATCTGTTCTGGCTATTTAAAACACAATCTTGTGTTCTACTAGGGTTCAAAGCCAGAGCCTTTATCATCTACTTCATAACAACATAAAGGTGTGGAGTCAAGCAGTTTAAAATAAGAAAATAATGTTCTAAACTAAGGTTAAAAATGAATCTTAATACGGAATATAAAAACTTGTAATAATGAGTAAGCCATTAGCCCCCTTTTAAATTGCTACCTCGTTGTGGTAAAGGGCTTGTATATCTCAATAAAGCTGTGAGCTTTATCATTTAAGGTCATCCAAGATGGGCAGGTCATAGCAGAGAGGCCAGATAATCGCGGTCCACTGGAGAAGGAACTGGCAACCCTCCCCAGTATCTTCGCCAAGAAAACCATATGGATAAGCACAGCCAGAAACACAGACAGATGTGCCTGGCATGCTGTGCCCATATGGTCACCGAGAGTCGGAAACCACTGTAGGACTGAACAACAACCACAAAAGTCTGTGGTGGGCTACAGGCAAAAGTCAGGTCAAATGTGTCCCTCATGAACTGGGTGCCCCCCCAGCTTGTTCTCCTACATACTAATGTGTTATCTATACCTCAATTATCAATTAACCCCTTTCCTACATAGATTTTACCATTTTTGCTTTGGGTAAAATGAAGAAGATTTCAGGCATTGTGAGGTCCTTTTAAGGACTCAGGGACAGAATATGAGGTCCCTCAAGTGAAATAGGTTGGTCCAATGAAACTATACATCTCAATGTAGCGCATTACAGTGATTGAGTTATATATTAAACATTATCAGTTGAATATGTGGACATCAACAAGTGCAAAATACAGTTTCAAGCATATGTCAGTATATGCAATAAACAAACATTATATAGATACATTATCCTACATATACTCAAGGTGAAAAATTAAATGCTTGGAAGAATGAAGGGGGGTGGAGAAAAATCTATCGGCACAGAACCAGTCTGACAATGTCACAGATATGATGTCAAAGAACTGGTGTTTCTATGAGATGAAAAAACAGCTGCGGGCTAATTCTGAAATACAGTTTATCATTCTCGACAGAGTACAAACAGATATAATTCGATTTCTAAACTCTTGCAGACTAGAGAAAACAAATTTAAAGATCCAAGGATTCCCTGTGGCAAATGGATAAGAGCATTGCAAATGGAGTAGAACAGGCTAACAACAGAGCAATAAGGGAGGGGTGGAACCAACATATTAAACATTATGGCCCAACTAGGGAATACAAGGCATTACTATAATTACAATGTGTCGCTCTAAGTACAGTGCATCACTATAAATTGTTGTAGTGTGGTATGACAAAGCTCAAAAAATGCTCTTGGCCTACGAGCTATCTGATATTTAATCTATGAATTTACGCAAGTCATTGAGGCTTGGATTTGCATATTACGGACAATGGATGTGCCCTATTTTTTTCACAGCTCCCCCACTTTACTGTTCAGACAATCTTTAGAGTACACTTTAATGAAAATAAAAAGTTGGTAAGGCATAAAAATATATATTTTTTTAAATATTTCAGCCATGAAACCCTATACGGCTCTATAAATTGTCTGAACCTCATCACTCTAATGCGGACATGCCCCCCCCCCCCTCGCCAAGTCCCCCCCACACAAGGCCCCCCCCAAGGAATTACACAAGGCCCATCTCTCCCCCCCCCTCCGCCAAGGAACCACACAAGGCCTGTCCACCCCCAAGGAACCACACAAGGCCTGTCCACCCCCAAGGAACCAATCAGAAGTCCTGTCCACCCCCAAGGAACCAATCAGAAGTCCTGTCCACCCCCAAGGAACCAATCAGAAGTCAAAAGTCCTTGGTCATAAAACATCAAACCCCAGGGGTCCACAAAATTGTTTGGTAAGCCATGTTTTAAAGTGTATTGTGGTAGAAATAATAAAGAACAAAAACACTTGCAGCAAAAAAATATCTGATTCATAAATGATTGTGTTTAATACAAAATTGCTAGAAGTGACTGCTGTGAGTGTAGGATCATTGGAATATTGAGACAGGGGACTATACAGCAGAATAATTACACATAAAAGATAAAATATTAGAGGCGGTACTACTTTCATTTACATTCTAAGAACATTTCCCCTATTTTTACGTGTAATACTTCCAAGTAGTACACATATACATTGCACAGGTTCCCAGAATGCAGTGCAATAACTGGATTTCTCAGAATTCTGAGCAGGAAATACGTTCAAATGTGTACTCTGTATGGCGGAGGCTTCCATCACCCTGGCTCATCATATGCTAAATGATGGTGTGATTAGTACAGACCCAACACTGATGAGATTCTGTTAAGCTCGAAAAACTGTCTGTGGGTAGGTATCCTATCTCCTCTATAAACCATCTTGGGCTTTGCAGCGGTTTAATACAGCAGGCTTATGCTTAAAATGAGCCATGTTTAAACCGGTATTGGATTAAAGAGCAAAGTCTTTGTGGACTCATTTGCACATCCCAGCTCAGCTTCTCAATTCTGAGCTGGAAGCAGTTTTTTTACCTTGTTTTAGACATTCAAATGTGAACACAGATGTACTATTTATTTACTGTACGGTG
Organism: Discoglossus pictus; assembly: GCA_027410445.1. NCBI lineage: Eukaryota > Metazoa > Chordata > Amphibia > Anura > Alytidae > Discoglossus > Discoglossus pictus. The sequence continues at coordinate 89,882,789 of CM050168.1, read as the reverse complement.
GAGGGCTTCTATCGCTCTTTTGCCCACCATATATTAAACAATTGTTGTGGTGAACTACCTACTCATAAGGTCCACAACACAAGCTGAGATCCCGCTCCATGCTGATGATAGCCAGTAAGCTCGAAAAAGGTTATGGATTGAAGAGCGAGGCATTTTTGGGCACATTTGCATGTCCCGGCTCAGCTTCCCATAATGCAGTGAAATAACTGTATTTCTCGGAATTCTGAGCTGGACATTCAGATGTACTAATTTATATATATATATATATATATATATATATATATATATATATATATATATATTTACATACACACGTATAACATGTTGGGTCTCAATCATTTCCCACTCCTAAGGGAATATGTAATTTACTCTAATTACCGTCAATTTAGTGTCACACATAAGGGAGTAGCTAAATAAGTAGTAGTAATGTCATTACTTTGGTATAGACTTGTGTTAAGCATCATATAACACACATCACTGGATTACTATAATGACGGCAATGCTCAGACCCAGAGATAGGCCTAACCTCTAAGTGTAATGATACATTGGTCTGTAGAGGGTGGAGATGCCCCTATTACCCAGCCGTACAATTATCATGTTAGGGCTGTTTAAACAGTTTATCTCAAAGTCAACTTCTGCTAGAACCAGTGTCTAAATTAACCGAAAGAGAGAGAAAAACAGAGAGAGTCGAGGGAAATTATATCCAAGCCAGGAAACGGCCCGATCCAATTCCCAAGACACACAGGGCTAATTAATTTTGCTATCTCAGCAAGGACACATTTAAATTATCTGCATTTGTTACAGTATAGTAATATAATCTGAATATGTCCAATATTTTCTCCATATATACGCAAGGTTTTGCATAGGTCAAGGTAAATAAAGTGACAGATCAGTACAAAATAGTATCTCACTAAACCGCCAGCTTTTAAGAGTTTTCCTGTTTCTCAAGAGGATCTGTGAGAAGCAGCAGGCAAGAAATAAGATATAAACAGATATTAAGTGAGGATTGTGCTCAGTAGCCCCCCTCAGCAGTGCAATTCTTCCGTGGATAGATTTCTTGGCAGCTATAACCCTGCAGCATATAAGCCAAATCATCATAAACTATATAAGTACGAACAAGTCGCCTGCTGAAGGCTTGTAGTGCGTTTACAGTCTCGGTATTGGAAGTGATTGTCATCAATTTATAAGTAAAAGTCACTTAGTCTGAAGAACATCCTCAGGACTCTATGGTCTAGATTCACCAAGCTTCAAACAGTGGCAAAGTACTTAAAAGGGACTCTGTCACCACAACATACAGCTGGTTTCATTGGAAAGAGCATTATAAACATGGGCTATACATTGTACTAGCAGTTTTTCTCTACAGTAAAATCCTTTTTTAAATACTTGGAATTGATGTGTCTCCTGTGTGCTAATGTGCGGCTTGGTATGCTAATGTGCAGCTCAGAGACCTTGATAATGATGGGAGAGGGGTATAACTGCCAGATAGCATTGCAGGTCTTTATGCTGCTCACTTCAGAGACAGACAAGCAGACTGTAATCTGAATTAGAACATCTAACAGCTAATTAATACATGTGACCCACTCGTTTGCATATAAATGCAGCAACAACATGGAACTTCCCAGGCTTGATTCACTATAGAACAAAATAGACACACCACAATGGACACACCAAACCAAAAAACAACAACTTGATTTTGGGGTGATTGTGACCCTTTAAATCAAGGTGGTCCTGATAGTGTACCTGAATATGATGTTCCTATGTATCCGGTCTCTCAAAGAAACACTGCAGCAGCCATACAATAGGGCTTTGTTTGTAAGGAACTGCTTATCAATCATTTGTAGTTTTGGATGTCTACAGGTGGTAGAGGATCTGCCTAGGAGGCTGTCCTAATAGGAGTCTATCAGTACAGTCTCCAGGCCACTGCAGGAAGCTATAGATCAGTCAGAAAAACAAATTAGGACAGTTGTCTGCCAACTCCCTGGTCACCAAATAGAGGGTGGAGGCAAGCAACGCTGTTACTCCCTGAACATTCAAATGCAAGTTTAATTTTCTTAAAATACTGATTTTATGGCTAGTCATTACCTATAAAAAAAAATAAAAAAAAGTGAAACTCTACGATATGAACTCTAACATCCTAATAAATGCTGGTAATTTGTATTAAATTGGACATTAATGGTTAATAAAATCAATTTTCAATGATTTATAAAACAAAATGCAATATTCAATATTAAAATTACACAGACAGTGAATGTAATGGTACAGACAGGCTTGTGTGCCTGACAGGAAGTGTGTCCCATGTAAATGCCCACACACAGACAGTGAATGTAATGGTACAGACAGGCTTGTGTGCCTGACAGGAAGTGTGTCCCATGTAAATGCCCACACACAGACAGTGAATGTAATGGTACAGACAGGCTTGTGTGCCTGACAGGAAGTGTGTCCCATGTAAATGCCCTCAGACAGACAGTGAATGTAATGGTACAGACAGGTTTGTGTGCCTGACAGGAAGTGTGTCCCATATAAATGCCCTCAGACAGACAGTGAATGTAATGGTACAGACAGGCTTGTGTGCCTGACAGGAAGTGTGTCCCATGTAAATGCCCTCAGACAGACAGTGAATGTAATGGTACAGACAGGCTTGTGTGCCTGACAGGAAGTGTGTCCCATGTAAATGCCCTCAGACAGACAGTGAATGTAATGGTACAGACAGGCTTGTGTGCCTGACAGGAAGTGTGTCCCATGTAAATGCTCAGACAGACAGTGAATGTAATGGTACAGACAGGATTGTGTGCCTGACAGGAAGTGTGTCCCATGTAAATGCCCACACACAGACAGTGAATGTAATGGTACAGACAGGCTTGTGTGCCTGACAGGAAGTGTGTCCCATGTAAATGCTCACAGACAGACAGTGAATGTAATGGTACAGACAGGCTTGTGTGCCTGACAGGAAGTGTGTCCCATGTAAATGCCCTCAGACAGACAGTGAATGTAATGGTACAGACAGGCTTGTGTGCCTGACAGGAAGTGTGTCCCATGTAAATGCTCACAGACAGACAGTGAATGTAATGGTACAGACAGGCTTGTGTGCCTGACAGGAAGTGTGTCCCATATAAATGCCCTCAGACAGACAGTGAATGTAATGGTACAGACAGGCTTGTGTGCCTGACAGGAAGTGTGTCCCATGTAAATGCTCACAGACAGACAGTGAATGTAATGGTACAGACAGGCTTGTGTGCCTGACAGGAAGTGTGTCCCATGTAAATGCCCACAGACAGACAGTGAATGTAATGGTACAGACAGGCTTGTGTGCCTGACAGGAAGTGTGTCCCATGTAAATGCCCACAGACAGACAGTGAATGTAATGCTACAGACAGGCTTGTGTGCCTGACAGGAAGTGTGTCCCATGTACATGCCCACAGACAGACAGCGAATGTAATGGTACAGACAGGCTTGTGTGCCTGACAGGAAGTGTGCCCCATGTAAATGCTTATAGACAGACAGTGAATGTAATGGTACAGACAGGCTTGTGTGCCTGACAGGAAGTGTGTCCCATGTACATGCCCACAGACAGACAGCGAATGTAATGGTACAGACAGGCTTGTGTGCCTGACAGGAAGTGTGTCCCATGTAAATGCTTATAGACAGACAGTGAATGTAATGGTACAGACAGGCTTTTGTGCCTGACAGGAAGTGTGTCCCATGTAAATGCCCACAGACAGACAGTGAATGTAATGGTACAGACAGGCTTGTGTGCCTGACAGGAAGTGTGTCCCATATAAATGCCCTCAGACAGACAGTGAATGTAATGGTACAGACAGGATTGTGTGCCTGACAGGAAGTGTGTCCCATGTAAATGCTTATAGACAGACAGTGAATGTAATGGTACAGACAGGCTTATGTGCCTGACAGAAAGTGTGTCCCATGTAAATGCCCACAGACAGACAGTGAATGTAATGGTACAGACAGGCTTGTGTGCCTGACAGGAAGTGTGTCCCATATAAATGCCCTCAGACAGACAGTGAATGTAATGCTACAGACAGGCTTGTGTGCCTGACAGGAAGTGTGTCCCATGTACATGCCCACAGACAGACAGCGAATGTAATGGTACAGACAGGCTTGTGTGCCTGACAGGAAGTGTGCCCCATGTAAATGCTTATAGACAGACAGTGAATGTAATGGTACAGACAGGCTTGTGTGCCTGACAGGAAGTGTGTCCCATGTACATGCCCACAGACAGACAGCGAATGTAATGGTACAGACAGGCTTGTGTGCCTGACAGGAAGTGTGTCCCATGTAAATGCTTATAGACAGACAGTGAATGTAATGGTACAGACAGGCTTATGTGCCTGACAGGAAGTGTGTCCCATGTAAATGCCCACAGACAGACAGTGAATGTAATGGTACAGACAGGTTTGTGTGCCTGACAGGAAGTGTGTCCCATGTAAATGCTCAGACAGACAGTGAATGTAATGGTACAGACAGGCTTGTGTGCCCTTTAAATGCTCACAGACAGACACCCAGCTCCGACACCTCATTGCCCATCTGGGGTCACCATATCTGAGAATGTTTGTATCACCTCTCCAAATCTGAACACAGACACAATCATGTCATGGTCTCCTCACTATAAGGGATCCTATTTCAGCAGACTTTTATCCATATCCAAAGCTGGCATTTAAACCTTGGCACTCCTAATAAAGCGCGCTTGGTAGCTAAATTGGCTTATTTTTAGCAGCACAACATTAACGTCTTACAGGGGTTGTTTCAATCAGAATAACTGCCAGAAAGGAGAAAATCTATGCAATGATCACATGGTAAGAATGCTTTTAGCAGATACATCATAATAAATACTTACGTTATAGCACAACAAAACAAGATAAGCCGATTCGGTCCACGTGCATGACCCACTTTATTACTATGCATCAATGCACATCTGGTAAGGAGAGACGCGCACGTTTGTCATTAGGCTTCTATAGTGGGTATTAAACAAAAGAAGGGGCTTCAAAGACATTTTGTGGATCTATCCCGTTGTGTATGCGCAAGAAAATCACCAGCACTGACAGCTACAGTGCCAGCAAGTATCCGCGGTCAGGTTTCAGGGAAGGCCTAGAATTATTCCCCCCTCAGACGTGGCGCAACTCTACAGCGAGGCCATCGCTATGGGCACTCGGCCCTCAAGGGCGCCTCTCATTGCTCAAGGCCTCTTCTGTCGGCGTGCCTTATATGCGAAAGTATATTCCGCAGTATTCAGAAAATCGGCACCGCCATCTAGCGGTTGGCAGCGGCACTGCTGCTGCCATTCTTTTGCGTTTCACAATTTTAATTCAAAATAAAGGTCCTGGAGCAGAATAAGATGCTTTGATTATACAATTGTCTTTATTGTTAACTAATGTACTGGAATATAGCTATATGAAGCAATCAATCCCAAAAATGTATTGTTGCTCCTAACATTTTAGCCGTTATACATATAGTTATATGTATAATCCCGTCTGTGCCTCCTCAAATAAATGCGTCTGGCTCCTCACTATACTGGCTGGCTCCTAAGTTTCAGATAAAGATGCTCTCCCATCCAAGTACTGACCTATTGGTTCCCTGACTTGAATCAAATACAGGTCGCAGCAGTGAAAGTCTAGAGTACATTTAACTACAGATTAAGAGTTCAATATATGTAGAAATGTGAGTAATAGTAGCAGTTAGTCTTTCCTCACACAGGACCAAGTACTGGGCATAGGACCAGGCATTAAGAACAGTTTGTATTTACATACTTAAATACTCTTTGTGCACACAGAGACATTTCCGGTTAAATTCAATGAAGTTTAAAACCACTTTTTCTTAAAAACATGTTTCTTTGCAAAGAGCAATTGTGTCGATTTAAGACGTTTTTTTAAATACATCATAGGGTTATTTGGGTCCATGTCCCTTTAAAGGAACTCTTACTACATCATATCAAGCGGTATTAACTCACTGCCCTTTGGGCATCAGTAGGTGGCATTAAACACAGCAGTGTCTAACAGAACAAAGCATCTTATTCATTCCCTGGATCCTTACACAAGGCTATAGTCTTAAAGAAGACCATGCCTAAACATCAGTGTCTGCTATAAATGCCCTGTGTGATATATTACCCCTTTTCTGGATCGCTACCTGGTGGTGGTGAAGAGTCTTGGGTATCTCAATTAAGCTGTGAGCTATACCATGTAGGGACACCCAAGATGGGCATGTAATAGCAGAGAGATCAGACTAACTGTGGTCCATTGGCGAAGGAACTGGCCACCCACTTCAGTATCTTTGTCATGAAAACCTTACGGATAAGCACTACCAGAGACATAACAATAGATGTGCCTGGCATGCTAAGGTCCATATGGTCACGGAGAGTTGAACACAACTGAACAACTAAACAGCCGTGATATATTAATAAGCATGCATGGCCACAGAGAACTGTATGAGCTGCATACAAAAAAGAGAGAGAAAAAGTGCTTTAAAAATTTTTGTTGTTTCATTGTGAAGTCCAGGTGTTCTTAACCCTATACAATCCTTTCAGCCAGTATCAGCACAGTGCAGAAATCCAGAGCAGCAATGCCTGTTTCATCATTCAAGGAAGGAGAGAGAGGTGAGTGAGGGGGAACACAAAATACTACAAAGCCCATGATGCTTTGCTGCAAAGGCTTAATTCTCATACCTCTACAATGTAGTAGAGTTGTATGTAGAAATAATGAACTGTATGCTAATTTTGGCTTGGATTTTCAGGGGCATTCCTTCTCAAAATCAATTGCCAGAAAACTAAAGAAATTTCACAAAATAAGGTTTAAGGTTTATTTTTGCATGCAAAAAAAAAAGTTTTTCATACATGACTGATTTTTCTCTATCAGATGTATTCATAACACCTATATGCCTTTAAGTCACTTGAGATCCTGAATATTTCAATAGGGTATTATTACATGTGCTGCACCAAACTTTCAACTAGTTTTGCACTTATATGAATAGAGAACATTTTGTTTTTTTGCGTCCTTCCCGACTCTGTGACCTCATGGACCGTAACACACCAAATACATCTTTGGCAGAGATACTGGATAGGGTTGCCAGTTCCTTCTCCAGTTGACCACAGCATACTGGTATACCTAGGTGCTCTCCCATCCAAGTACTGACCTATTGGTTCCCTGACTTGAATCAAATACAGGTCGCAGCAGTGAAAGTCTAGAGTACATTTAACTACAGATTAAGAGTTCAATATATGTAGAACTGTGAGTAATAGTAGCAGTTAGTCTTTCCTCACACAGGACCAAGTACTGGGCATAGGACCAGGCATTAAGAACAGTTTGTATTTACATTCCCAAATCGTAATCCCACTTTGAATTATTTAAAAGCTCATGACAAGCAGAGTAGCAAACAATTCCCTCTTCAATGGAAGTTTTCTACACTATAGTTTAGTCATTTCCCATTCACATAATAGGAAGCAGTGAAATTACAACCCGCAAAATGTTGGTTTCAGTACCACATCACATATATAGTTGTCAGTGTTGGGGGCGTTTGCGATGTTGGTCGCGCCTTTATGTCCCTCGCGAATCGAGGCGAGCAGTCGACTGCGAGCCTCACAAAGTGAGGCAAGCCGTCAACGCATGCACAACTTAGGATGGCGCTCATTGCACTGCTCGCCTCGCGAAGCAAGGCAAGCGGTTGAGGCATGCGGGAGGAGGGCCACGAAGCCTGGGAGTGAGGTTGCAAGCTAATTTGAGCCATATTTGCCGTTTTTTGTCAATCGAAAATCTGCTAAACGAGGAGAAAAATGCAGGCCGAAAAACGTGAAAAATCTGAAACGGATGAAAACAAGGCTGAGCAAAGCCAGGAACGCGGGACGTAGAAAATATGCGACGGCTAAGACAGTAACACTTACACGAACAACGACAGGCATGCAGGACTTTAAAAAATAAAACCAACGGCAGTCACCGTGCACCACGCAAACATACAGCACACACACACACAGAGGAGAAAGACACAGGGAAGGGACAGGGGGAGATCATTCCCAAGCACAAAACTTGCAGGTTAATGAACCCTGCAATGAGCAGCCCGTACAGTAGGCAGCAGGAAATGCTCGCAACGAGCACCAAAGGCGCTCATCACAGGGCTTGCGATGAACACCGCGAGCGGGAGAGGCTTACAATGAGTGCCAAAGGAGCTCATTGTGAGCCCCACAATGAGCGAGAAAGGAACTCATTGTGGGGCTCGCGATGAGCAACGAAGGTAATCATTGCAAAGGAGGAAAATTTAAGAACATGGGGAGAGAAGCTCGCAATAAGCGCCAAAGGCGCTTAGCGCAGGGTTTTGCGATAAGCACAGAAAAGCCTCACATTGTTTGGCAAAAAGCATTGCCAGCCTTACAATTTTATTCCAGTCATTTTTGATGGGCAAATAATAAGAGTTATATTTATAGTACACTCCTGTGAAGAACTTGACTTTATAATCTGCAGAATGTTTTAGGAAGTTTAAAACAAGAACGACCTTTAATTTTCCAACTATTGTTTCATCTTTAATGATAATAGACATTTGCTATTGACACTTGGGATGGAACCTGAATTCAAATGACATCTATATTCCATTCAGTTTAAAAAAAAATACCATAATTAATAGGACTCTGAACTACACAGAATGGAAAGACCTAGAAAGATAACCCTTTAAGGGACATGGGAGTTCCCTTTTTTTAATTTTAAAATAAAACTACCCAAGAGTTTATTTTAAAATGTAAACACTATTTTATTAACAAGTGCTTAAAAAATAATTTCTGACTCATTCAAAAATTCCAAACAGTCCATGTACAGGTGTTTCTATAGTACTAGATGTACTAGCCAATCACAGACTGATATTTTAGGGCCTTTGGTCTGCGTTTATTGGAGGGGCTAAGGGTTTAAAAAACCCTCTACTCACATCATTTCATCTCTGATCTTGCTGTTTGCCATCAGACTCCCAAGGAGCCTACAGACATTTTTCAGATTTTCCTTAACCTTTTCATTATCCTACAGTCATTGATAAGCTCTCTTAAGATGTTAATTTCCCTTTTTTGCCACTTGTATACTTTCATTTATTGCCTCAACTCGGAGGTACTCATTATCACCCAATGTTTTTCTCATTAATGTATTACATCTACCCTTTGCTTAATAAATTCCCACAATCACCTCACCTCGAAATTCAAATTATCAGTGTTTATTTCACTTAGTCATTATTTATTCCACAGCAAAATATATTTGTTATTTATGAATTCACCCTTATTTGCCTCGACATCGGAGGTAATCACACGCTTGACTTCACTCCAAAGTATTCCAACTCGGCCTAATCAAACACCTTGCTCCAGATTTTGCCTCATTAATAGAAGTAATACTATTTTCATTATCCTACAGTCATTGAATAAGTGCTTTTGAGGAGAAGGTATAACTAGGGCCATCTTTTAATCATGGAGGTTACTCCGTATCATCCCTCAGATTTTGTGGCAACATCTTCACCCACCTCGATATTTGCAGATTGTAAAAAATTGTTATCCTAAGACAATGACTTTTTTTATAAGTATCATTTTTGGGTGTCTATGAATAGAAATCTACTACACTCGGGGCCCTATAAAATTCCTTGAAATCTGCAGGAGTTACAGAGCGATTAAATTAGAAAAGGCCGCACCAACATGGCCGGAATCCAAATCCGTAAACCATGACGCTGCGCGTAGCATTTCCGGCGTGAACACAATAAATTATTCAAACTCGTAGTTATGGGTTTAGATAGAGCCAGTAGTAAATGAAACCGTCATCATCACGTCACTACATTTCAATCACTTACGGTTTGAAGTCCGAGTTGCGATTGGACCCGCATTTCAGAAATAATGCAATATGAAAAAAATCAATAAATATAATATTCTAGTCCATGCAAGTTCTATTATTTGTATTAACACACTGATTGCCGGGATCGCTATAACACGGAAATAAAACATGAAAAATATTTTTTAGTGCAGATTTACAGAATGTTGAGAATGTTGTGCTATTAATTTTAATACCTTTCATTGCTTTACCGGTAATTTAAGATACAGTAGTGTGTTTATATTTGCTTTTACAGTGCTACAGACAGGTGTTCAACCCCCTTGCGAGTCCTATCTGGTACTCGTAGGATTTTTTGCTACATTTGCCATTTACTGGTGTGAAAACAATTGCGGGCTTGAGGACTTGTAGCAATTTAATAGCAATTTACGATTGTAATATTTACGGGATTGAAAGATCACAGACTTAGATTTTGCCAACAGCAGGGATTTTTAGCCTGTAATCTGCAAATCCTTTACGGGCTTCAGGAACTACAATTGGGCGAATTTAATAGGGCCCAAAGTATATGGTCTTCTTAAGCTCTCCTTTCTTTTTAGATAATTGTGCTTGAAAGTTATGTATTTTAAGAATAGTATCAGAAAAGCCTCTCCTCCTCTTCTAATAACTATCTTTGATGATTAGATCTCTCTCACATTGGGGGTCATAAGGTAGAAAAGCATGCTCAGTTATTGCTAGAATAAAAAGTACACATATAAATACTTCAGCGCTACAGAATTTGTTGGCGCTTAATACTGTAATCATCATCATCATAATAATAATAATATGTTATGAACATGTGGAGTGAAAGTAAGATAATTCAGTTGAAGGTAAGATATTAAACATAAATTATTAATAAAGGACCTCCTTATCTACGTATCTTTATCTAGGGCCATTAATTATCTCTAAAAATAGGGGTGATAAAGACAAAGTGCCTCATTCTATTATCGGCCGTAGGAGATGCGGGGCGCCTTGTTATCCCTTGCGGCCGCACGCGCCGGAGGAAAGCCTTTGATCTTAAAACGGCCGCAAGAAAGCCCCGGTTGCTATTCAATTGCTCCGGGAACCCTCTCTGCAAGGCTAAAACCGAGCCGCAGCTTACTTGCAGGAAAAAGGTCCCGCAGGCACACAATTAAGCACATTATAAAGCCGAAATAAAGCCATCCTGCACTCTTATGAGATGATAAAGTGATTGTAGGTGTTAGCATTCATAGCACAACATTCCCCTACGCTCAAATCCGCAAATAATTTTATTTTAATTTATGTCAAATATCCGTGGACAAAGTCCAAAGGGCTTGGAGCACCTCAGACCCGCCCACGCTGCGGCCGGAAAATAAACCGTTAATGAAATCTCGGATTTGGGCTGATGTGCAAGCTTGAGAGGGGGTTGCTATTAATCCTCATGTCCCCCATTATGATCCCTAGCATTTACAGAGCTTTACAGTGCCATCTTGAATTTAAAGTTTTCAGACCTTGCGGCCGGTTGCAAGATATGCGGCCGGCCGTAAGGGGGATATCCTTGCGGCGCCGTCTATTTGAATTGCAAGGTAAAGGTAGCTCTACACGGGGCCGTAAGACGGCCGCAAGGAATCGCGGCTTTGCGGCCGTTTTACAGCCGATAATAGAATGAGGCGCAAAGTATTTTCTTATTTTTATCAATACTGCTCTTCTTTGTAACTCCCACTCTGAGACTTAAGGAAACATTGAAAGCATTTTTTTCTTTGTGGCATCTGAAAGAAAGTTTTTTTTTTTTTTAACGACGATCACCCAAAAAATAAATATTCAAATGTTTACCTGATTTGGGGTTTGCCCCTGTCAGCCAATAAGAAGTAATATAGATATTTAAGCCATGTTTGTCTGCCATGAAAACTACAGATGTACACATGCTCTGTGCACTTAGCTTCAATTACATTTATATAGATTTTTTTTCTTCTTCATGCAACATAACTTGGTAATGTTTAAAAGGTATATCTAAGTTTCCCTACTTTTCCCCCATCTAACACATGCTGCTTATATCAGGAACACACATTACATTGATTCAATCTATACATACAAATTTATTTTATTTAAAAATAATTGTTTTCCACACCCCCAGAGCTGCTTACATAGGCACAGTGTACCTACCAATAGAAATACTGTATTCGGGTATGGTTTTTTAACCCTTTATTAATCTTCCAGCCAACAACAGCACAATGCAGAGATCGACAGAGCAATGTCTGAGCTCTCCCTGCTTTCTTTTCAGGGGACTACGCACCCCATGATGCCTTCCTGCACAAAATCACAGATTGACCACAGGCCTGTTATTGGCCAAAATGAATGGTGAATTTATGCTAGTTTTAGCAGGGATTTCCTGCTTGCAAACCCAAGAGATTTAGCAAACTTTAGGTTAAGTTTATTAATGTTTATTTTGAGATTTTATGCTCTACTAATTCTCCTCTATCAGATGCATTCATAATCCAGGAAATTTAAATATGCCTTTAATGCATGCTCTTTAAAATGCTTTCAACATCTCTTTAAAACCTAGATAAATAATTAGATAGAAGGAAGGTTATTCTCAGATAAATTATGCTTAAAATACTTAACCATCCAGCTCAATTATCTAACACTTCTACTATATTTTATAACAACTACTTGCGATTCTATCCATTTATTGTGTATTTTTCTTACAACTGGGACGGACTTGTTTTTGGGTGAGGGACAGGAACACATGACAGCAGACTTGTACAGGTAGCCGCAGAGTGCGCTAATCTCCAAACAGCCATCTGTATAAGGGAGACTTCCTGACAGAGGATATAACTGTCCGGCGTGATTTAAAGGGCACAGTTCTTGCATCAATATAAATTACGAGCACAGAAAGGAATGTGAGCATGGCATACGCAGCGAGCAAGGTGTTTTCTCTGGATACTTGCCCAAAAATTCAGCGAGGGAACGAAAATGAACCATTTTCCATTTTTAGTCATTTCTTTTTTTTTTCCTGAAGTTAAACTCTGAATACTGAGGCTTGGAAAATTCTAATAGGGACACTTTATAATCAAGGAAAAGATTTGTATTAAATATATGTAGAAACCGGAATAAATACTGAAAACAACCAAAACTAATTCTAATACTTTTTTTATTTTTTTTTATTTCATTTTTAAATATTTTTATTTTCTTTTTTAACTGGTCTTTTAGGGTTAAAGATATATCTAAGTTTCCCTGTCTTTACCTTTATCTAATCTAGCACATGCTGCTTATATAGAAAAACACATTATATTAAGTCATTCTATTCACATACAAATTTTTTTTTTTTTTTTATTAAATAAAACTAGTTTTCACGCTCCCTGAGCTGCCTACATAGGCACAATGTACCTACCAACAGAATCACCGCATTTGGGTATGAATTTTAACCCGTTACTAACCTTCAAGCCAGCAGCGACTCAATGCAGAGATCTACAGATCAGTGTCTGGCTCCTCCTGCCTTCTTCTACAGAGAGGCTACATATCCCATGATTCCTTCCTGCACTAACTGCCATCATGGATTGTTACATTGTGTTAGCTGCATGTGATTGGCCAAAACAAATTATGAACTTTATGCTAAATTTAGCAGGGATTATCAGGAGTGTTTACTCTGAAAAGCAACTGCTTGCAAACTCAAGAGATTTCGCAAACATCAGGGCAAGTTTGTTAAATCTTTATTTTGGTATTTTTTCATGCAAAACAGATTTTCAGACACTACTGGTTCTCCTCTATCAGATGCATTCATAATCCAGGAAACTTAGATATGCCTTTAAGACATGTTTAGAAACATTCTATAGTTTAACTTAACTTCCTCTATAGGAAGCATGGACAAAACCAAGAATATTGGCACCATAATCACAAACAAGAGGTAAAGACAAGGATATTATTTCTGATCAATTACCTATGACATTTTTGACATCATCAGCTCAGAAAAGCTAATATAAAGTTTAATTATTCCTTCAGGGCATGCTCTTCCTGCTAATCGTCTGTATGAATTATTTAATGTCCTAAGCCAAGAGGTCCTAAAAGGTAGGATAATCTTCAAAAGTAATTTCTGCCTAAAAAATAGCAAATTTCGAGTAGATTATCTACCAACAATTTATTTTGGATTTTTTTTTTTTTTTTAAATACCAATCAGTTGCAAATATTCTTAGGTCATGGCTGCTAACATTTTATATCTATAAATCCATAACCCAATTCCTGTTTTGCTGCCTAGTGTTAAGGTAAACCTTGCAACCCATGCCTTGGGTAAAGTTTTACTTTTTAATTGCAGTTTTCGTTTAAACCTAGATACATATGGACACATAATAATACTTGCACTCCTTAAGAATTAAAAGGTATATATAAGTTTCCTGGGTTGCAAATGTTTGGTAAGAAACAGGCAGAGATTATCAGAAAAATGTGTGTTATATAGATAAGTTCAGTGCACTTACAAAGTTATAGGCAGGAGAGTAAAATCCAGCTTTGCACACCAACAGAAAGCGTACATAACCAAGTACACTGAGGAGAGGCAGCCAGGTAGAGAGTTTGTCCTTTTGAATGAAGTACTTGTTGTAGGATGAAATCACATGGTTGGGTGGGATCTGAACTCACAGTTGAATCAGAGCACAGGGATATCGAGAGAAAGATACTACATATCCCAGACTGCTTTGTAACACAGGAACTCCACAGTATGATACAAATGTATCCGCTAACTCCGGCATTCTCCTGATTGGCCAAAATGAATTTTATGCTAATCTTAGCAGGGATTTTTCAGGGGTGTCAAGTAACAAAAGCCTCAGCTTGAAAAATTAAAAATAATACCATCAAGGTGCGTTTATTTTTGGTATTTTTTTTTATGCAAAAAAATGTTTGCATACACTACTGATTCTCCTCTATCCGATGCATTCATTATCCAGGAAACTTAGATATGCCTTTAATTTTATGTTGCATTCAGCATATTTAGAGAGGTCTCACCGTCTATTTCTGTACATAGAGGGAAGTGAGAGTATTAAAAGGAACCATATGACACACACTATAATGTTACAAATTAATGTACTGGTGTATAAAGAAAAAAGTTTTGTACCAAAGAGTCACGATTTTAGTCTCGAAAAAACACATTTCGATTATAGGCCCATTGTGACACAATGTCAATTAACTACTATAAAAAGTCATAGCTTGAATTAAGCAAATACATTATGATATATCCAATAATGTATTGTAGAAAAAAATGTTCTCATGGCAAGATAATTAGCTCTTTTAAAAAAATGAAAAATAAATGATAAACGGAGTGCGCCATTACAGACACAAAATAACAGACTTGTAATAATAGCCAGGACATAAAACCATGATTTTGAGCTAAAACATATATTTCACAATCAACAGAAAAACCGAATCCATAGCAAATGCCTCAAACTGAGAAATATGATCAATTCTGCAAACTTCACATATACCTGCAACAGGTACAGTGGCACATTCCTGTCAAAATCAAATAGCCCAGGCCTAAGGGGTGCAAACAGACTTGATTTGGGGGTGGCTTGCAAAGGGACAATGTGGAAAGCATATGCACTGCAATGGGTATATGGAGTGACATTTCTGTCTATAGTTATACACAAATGTGGTGTGTGTGTGTTTATATACTTCTCAGGAGCTTGAGACCAAGGACTCCTCAGATGTATGCCTCTGGCTCCTAATGTTTTATTTTGATACTGGGCGTTTGTCCGTCATAAATGACGGGTAATGTTTTTTCCCCTCCTCCCTCCCCTGTGTCTCTTTCCCTACAACCTCTGTGTCCCTTTCCCCCTCCTCCATCCCCTGTGTCCCTTTGCCCCGTGTCTCTTGCCCCTTCCTGCCTCCTCTGTGTCCCTTTCCCCCCTCTGTCTCTTTCTCTCTCCTCCATCCCCTGTGTCCCTTTGGCCCTTTCCCCTGTGTCTCTTGCCCTCTCCTGCCTCCCCTGTGTCCCTTTCACCCGCCTCCCTCCCCTGTGTCCCTTTCCCCCTCTATTTCTTTCCCCCTGCTCCATCCCCTGTGTCCCTTGGCCCCTTTCCCTTGTGTATCGTGCCCACCTCCTCCGTCCCCTTTCTCTTTCCCCCTCCTCCCTCCCCTGTGCCAATTTCCCCCTCCTCTGTGCCCCTTTCCCCTGTGTCTCTCTCCCCCCTCCTCCCTCCCCTGTGCCCCATTTCCCCTGTGTCTCCCCCCTCCAACCTCCCCTGTGCCTCTTTCCCGTGTCTCTCTCCCCCTCCAACCTCCCCTGTGCCTCTTTCCCGTGTCTCTCTCCCCCCTCCTCCCTCCCCTGTGTCTCTCTCCCCCCTCCTCCCTCCCCTGTGCCCCTTTCCCCTGTGTCTCTCTCCCCCCTCCTCCCTCCCCTGTGCCTCTTTCCCCTGTGTCTCTCTCCCCCCCCTCCTCCCTCCCCTGTGCCCCTTTCCCCTGTGTCTCTCCCCCCTCCTCCCTCCCCTGTGCCTCTCTCCCCCCTCCTCCCTCCCCTGTGCCCCTTTCCCCTGTGTCTCTCTCGCCCCCTCCTCCCTCCCCTGTGCCCCTTTCCCCTGTGTCTCTCTCGCCCCCTCCTCCCTCCCCTGTGCCCCTTTCCCCTGTGTCTCTCTCGCCCCCTCCTCCCTCCCCTGTGCCCCTTTCCCCTGTGTCTCTCTCGCCCCCTCCTCCCTCCCCTGTGCCCCTTTCCCCTGTGTCTCTCTCGCCCCCTCCTCCCTCCCCTGTGCCCCTTTCCCCTGTGTCTCTCCCCCCTCCCCTGTGCCCCTTTCCCCTGTGTCTCTCCCCCCTCCTCCCTCCCCTGTGCCTCTTTCCCCTGTGTCTCTCTCCCCCCCTCCTCCCCCCCCGTGCCCCTTTCCCCTGTGTCTCTCTCCCCCCTCCTCCCTTCCCTGTGCCCCTTTCCCCTGTGTCTCTCTCCCCCCCTCCTCCCTCCCCTGTGCCCCTTTCCCGTGTCTCTCTCCCCCCTCCTCCCTCCCCTGTGCCCCTTTCCCCTGTGTCTCTCTCCCCCCTCCTCCCTCTCCTGTGCCCCTTTCCCCTGTGTCTCTCCCCCCTCCTCCCTCCCCTGTGCCCCTTTCCCCTGTGTCTCTCTCCCCCCTCCTCCCTCTCCTGTGCCCCTTTCCCCTGTGTCTCTCCCCCCTCCTCCCTCCCCTGTGCCCCTTTCCCCTAATCGTTACACAGTCTAAGTTCTATGAATGGCTTCCTATAATCAACCTGTCTGGCTCCCATACAATAGTGCTGACTCCTGAGTGCTAGATATTTGTATCCACCTCTCACAATAACGTGGAAAAGGAAAAATGAGGAACTGAATTCGAGGCGGCATATATGAGTGGATAAAAAAAAGTATCTTTAAAATAAATACGTCTCAGAACAGATTTTAATGGCTTGTTTACCTATACTTTGCGCCATACTGATCGCACACTATGAAGACGCAGACTATTGTTTCAGTGATAGTATGCTACTATCTTCCTCATTTGTTATGACTCAATTTTAAAATCAATCTAATTGGTAAAATAAATTGAAATATAAACCCCTAATGTAGACAACAGCAAAAAAAAAAAAGTGTCTTCTCAGAAAACACACATAATCATTATCTTTAAAAATCACAGTCAGCTCAAGTAAACAGTATAGATGTTTCCTTTTTCAAAGCTATGTTTACAGGCATAACCGGCAACCGAATCTGGCTGGGCAATTGGGCGGCTACCCCCTGGGAAATTCCCCATGTAATATCAACTTTGAACAATGGGTCAGGTCACTGGATCATAGGACAGTAAGATGTGTGCTTGACCCCCAAGCTAAAATGTGCTGGTCAGTCATAACAGCAAAAGCAGTGGAAATTATGTTAATAAACCAAATAAATTATAGATTATTATCCGATTAGCACAATGTCCAAAACTTGTATTCTGGCTTCTAAATAATGTATTTACCGCCATAATAACTGTATATGAAGGACCTCCATTCATTGGTCTTAAAGAGCTATTCTTCTCTTATTTAGACAGATCTTTATATATTTATTCCACTACTACATTATTCACAAGAGCTGGCGTTCACTTTGTAGGGGGCTACAGAATTTAGGTAAACAATGATGTTATTACAGAATATCCTGCGCAACATCATGTAGAAGTAGACCACCATCTCGATCCTTGCACTGTAGATATGAGCGTATGTATTTGTGCCCGCAGGTCTATTTCTCTATGTGGCTCTTACCCCTTCTGGTGCTGTGTGGATGCTCCTGTATCTCTATAGGTACTTAATGCCTTCTGGCTCAGTTTATACCACTCTCATTGCAGGTCCACTTCCTGGTTTGTACATGACCAAGTGCATCCATGCCCAGGACTCTAGAGGAGCAGAGCAACCAGGAGTGCACAAAAATAGCTAAATGTTTTCTAGGTGAGCAGTGTCCCGGTACCCAGAGCTGTAGGTGAGCAGTGTCCCGGTACCCAGAGCTGTAGGTGGAGCAGTGTCCCCATGCCCAGAGCTGTAGGTGGAGCAGTGTCCCGGTACCCAGAGCTGTAGATGAGCAGTGTCCCCATGCCCAGAGCTGTAGATGAGCAGTGTCCCCATGCCCAGAGCTGTAGATGAGCAGTGTCCCCATGCCCAGAGCTGTAGATGAGCAGTGTCCCCATGCCCAGAGCTGTAGATGAGCAGTGTCCCCATGCCCAGAGCTGTAGGTGGAGCAGTGTCCCGGTACCCAGAGCTGTAGGTGAGCAGTGTCCCGGTACCCAGAGCTGTAGGTGAGCAGTGTCCCGGTACCCAGAGCTGTAGGTGAGCAGTGTCCCGGTACCCAGAGCTGTAGGTGAGCAGTGTCCCCGTACCCAGAGCTGTAGGTGAGCAGTGTCCCCGTACCCAGAGCTGTAGGTGAGCAGTGTCCCCGTACCCAGAGCTGTAGGTGAGCAGTGTCCCCGTACCCAGAGCTGTAGGTGAGCAGTGTCCCCGTACCCAGAGCTGTAGGTGGAGCAGTGTCCCCGTACCCAGAGCTGTAGGTGAGCAGTGTCCCCGTACCCAGAGCTGTAGGTGAGCAGTGTCCCCGTACCCAGAGCTGTAGGTGAGCAGTGTCCCCGTACCCAGAGCTGTAGGTGAGCAGTGTCCCCGTACCCAGAGCTGTAGGTGAGCAGTGTCCCCGTACCCAGAGCTGTAGGTGAGCAGTGTCCCCGTACCCAGAGCTGTAGGTGAGCAGTGTCCCGGTACCCAGAGCTGTAGGTGAGCAGTGTCCCCGTACCCAGAGCTGTAGGTGGAGCAGTGTCCCCGTACCCAGAGCTGTAGGTGGAGCAGTGTCCCGGTACCCAGAGCTGTAGGTGGAGCAGTGTCCCGGTACCCAGAGCTGTAGATGAGCAGTGCCCCCGTACCCAGAGCTGTAGATGAGCAGTGCCCCCGTACCCAGAGCTGTAGATGAGCAGTGCCCCCGTACCCAGAGCTGTAGATGAGCAGTGCCCCCGTACCCAGAGCTGTAGATGAGCAGTGCCCCCGTACCCAGAGCTGTAGATGAGCAGTGCCCCCATGCCCAGAGCTGTAGATGAGCAGTGCCCCCATGCCCAGAGCTGTAGATGAGCAGTGCCCCCATGCCCAGAGCTGTAGATGAGCAGTGCCCCCATACCCAGAGCTGTAGATGAGCAGTGCCCCCATACCCAGAGCTGTAGATGAGCAGTGTCCCCATACCCAGAGCTGTAGATGAGCAGTGTCCCCATACCCAGAGCTGTAGATGAGCAGTGCCCCCATACCCAGAGCTGTAGGTGAGCAGTGCCCCCATACCCAGAGCTGTAGGTGAGCAGTGCCCCCATACCCAGAGCTGTAGATGAGCAGTGCCCCCATACCCAGAGCTGTAGATGAGCAGTGCCCCCATACCCAGAGCTGTAGATGAGCAGTGCCCCCATACCCAGAGCTGTAGATGAGCAGTGCCCCCATACCCAGAGCTGTAGATGAGCAGTGCCCCCATACCCAGAGCTGTAGATGAGCAGTGCCCCCATACCCAGAGCTGTAGATGAGCAGTGCCCCCATACCCAGAGCTGTAGATGAGCAGTGCCCCCATACCCAGAGCTGTAGATGAGCAGTGCCCCCATACCCAGAGCTGTAGATGAGCAGTGCCCCCATACCCAGAGCTGTAGATGAGCAGTGCCCCCATACCCAGAGCTGTAGATGAGCAGTGCCCCCATACCCAGAGCTGTAGATGAGCAGTGTCCCCATGCCCAGAGCTGTAGATGAGCAGTGCCCCCATACCCAGAGCTGTAGGTGGAGCAGTGTCCCCATACCCAGAGCTGTAGGTGAGCAGTGTCCCCATGCCCAGAGCTGTAGATGAGCAGTGTCCCCATACCCAGAGCTGTAGATGAGCAGTGCCCCCATACCCAGAGCTGTAGATGAGCAGTGTCCCCATGCCCAGAGCTGTAGATGAGCAGTGTCCCCATGCCCAGAGCTGTAGATGAGCAGTGCCCCCATACCCAGAGCTGTAGATGAGCAGTGTCCCCATGCCCAGAGCTGTAGATGAGCAGTGCCCCCTTCCCTTTAATTGTAGCTGATGAGTGTGCCCTTTCCTATCACGATAGCTGATTATTGTACATGTCTTATAACTGTAGATAAGCATTGTATCCATACCCAGTGCTGCAGACCAGCAGTGCCCCTTCCCTATAAATACAGATGATCAGAGCTCACACCTATACATAGCCAGAGCTCCCAGACCGGTCTGACCGGCTCTCACACCCCCCAGCCCCTCCTGCACAGTGTTCTAGGCCTTGCTGCCCGGTCCCTGCCCTCCCCCGGACTGTCTTTCCTTCCCCTGCCCCTCTCGAGCTCTCCTACCTGGTCAGTCAGATCCTCCAGGGCCCCAAGCCTGACAGGAAGTTCTGCGGCCGCTCACCTCTCCGGACAAGCCTAGCCGCGTCACGTTACAGTCGTATGGGGAGGGCTCAAAACTGTGAGCACTTCTCATTGGTCTTCGTCGCGCAGAGGACTCTGGGAGTTGTAGTACTCTGTGTCTGTGAATAAGAATTGTGCCAGGGTTATATTTACACTCTGGAGCTTCTGGAGCTGTCAGATTCTACATTTATAGGCTGAGCTGAGTGTGTGTGTGTGAGCTGGAGCACCTCCTTAGAACTATATATATATATATAATTATATTTATTTTACTTTTTATTGGACAAAGTTCATAATTATAGCGACGAGCTTTCGAGAGATTAACCTTTCTTTATCAAGTCAAAAAGCAATACTTCATAAAAAAGAGTTTCATCGCTCGAAAGTTTGTCTCGATATTATGAATACGTTTGTCCAATAAAAAAGGTATCACTATATACTGCAATACTCTGATTATTCATCTGGATTACTGGACACTCACGGCTACCTCAATCTTCATATTTATTTATAATTATATATATATATATATATATATATATATATATATATATATTATTTTTTTATAATTATAGATACATATTTATTTATTTATATATAGAGAGATATTGTTTAGTTTTCTATATTTTTTTAAATAAAATACCACAGAAACACATTAGTATTACAGTGAACTAACATAAAGAACCAATGTAAACAATGGACGAAGAGAGGATTAAATTAAAAATGGCGATACAACGTTAGTTTGCCCCAAAACAGAATAATATTTAATATGGCCAGTACAGGCTTCAGAAAGACTCCAGATTAGTCAGGTTTTAGTGTATTAAAATATCTTCTAACAAAACAGCATTTATACAAAGAGTAAAGTACTACTTTACAGAAAGGGCAGTAGGTACATGGAAACACCTTACAGTGGAAGTGGTAGGGCCAAATAGTAGGAAATGTAAGCATGTCTGTGTATAGTATATACCTCTCCTGGAGCTAATTATGCCAAATGTTTAGGTAGATAGAGTACACAGACTAGATTGGCCATTTTGATTCTTATATCAGCTGTATGTTTCTATAAGCAGAAAAGTACCATCATAACATTATGTAAGTCAGAAATTAATACCCCAATAGATGATCTAATTAGTTTCTTTCTTAAATAGTAATGGTGGTATATTACACAATTTTGACATATTATATGGTTCATCCTTTATTGATATAGGATCCAATGTGAATCCCCTCTATTGCAATTAAAGGTACTGTAGTAACAAAATAAATCCTACCTAGCTCCGCTGTTCCCCCACCCCGAAAACATTGCGAGAGAACTGCTACAAGTGATTGTGGCACGACAAAGCCGAAAAGCATGGCACCAATCTCCACTGATTTTTTGCACTGCTAAAAGATGACAAGTTAATACGTTAGACTTTGACACCAAAACCCTATGCTAATCTAATTTTATGGCTCACTCGTATATTAGGGAAGTACCATAACTGCAAAAAGATGAAAGAAATATTACGTGTACCAAAGACCACTCGCAAAGATTTTTAAAAACCATTTCTGAGTGAAGTAGCAGCAGTTAAATAAACAGTATATTTCCAAAAAACACTTAAAAATTATGATATTTCAACATTATTCGACACTTAACAGTCCAATATCAACATACGTGTATTTATAAATTATGATATTGTTTATTAACATCTCACCTAACACACAACCCAGTATCCAAACGGTTAATACATATAAGGAAACTGTGTTGCATAGAAACAAATTCTCTAATGCATTGTCTCTTTATATATATATATATATATATATATATATATATATATATATATATATATATATATATTTATATATATATATATATATATTGTAAAGCAAACAACAGATAGAACAAAATAACAACAGAAAAAGTCAATGTGCATAACTATTCACCCCCCTAAAATCAATACTTTGTAGAGCCACCTTCTGTGGCAATCACAGCTCCAAGTCGCTTTGGATAAGTCTCTATGAGCTTGCCACATCTTACCACTGGGAAATTTGCCCATTCCTCCTTGCAAAACTGCTCCAGCTCCTTCAAGTTGGATGGTTTGCGCTTGTGAACAGCAATCTTTAAGTCTGACCACAGATTTTCTATTGGATTGAGGTCTGGGCTTTGACTAGGCCATTCCAACACATTTACATGTTTCCCCTTAAACCACTCAAGTGTTGCTTTAGCAGTGTGTTTGGGGTCATTGTCCTGCTGGAAGGTGAACCTCCATCCTAGCCTCAAGTCACACACAGAGTGGTACAGGTTTTGCTCAAGAATAGCCCTGTATTTAGCACCATCCATCTTTCCCTCAACCCTGACCAGTTTCCCAGTCCCAGCTGCTGAAAAACATCCCCACAGCATAATGTTGCCACCACCCTGTTTCACGGTGGGGATGGTGTTCTTTGGGTGATGTGATGTGTTGGGTTTGCGCCAGACATAGAGTTTTCTTTGATGTCTGAAAAGTTCAATTTTAGTCTCATCAGACCAGAGCACCTTCCTCCATACATTTTGGGAGTCTCCCATATGCCTTTTCGCAAACTCAAAATGTGCCATTTTGTTTTTTTGCTGAAAGTAATGGCTTTCTTCTGGCCACTCTACCATAAAGCCCAACTCTATGGAGCGTACGGCTTATTGTCGTCCTATGTACAGATACTCCAGTCTCTGCTGTGGAACTCTGCAGCTCCTCCAGGGTTACCTTAGGTCTCTGTGCTGCCTCTCTGATAAATGCCCTCCTTGCCTGGTTCGTGAGTTTTGGTGAGCGCCCGTCTCTTGGCAGGCTTGCTGTTGTGCCATGTTCTTTCCATTTAGTTATGATAGATTTGATGGTGCTCCTGGGGATCATCAAAAATTTGGTTATTTTTTTATAACCTAACCCTGACTTGTACTTCTCAACAACATTGTCCCTTACTTGTTTGGAAATGTAATTGGTCTTCATGGCAGTGTTTGGTTAGTGGTGCCTCTTGCTTAGGTGTTGCAGCCTCTGGGGCCTATCAAAAAAGGTGTGTATATGTAATGGCAGATCATACAACACTTAGATTGCACACAGGTGGAAATCATTTCACTAATTATGTGACTTTTGAAGGTAATTGGTTGCGCCAGAGCTTTTTATTGGCTTCATAACAAAGGGGGTGAATACATACGCACATGACAATTTTCTGTTTTCTATTTCTAAAAATGTGTTTTATGTATATATTTTTCTCAATTCACTTCACCAACTTAGACTATTGTGTTCTGATCCATCACATAAAATTCAGATTAACAAAACATTGAACTTAAGGCTGTAATGTAACAAAATAGGTAAAAAGTCAAGAGGTGAATACTTTTGCAAGGCACTATATATATATATATATATAGTATAGATAATTAAAATATATTTAAACATATGCATTACGATTCCTTGCCGCAGTCACAGCACTTGTTTTTACTCATTATAATAATAATGATGTTCTAATTTCCTATTGGCAAGGAAGGATTTATGGATGTGGGCTGAGTGCTGTAATGTGGGGAAGCAAAAGATTGACATTAAAGTGTAATATAGGGGAAAAAAAGCTTCAGCAGGTGATTTATGGCTATACCAAGGTTTACACTGTTCGATTAGCATGGAGTCCATAGTTACTAGTTTACAATTCATAGACATCGGACAGATGGACTTCCGGGGCTAATTGGTAAATCCCCTCCTATGTTGTAAACCACAGAGCTAGTGATTATATATTAGAACTACTTATAGGGGTCCTCCATATTCAGAAGTTGTTAGACTATGCGGCTTCAGTGTGACCAGACCCAAGGTGTGGAAAGTATGCCATGGACTTGTTTATGTGCTATTTCTACCTCTTGTATAGATGTGAAACCATGTGAGTAGACTTCTATATGTATACATTTTGTACTGAATAAACTAAGTTTGAATTATACTAGGAGTTAGTGTGCGCTGTTTCCCCCTACCCCTGTTTGTACTCATATAATCATTCCCAGAATGTCCCACTTTCAAGACTATATTGTTATAGTCTTCTTCAGTTCACATGTTGTTTTTTAATCCTTCAGTTGTGTCTGGCTCTACTGAGTGCAGCACACCAGGGACCTCTGTCAGTCAATGCCCCTCTGAGCTCTATCAAGCTCATGTTCATTTCTTCAATGACTTAAATTATTCACTCAACACTGGGTCTCTACCAGATGACTGTAGAAAGGCAGAGGTGATACCTATATTTAAGAAGGGAGCGAGAGCAAATCCGGGGAATTATATACCAGTTAGTCTAATTTCGGTAGTGGGAACACTTTTAGAAGGTTTAATAATGGATGATATACAAGAATATGTCTATTCACACAGGATTATAAGTAGGAGCCAACATGGATTTATGAAGGATAGGTCATGTCAAACAAACCTAATTAGTTTCTATGAGGAGGTTAGTAGGAACTTGGATCAAGGCAACTCAGTGGATGTAGTCTATTTGGATTTTGCAAAGGCTTTTGATACAGTGCCATGTGGGAGACTATTGAGCAAACTAAGAGATAAAGGAATTGCCATAGCTATTTGCTTATGGATTGAGAGGTGGCTAAAAGACAGGAAGCAAAGGGCTGTGGTAAATGGAACATACTCTGTTTGGACTAATGAGGTAAGTGGGGCTCCTCGGGGTTCAGTATTAGTTCATCTTGTTTTAAACATATCTATTACTGACTTGAAAGTGGGATTGGAGTGTGGTGTCTCCATTTTTGCTGATGACACACAGATGTGCAAGGTAATTAAATCAGATACTGATGTACCTTCCCTCCAAAGAGATTTACATAAATTAGAGGAATGGGCATTTAAGTGGCAGATGAGATTTAAATTGAATAAATGT
The DNA here is from genome assembly GCA_027410445.1 of Discoglossus pictus. Taxonomy (NCBI): domain Eukaryota; kingdom Metazoa; phylum Chordata; class Amphibia; order Anura; family Alytidae; genus Discoglossus; species Discoglossus pictus. The sequence goes on along the minus strand of CM050168.1, from coordinate 89,857,332 downwards.
AAAGTTATTAATCTGGGAAGGAAAAAAAAGCCATGCAATTTATAATCTTAATGGAGCAAATCTAGGGGTATCAGATATTGAAAGGGATTTGGGAGTACTAGTGGACAACCATCTAGGTAACAGTGCTCAAAGCCAAGCAGCATCTGCAAAGGGAAGTAAAATATTAGCATGTATTAGGAAGGGTATAGAAGCCAGGGAAGAAGATATAATTCTGCCACTATACAAATCTCTAGTACGCCCTCATTTGGAATATGAAGTAGAATTTTGGGCACCACTTCATAAAAAGGACATTTTAGAGCTGGAAAAAGTACAGAAAAGGGCAACAAAACTAATAAGGGGAATGGAGTGGCTAAATTATGAAGAAAGACTAACCAAATTAAACTTATTTACTCTAGAAAAAAGGTGTCTAAGAGAGGATATGATTACCTTATATAAATACATCCAGGATCAATACAAGGCTTTGTCAAGGGAACTTTTTGTGCCAAGAGATTTCCAAGTGACAAAGGGACATTCTTTGAGATTAGAAGTAAAAAGATTTCACCTTAAAGAAAGAAAAGGGTTCTTCACAGTAAGGGTGGTTAATTTGTGGAATTCTCTACCAAAGGAGGCGGTAACAGCGGATTCGATAGATAACTTTAGAAAGGGATTGGATATATTTTTAAATAAAAAGGGCATTAAGGGATATCCTGGATAAATAGAGAGTGAGTATTGATCCATGGATGAATCCGATCGCCAGTATCTGGGGTCAGGAAAGAATTTATTTATTTTTCCCTGTTGAGACAATTGAAAATGTTTCACTTGGGTTTTTTTCTGTTTGCCTTCCTCTGGATCAATTAACAATTAAACTGTGTATTGCAGATCAGAGGAGATCTAAAAAGGTTGAACTTGATGGACTAAATAATTTTTTCAACCTTAATTACTATGTAACAATGTAACTATGTAACTTCATCTATCCATCTCCTCCTCTGTAATCCCCTTCTTGAGTGCCTTCAATCTTTCCCAGCATCAGAGTCTTCTTTAGGGAAACCTGTATTCTCATGATATGGTGTGGTATTTAAGCTTGAGCCTCATGATCATACTTTGCAGTAAGTGGCAGAGCTAGTAAAAGGAGGGCATCGGTGTAAATTACAATTTTGCCCCTTCGCCCAGGTCTAATAATATTTTTTTATGTTAACCCATCTGGGACCCCTTCCTGTGTCAATTATATATGTATGTATGTATAAAAGTTTAGATTATATATTTATTGTATTACTATATATATATATATATATATATATATATATATATATATATATACGTATATATATATCACATATATAGTTGTGAGCCTACAAGCCGTTGCTCACGCTTGCGGACTCGCACAGCGAGCCGCGGCGCTCGCATAGCGAGGGCTGCGGGCGAGGGCCACGGTAGCTGGCATGGAGCGCAAAGGCGCTCCATGCCAGCAACTGCAACCCTCGAAAACTTTACGTAGCAACGCAAACAACACAACACACCTAACTATGACCCTCGCAAACTTTACCTCGCAACGCAAACAACATACGAGACACGTTAACACACATTATGACCTCGCAACACTCGGACGCAACTCGCGAACATTACAAAATTCAAAACACAATAAATACACACAGCACATACATAAAAAGCTTACCTACAGCAAGAGGGAGCATCCAGGACCTCAAAAAAGCAAGTTACGCCAGCTCTTCAACACAATGCTTCAAAATAGGTAAAGTATATTCATTTATTAATCACATATATAGTTGTGAGCGTACGAGTTGTTGCTAACGCTGCGGGCTCGCATAGCGAGCTGTGGCCCTCGCATAGCGAGGGCCTCAGTTGCTGGCATGGAGCGCTGTAGGCGCTCCATGCCAGCACCTGAGGACCTCGCAAAGCGAGGGCCGCAGTTGCTGGCATGGAGCGCCGAAGGCGCTCCATGCCAGCAACTGCGACCCTCGCAAACTTTACGTCGCAAACCAAACAGCACGACACACACATTACGACACTCGCAAACAACATACGACACACGTTCACACACATTACGGCCTCGCAACACTCGGACGCAACTCGCGAACATTACAAAATGTAAAACACAATACATACACACAGCACATACATAAAAAACTTACCTACACCAAGAGGGAGCACCCAGGACCTCAAAAATACAACTTACACCTCGATTTTACTCGAAATAAAACAGTTTAGAGACTAAAAAAAAATCGAAGCGAGAGAAAAAATGGCCGCCGAACAAAACGAAAACGAGGCTACAGCACTCTAAACTCGCAAAACACCACAAGAAACTCGCAAAACACCACAAAACACCTACGGATATTCCGATACAGACGTATACCACACATTACTCGCCATTTTACGCCAATGCGGAAGTACACCACTATGCTAACGGTTTGGTCTCGCGCACGCACAGTGTTACACTGCACACATTCAGCACGCTTACACAGCAGCTCCACACCACTAATGCTGCAGCAACATCAAAACACATTCACAGCTCTTCCACACAATGCTTTAAAATAGGTACAGTATATTCATTTATTAATGTATTATATATTTAATTATTACACACTAAACAGCATTAGCTACCTTACAATTTCATTGCCGTCATTTTTTGACGGGCAATTCGCTAGTGTATAATATATTTCATTATTACACACCAAACAGCATTAGCTACCTTACAATTTCATTGCTGTCATTTTTTGACGAGCAATTCGCTAGTATATTAATATATTTCTGTCATTTTTTGACGAGCAATTCGCTAGTATATAAATATATATATATATATATATATATATATATATATATATATATAGTAAATAAAAAGTACATCTGTGTTCACATTTGAATGTCTAAAGCAAGTTAAAAAACCTGCTTCCAGCTCAGAATTCCGAGAAAAACAGTTATTACACTGCATTCTGCGAAGTTGAGCTGGGACACACAAATGTGCCCACAAATGCCTCGCTCTTCAATCCGTAGCCATTATCAAACATGGCTTCCTTTAAGCTTATGCATGCTGTAGGCTGAGTATCCAATCCATGTACAGCTGTTTCAAGCTTACTGGCTATCATCAGCATGGAGTAGGATCTCAGCCTGTGTTGTGGATTTTATGAGTAGGTAGTTCACCACAACAATCATTTATATTATGGTGGGCAAAAGAGCGATAGAAGCCCTCCACCATACAGTAGTACACTAAATAAAAAGTACATCTGTGTTCACATTTGAATTTCTAAAGCAAGTTAAAAATCCTGCTTCCAGCTCAGAGTTCCGAGAAAAACAGTTATTACACTGCATTCTGGGAAGTTGAGCTGGGACATGCAAATATGGAAAAAAAAGAAGAAAACAAAAGGCAATTGGATCTGATACTCAACTGTATAAATATTCCAAATATAAGGGAGATTAACATCTCCTATTCATTGCATAGGTGAATTAGACAGAGGAGACAAGTAATATCTCATATCTGGTCATATCATAACCGACTGGGAGAAAAAAAGGCATAAAAGTATAAGAAGGGGGAGAAACACAGGGGAGGGAGAGGAGGGGGGAGAGACACAGGGGAGGGAGAGGATGGGGTAGAGACACAGGGGAGGGAGAGGCACAGGGGAGGGAGAGGACAGGGGAAGAGACACTGGGGAATAAGAGGAGTGGGGAAGAGTCACAGGAGAGTGAGAGGAGGGGGGAAGGGACACAGTGGAGTGAGAGAAGGGGGGAGAGACACAGGGGAGTGAGAGGAGGGGGAAGAGACACAGGGGATGGAGACAAGGGGGAAGAGACACAGAGGAGGGAGAGGAGGGGGAGAGACACAGGGGAGGGGGAGACACACAGGGAAGGAGGGGGGAGAGACACAGGGGAGGGAGAGGAGGGGGGAGAGACACAGGAGAGGGAGAGGATGGAGTAGAGACACAGGGGAGGAAGAGGACGGGGGAAGAGAAACAGGGGAGTAAGATGAGGGGGGAAGAGACACAGAGGAGTGAGAGGAAGGAGGAAGGGACACACGGGAGTGAGAGGAGGGGGGAGAGACACAGGGGAGTGAGAGGAAAGGGAAGAGACACAGGGGAGGGAGACATGGGGGAAGAGACACAGGGGGGAGAGGAGGGGGGAAGAGACACAGGGGAGGGAGAGGAGGGGGAAGAGACACAGGGGAGGGAGAGGAGGGGGAAGAGACACAGGAGAGGGAGAGGAGGGGGGAAGAGACACAGGGGAGGGAGAGGAGGGGAGGAGACACGGGAGAGGAAGAGGAGGGGGAAGAGACACAGGAGAGGGAGAGGAGGGGGAAAGAGACACAGGAGAGGAGGGGAGAAGAGACACGGGAGAGGAAGAGGAGGGGAAGAGACACAGGAGAGGGAGAGGAGAGGGAAGAGACGCAGGAGAGGGAGAGGAAGGGGGAGAGACACAGGTGAGCTAGAGGAGGGGAGAAGAGACACAGATGAGGAAGAGGGGGGAAGAGCCACAGGGGAGGGAGAGGGGGGAGACACAGGAGAGGTAGAGGAGGGGAGAAGAGACACATGAGAGGGAGAGGAGGGGGGAAGAGACACAGAAGAGGGAGAGGAGGGGGAAGAGACACAGGGGAGTGAGAGGAGGGGGAAGAGACACGGGGGAGGGAGACATGGGGGAAGAGACACAGGGGGAGAGGAGGGGGGGAAGAGACACAGGGGAGGGAGAGGAGGGGGAAGAGACACAGGAGAGGAGGGGGGAAGAGACACAGGGGAGGGAGAGGGGGGAGACACAGGAGAGGTAGAGGAGGGGAGAAGAGACACATGAGAGGGAGAGGAGAGGGAAGAGACACAGGAGAGGGAGAGGAGGGGGAAAGAGACACGGTAGGGGGGAAGACACAGAGGAGGGTGGAAAGAAGACACACAGGAGGGGGGAAAGAGACACTGAGGAGGAGGGAATAGATACAAGGGAGGGAGGAATAGACACAGGGGGGAACAGACACAGGGGAGTGAAAGGAGGGAGAAGAGACACAGGGGAGAGGAGGGGGGAAGAGACACAGGGGAAGAGACACAGGGGAAGAGACACAGGGGAGGAAGAGGAGGGGAGAAGAGACACAGGGGAGGGTGAGGATGGGGATTTTATTGCGAGCTTCTCCACCCGTGTAGTTTAGGGTCCTCACAATGAGTGTTACTGACTTGGGTTAAGTGTTACTGCCTTGAGTTAAGTGTTACTGCCTTGAGTTAAATTTTACTGCTTTGGGCTAAGTGTTACTGGCTTTAATTAAGTGTTACTGGCTTTGTGCCCTTTTTTACTGCCTTCGGCCACCATTTTTTTTCTCGCTTAGGGGATTTTACATCTTGTAAAAATGCCAAATATGCCTTAAATTAACTTGCAACCTCACTCACAGGCTCCCTGTGTCTCTCCCTGCGCTGTGTATATGAGTGTGTAAGTTTGAGGCATATTTGGTTTATTTTGTTGGTCTTTCGAGTTCTGTGATTCGGCCGTTAAATTCGTAATTTTTGCGTGCTCCGCAATTTGTGCGAGGTCTGCAATTTTGGCAAAGTCCTACGGGGCTCGCAATGAGCACCTTCAAGTCTCATTGCAGCCTATGTCCAACGGCTGCTTATCTCCACCACTGCAATGAGCGCCTTTGGTTAGTTCAAGGGTTAGGCTAACATTATAAGCTTAGCACTTCTCTCACATATCGACAGCGCTGCAAAATATTGGCAGGACCATCTAGTGGTTGGAGGCCGCACTGCAGCGGTGGACCTGTCCCGACAACATAACAGGATAGATCTATATATATATATATATATATATATATATATATATATACAAATTTATATATATATAAAATTCATTAGTACAATCTAGTACCCTATTTTATATGGTTTATTCAGTAGTGTAGGGCTCCACCCTGGCCCATGCTCCCTCCAGCACCTCCCACCTGCACTGCCGGTTGCACCTCCGCTGCTTTCAGTAAACAGTTTGTCTTGATTTCCTCTAAGCAGTTTTTTCAATTCGACGGCGTTCAGACTTTACATTGGTTTGTTTCTTCTGGGAATACCATAGTTCATTTCACCAAGATCAAATTATCAAATCTCATTGAGACAAAAAGTAATATGAGAAAGACCTTGGCTGTAGGTAAGTTCTTCGCTTAATTCTTTTGAACACTCTTGCACCAAGCAATGCCACTTTCAATAGAAGCAATATAAAAGTTATCAAAGATCAAGGTCCTGTCAGTTGTAGTCTCCTGTGTAACGGAGCAGGAACACGCAGTCCAAATCTCCGCTGGTATACGGTACAATACCCAGGAGGCACTACAGTTTCACCATCCCCGACCTACCATATTGGACGACACACAATTTGGGAGTCAAATGAATACTGACTTTATTTTGTTACTGCAGAAATATTTATACATCTCTTTGGCCACAGGCAATACACATGCCCATATTTGGCTACACACAATACACATAAAGAGAACAATAGTGGGCTCCCTGGCAACTTTGATACAATCAGACATTGATTCAATTACACTTCTTTGTTCTTATCTGAGAATTAAAACACTTTGGAAAATGCAAGGATCCTTTACAACTTTCTTATCTCTTGAATCTCTGTAATAGGATTATCTATTAGCCTAGGTCTGCAAAAGTCTGGCTAATATTCTGCAGTGCATCAACCAACATACATATTGTAGGATCATATTTTAACCATAATAATCATAAAACAGGGTAAAACAGTGATGGGTTCCGCTACACACCTCCCCCGTGACCATAAGCCGGCATACACGGTCTGATCCCAACGGATCGGCCTGGGGATGTCCGGACAAAAGTATTTGTTGGTCAATTCTCTAGTTTGACAACCCATCAGCATTACTGCAATTCACATTTACTCACATTTCCCATATCCCCAGATAGCTGGGATCTGAGCGCACAAAACCACCGAATAGCGCTCAGATCCTCCTCACACAGTTCAATTGCCATGTAGCTAAAGTCTTTCCCATAGTCTTTCATTATATGAATGGGCTTCATGGCACAGTTATCTGGGGTATCATGGTTCACACAGGGCAAGTACAGAATGACCCCCCTGTATGTAAAGGGCCAGAATGAGTGACTTACACTCTGGTATGGCCGAACACTGGTTCCAAAGGGCAATATGTACCAGGGCCATAGTCGCAGGGCAGGAGGCTGGCAAACAGTCCTCTCCAAGCCAAAGTGGCGAAGGGCACTTCGTCACACATCTCCCCTTTGGGGGGAAGTCTAACCAGGCACCTGGATATTTTGCTGGGGTGATGGTGCAACACGCTGAGGGGACTTGAGGGACAGAGGCCAGCGGCACTCTGCCTTGATGCCAGCTCTTCTGCTGGTATAACCTGCAGGACCTCCTGCTCTGTACAAGGGACAAAGGGAGGGCAGAGGCCGACTGCACTCTGCCCCGCTGTCAGCTCTTCTGCTGGGGTACTTGGGACATATTCCGGCTCAGTAGCCAGGGAAACGTGGGGGTCAGTGGGGGTTAACATTTCCTCTGTTAACCCTGGGGCCACATTAGAAGTTAGCTGGGGAGGGGAATTTGTACTTACCCCCTCCTCCGGTTGTCCCAGTGACGGTAGTTGGGGTTCTGGACAAGCTGTGGGCGCAGAGACCATGGTCCCATCTGCGCCGTCTGGGAGATTGGTGTCTCCCCTGGTTAGGGTAAACTGTCGCTGGGGGGGAAGGACGACACCTTCTGCCCTTTGTGTTTCACACTGCCGCTGGGGGGGAAGGACGACACCTTTGGCCCCCTGGGGTACCCACTGCCGCTGTGGAGGAAGGTCGACACCTTCTGCTCCCTGGGGTACACACTGCCGCTGGGGGGGAAGGACGACACCTTCTGCCCCCTGGGGTTCACACTGCCGCTGAGGGGGAAGGACGACACCTTCTGCCCCCTGGGGTTCACACTGCCGCTGGGGGGAAAGGACGACACCTTCTGCCCCCTGGGGTTCACACTGCTGCTGGGGAGGAAGGACGGCCCCTTCTGCTCCCTGGGGTACACACTGCCGCTGTGGGGGAAGGCCGACACCTTCAGCTCCCTGGGGTACACACTGCCGCTGGGGAGGAAGGACGACACCTTCAGCTCCCTGGGGTACACACTGCCGCTGGGGGGGAAGGCCGACACCTTCAGCTCCCTGGGGTACACACTGCTGCTGGGGGGGAAGGATGACACCTTCGGCCCCCTGGGGTACACACTGCCGCTGGGGAGGAAGGACGACACCTTCGGCTCCCTGGTGAACACACTGCCGCTGGGGAGTAAGGACAACACCTTCAGCTCCCTGGGGTACACACTGCCGCTGGGGGGGAAGGCCGACACCTTCAGCTCCCTGGGGTACACACTGCCGCTGGGGAGGAAGGACGACACCTTCAGCTCCCTGGGGTACACACTGCCGCTGGGGGGAAAGGACGACACCTTCTGCCCCCTGGGGTTCACACTGCCGCTGGGAGGGAAGGACGACACCTTCTGCCCCCTGGGGTTCACACTGCTGCTGGGGGGGAAGGACGACACCTTCTGCCCCCTGGGGTTCACACTGCCGCTGGAGGGGAAGGACGACACCTTCTGCCCTCTTTAGGGCGGGTAGAGAGACCTCGGTCCCATCTCTACCTGCCATCTGGACGTCATCCCAGGACCAGTCAATGAAGTCTGGTTCTGCTTGTCGAGTAGGTTGGGGCTGCACAAGGCTGAGCAGGTGTTGGTAGTCCTGCTCCAGCTCCCACTCTCTCGTTACCAGGTGGGTCATGTCTTTGCTCACCTCGCCTTCGTCATCCCAGACATACATGCCCATCCGGTAGTCGTAGATGTCCCAAAACCTAGACCCCTCCGTGCTGCCAAGATCAATATCGTCCTCCAAGGCATCCCATAATAAACCCGGGCCATCATAATCATCCCCCTCCGGTAAGTCGTGTTCAGACGTCCAGGGGGTAAGTCGAACGGTATGCCACCAGAGGGCCTGGTATGCGTTGTCTAGCCAGATCTCTCGCCATACCAGGGTCTCTAGTCTTGTCACCCACTCATCCAGGGGCTGCTCTCCCAATAGATACATCCGCATCGCCACACGCTTCTCTAGCCGCTGCTCATCACTGGGGAGACTCTCACCTCGCCGCCATTGGGCATCTTCCAGGGCATCATACCAGAGTTCCTTTCTGTCTGCATCCCTGTAGTCCGCGGCCGCCTCCTCCTCCTCATGATGGAACGCTGTCTGAAAACTAGCCGGTTCCATCCTGCTGTAGCCAGGGGCGCTGTACGGATACTAGCGTTGCCCTCAATTTGTACTCCACAGAATGGTGTCTCCTGTAGCTGTCCTTCTGACCGTGGGAACAATTCCGCCACTTGCCACCAAATGTAACGGAGCAGGAACACGCAGTCCAAATCTCCGCTGGTATACGGTACAATACCCAGGAGGCACTACAGTTTCACCATCCCCGACCTCCCATATTGGACGACACACAATTTGGGAGTCAAATGAATACTGACTTTATTTTGTTACTGCAGAAATATTTATACATCTCTTTGGCCACAGGCAATACACATGCCCATATTTGGCTACACACAATACACATAAAGAGAACAATAGTGGGCTCCCTGGCAACTTTGATACAATCAGACATTGATTCAATTACACTTCTTTGTTCTTATCTGAGAATTAAAACACTTTGGAAAATGCAAGGATCCTTTACAACTTTCTTATCTCTTGAATCTCTGTAATAGGATTATCTATTAGCCTAGGTCTGCAAAAGTCTGGCTAATATTCTGCAGTGCATCAACCAACATACATATTGTAGGATCATATTTTAACCATAATAATCATAAAACAGGGTAAAACAGTGATGGGTTCCGCTACATCCTGCTATGTCATCCTGCCCCTCCCCATGAGTGTAGGTTGATTAATGTTAATTAATGTTTGACAAGTAAATTGCAAGAGGGACTTGTCAGTAGAACTAGAATGGAATTTAACACCTTTTGTGGTTAATTTTTAAAAGTTAAATAACTAACATGCATGTTATATGGTATGCGAATCGCTCCATCTTCTAAGTGTGATGTAAGAGATGTGAATGATAATATATATAATGTATAACATCTATGTTATTTGTAATATGGTGTGTAGGGCACATTTTTAATTAAAAGTCTGTGTTAGTGCTGAACCCTATTTATTCCACACAGGCTAGGATTTGAGGATATCCCTGCTGCCTATAGGTGAGTCAATCACGTCTTCAGTCATCCTGATTGACTCACCTGTGCACAGGAAGGAGATCCTCAAATACAGGCCTGTGTGGGGCTTTCCAGGACTGAACTTTCCCACCCACCCCTGTGCTATATCATTAGTGATTACAACATAAATTATATAGGCTGGTAGATGAATGTATCCACTTCTGGATCGCTACCTTGTTGTGGTGAAGGGGCTTGTGTACCTCAATGAAGCTGTGAGCTATACAATGTAGGGTCATCCAAGATGGGCAGGTCATAGCAAAGTGGTGAGACAGATCGTGGTCCAATGGAAGAGGAACTAGCAACCCTTTTCAGTATCTTCAGTGTGAAGAAAACCTTATGAATAAGAACAACCAGAGACATAACAATGTGCCTTGTGTGCTGAGGGTCACTGAGAGTCGGTCGTGACTGGACAACTAAACAACAACAAGATGAATGTACTGAGATCCAAATCTCACTGTGCAGGAAGAACAGCACCTTCATTGGATGAGCAGTGTGTGGGTGTGGTAGAGAAGATCTGGGTGTAAAAGAGAAGAAGACGTGAATATGTTGTGCTATTTGTTTGATTGTGAATGTGAGGTTCAGTTATGCAGGTAGGTAGTAGTCCACATTAGTGAGTAATAGTTATAGGGACATAGCAGAGGTTCAAAATATGGTGTTTAAAACTATAGTTATAAACAGGTACTGTTTAATGTTATTTACAAAAATGCATTTTTTAAAATGTAAACTAACATTGAAATTTGCCATTTTGAGCTTTTAATCAGTTTTATGACCCATAAACAAAGATTTTCTTAATGAGAGATCATTGCTATTGATTACTGGTAAGCCCCTGGGGCACTGGGTCCATTGTCATCAGCGCAGCCACCTGCACATTGAGCAGGACTAATCTCTTATAGGGACTACATCTTCTGTATAGATTAGCACTGCACATATGGCTGATTTAAAAGAGCACTGCATTCCTATTTAAAAAATATTAATTTTGAAGATCTACACTTAACTTCACAAGAACTGTTTTTAGAAAGTTAAAAAATGAATACTGCCTTCAATTTATCACTTTGTATATGTTGTTATTATATTGCTGTGGAGTCTAACATTTTGGTTTCCTCTGATTTCCTGAGGTGGGAAGAAACGTTAAATGCAGAGAAGGTTTCTATGTGCACAATATGAGTATGGCAACTAAAACTGCTAGTGCATTCAACAGAACTAATGGCAATCTTATTAGGAGTTCTGTGAAGGATATAGAATTCCACATGAAATTGCATTTGTAAAACATTTTACCATTATCACTTGTAATTATGCAAAAGACCATATAGAATGAATGTGACTAAAATGTTCCTTTAATTATGCTTCACATATTATCATATGTCCTAAAGATTTGTATAGTCCTCTGTTGTGTCTATGAGCAAAGTCTTTGTTCTTCACAGATAACCTCTTCATTCTGTTCAAGACTTTTTGTATCCCTCCTTGCTCCCATTAAATCTGCCCCCCGATTTATTACTTAGCCCCTTTAGTGACTGAGATGCACAAGTAAAGTTATAAAGAACATGTTTTATACATTACAAAAGTTATTTTTCTCATGAAACAAAAATTGTATTGAAGAACATTAACAATAAAGCAACAGAGAGGAAGATAAAAAATAAAAACAATCCAAATAACAGTGATGGGCGATCTATTTCACTTGAAGAGTCATTAAAAGGACCTCACCTTACTTTAATCCTTTTTTTATTTTGACCCAAACCAAAATAGCAAAATTGCTGTAGGAAAGGTAATAAAAGGTACAGATAATAAGGAAAAGTATTTAAGGAGTACAACCGGTAATTATTTGTTAACTTTAGAGAGATATAACAGACTGTGTATTGTTGAAGAGGCATATTCTCCAATTGACATGGGCCACCTGTTGCCCACCACATCTCTAATACATAGAGCCAACAGAAAGATGGATTTATTCTGCCACTAGCTGCCCTGATTGCATATCTCCCAATAGTCTTCTGGAGACCCACACCTGTGCCTCTTTCCCCCCACCCTCCCTCTCCCCACCCTCCCTCTCCGGTGTCTCCTCCACCCCCGCTCTCCCTCCCCTTTGTCTCTTCCACCCCCCTCTTCCTCCCCTGTGATTCTTCCACCCCCCTCTCCCTCGCTCCCCTGTGTCTCTTCCCCCTCCCTCCCCTGTGTTTCCTTCCCCCCGTCTCCCTCCCCTGTGTCTCTTCCCTCCCTTTCCCTCACCTGTGTCTCTTTTCCCTCCTTCTCCCTCCCTGTGTCTCTTTTTATACTCCAAAACAGTTTGTACCTATGCCACAAAAAGAATAATGTATACATACTTTCTTCTCTATGGCAAGTGTTACAGTGGATCCATGATTTAAACCTGCAAGTTCATACCAGAGACAAGAACTTTTGGACTACCACGTTGACATTTCTGGTGACCCGCTGTATACTTTACAGTAAAAGCATATGTGTCATCCTGGGAAACCTGCTTATGAGCCAAGGCTCTTCATTCCCATCCAGAGGTTCAACTTCAACTGTTACCCATACCAACTGGTCACCCATTTCCACAGATTTCATTGTGGCCTCCCTCCTTCCCACAATTATGGTGGTCATTGAACAGCTCACTGAAATGGTGCACTTTTTACCTTTCCATGAGCTAATTAGGCACTGATTCCACATACCTGCTGTTTCCTACCTGGAGCTATTTAAGGTCCTAGAACAGTCCTCGGTGCTCAGTTGTTTTGCTCTGGGCTTCAACTCAGTGATAAAAAGATATCTGGTTTGCCTTTTGTGGCTTCAATCTTGGCTTTGGCTCACTTATTTATTGTGACTCCCGGTTCTTTAATATCGGCTTATTTAATGGACCTGCTTCCGGGTCCCAGGTTGCCCTCATCATTGGATTGCATGTCTGTACTTCTACGCCAGATTCCTTGATTCTTTCGCCATTAGACTCAGTCTCTCTCTTGCCTTCTCCCTGCTTGCTATGTCCTTAAAATAGGAGTGAGAGACTCCAGGGTTGTGACTGTACTGGAGATACATGTATTTTTATCACAATAATGGGCCATTGAAGTACAAAACTTTCTATCATGCATTTAAAAGATTATGTTCTAAACATTAATGATAAGATACATGGAGAAAAGGGGCAAGGAACCTCATGTATGAACTGCAAAACATTGTACTTTTGTTCCTCCTGATTTTAATATGATAATATGATATCTGATAAGAAAACAAAATTGACATCAGTCCCTGCTTAAACATCCTCTTAGCACACTGTTAAATAAAAATATTAAGTTCCTGTAATTGATTAATTGATTACGTTTCTGTAATTGATATTATTTTTTTCTATATGTATAATTTAGATGAATAGATAATAAATAGTTGCAAACAGTGTGTTAATCATATATATATATATATATATATATATATATATATATATATATATATATATTACAGTAAAAAACCCTGTTATCCGGCACTCACGTGGACTCCCTAATGCCGGATAACTGTAGCTTCTGGTTAATCGTCCCTTAAATACCCCCAAACCCCTCATAATGCCTTTAAAAAGGCATTAGCACCTAAACTGGGCCATTTTGCCTGGAAAAAATAATTAGAAAAAAAGTTAGCTTTTTTTTTTTTTTGCAGTCTCGATCTCTGGATAGTGCTGGTTATGCCGGTTTAGAGGGAGTTTATTTAAAATGGTTGAATTGATGCTGGTGAGGTTGCTTGTGAGTCCCAGTTAGTTGGGTAACCGGGATTCTACTGTATGTATATATATATATATATATATATATATATATATATATATACATATACCTCTTTGCCTACTTAGACTATTGGGATGTATACTATGTGCTTATGGTATAAATCTACCCAGACAAAACATCACAGGCTAGACAAAAACATATAATACGATTAAGTGTAGGTCTCATGATCCTTTAATTAGAATGGCTTAGTTATTCTGGTTTATGAGACAAAGAATAAACTAGGTAAATATAGTTAACCCTTTAAGTGCTTTTGATATCTATTACAGTTTTTAAAAACAAATATTCTTACGAATTATAAGATTTAAAAGCCCTCCTTTTATTTATTTTTTCTTTCCTTAATCAAATCTAATTACCAACCGCTGAATGAGAAGAGACTGAAATGCTGCTCTTCTTAATGATCAGAAGCCATCTGTTAATGCTACCCTTAAACTGTACAAAGGCAATATTTAATCTAAGGCGATTACTTCTCACAGTAATCGTCTTAATTAAAATATCGTGCATTTTTGGACAAGTCCGTTTCTCAATCCAATTGCTGTCATCCTGTGGTATAACCCATGTCACCACAGGGGTCCCAGCCTCTCATGTATGAAACGACATCTTTTTTTCTGTGTGACTCTCTTACATGCATTAACAAGCTATTAAACCCTCAGGATAAAATAATGAATATGGCAATATTAAGTGAGATACGCATTCATTTATTTGTCGACATAATTTAAAGGAGCTTTATTAACTATTTCTGGGAATGGGGGGAGTACAGATTTGATATGGTTTTGTTGAATAATTATAGAATTTTTTTTTAAATTTATTGAAATTACATTTTTTGGACACAGTCTGAAAACTAGATTATAAAATGTAAAAAATGTCATGGTTAATACAGTGGTCCACAAGGACCCTCGAGGCACTCTAAGTACAACACTACATTAACCCCTAATAAATCTAAAAAAAACTACACTATCAAAAATAAAAAAACTAAAGTTATACAAAATTATAAAATATTACCAAAAATAATAAAATATAAAAAAAAACATATCCTAGCTCAGCTTCCCAGAATGCAGTGTAATAACTGTTTTTCTCGGAATTCTGATCTGGAAGCAGGTTTTTAAACTTGTTTTAAATATTCAAATGTGAACACAGATGTTCTATTTATTAAATAAATATATATATATATATATATATATATATATATATATATATATATATAATCCAACCCTTGCTTTGCTCAAAGCTGTTTGATGCAGCGAACATATGCTTAAGGGAAGCCATGTTTAATATGTTTATGGATTGCAAGAACAAAGCTTTTGTGGGCACATTTGTATGTCTCTGCCAGGATTCCCATAATGCAGTGTAATAACTGTATTTCTCTTTCTTTTTAACTTGTTTTAGACATTCAAATGTGAACACAGATGTACTTTTTATTTACTGTACTACTGTACGGTGGAGGACTTCTATCGCTCTTTTGCCCACCATATATTAAATTATTGTTGTGGTGAGCTACCTACTCACAATATCCACTACACAAGCTAAGGAACAGGCCTCTATGTCAGTAGTTTATTTGTGTAAAATAGAATAAGGCTCTGAGAGATTTGACCAATCAGATTGAGGGATGTCTCTCTCGTTCTCTCTCTCAGACGCCGGTGCAAGATACGGAGCTGTGAAGATCTCTCACCAGGAGAGAGAGACTTATCTCCTGAAGTGGACTATAGCCTTTGAAATAAAAAAGGCACATTATTGCTGCATCTGAGTATGGAGTGGAGTTGGAGCTAAACTACCTGTAGATTTGCAAACAATAAAAGGTACCATTTCAAGTGACGGTGTAATATACCCCAGGGTGAAGTATGTGAAGTAAATAGATTTTTCCCTCACCATGAGAGGGTGTTAAGAGAGATAGGAATCAAATGACCTATAAGTAGTTATAAAACACATTATTGTAAGTGGTATTGTGTCATACTTGTAGTGATCATATTCGTTTTGGGTTTTCGTCATGTGCAAACTCAGCAGATATAAGAATTACATTTGCAAGAATAGCTCACAATTTAACGTGAGATTTAATAAAAGTCTTACTGAGGCAAATCACAGGTGCTCTAGTTACTGATGCTTTTTGTGATCTGCCTCGATAAGACTTTTATTAGAAGGTAGGGTTAAAGCAATATTGGAAGGGATTAGAAAATGTTACATTTTAAATATTACCTACCTTCTTAGAGGATCTAGGGCCTCATTCAATTGTGATTTGGCCAATTGAATAGGGCTCTATATAAGCACATAGCATATTTTTTTTACAGAAGTTTTTAGTTAGTGAAGACCTTGCTTTTGGATAGATGTTCGCTAACTAAAAACTTCAGTTAAAAAAATATGCTCTGTGCTTATACAGAGCCCTATTCAATTGGCCAAATCGCAATTGAATGAGGCCCCCTAGGATTTAAGGTAGGAATTTAGCTACCCTGGACAGCAACAAAGATATAGTACCATTATATTTTTCTTACTACTGGACACTTTTTGAATTATTCCATTAATACAAAAGAAATAGTCATTTTTTAGCTAACTAGAGACTTGCCCGTCAAAAATGACGGCAATAACATTTGAAGCCATGGCAATGCTGTTTGCCACACAATGGTCCTCATTCAATTGCAATTTGCCCAATTGAATAGGGCTCTAAGTAAGCACATAACATATTTTTTTAAAGAAGTTTTTAGTTAGTAAGCATCTATCTAAAAGCAAGGTTTTCACTAACTAAAAACTTCTTTAAAAAATATATGCTATGTGTTTATTTAGTGCCCTATTCAATTGGCCAAATTGCAATTGAATGAGGGCCTATGTAAGGATTTTGCTCCTCTGAGGAGCTTCGGCGCTCATTACGAGCCTCTCCCCTCGTGTACTTCAAGTTTCCTGCTTTGCAACGATCACCTTTGGGGCTGATCGCGAAGACAGATATATAAGTACAGTGTAAAATATAAAAAAAATTAGTACAGTGAATTAATAAATTAATATAATTAATAAATGTCTATATTTTACCCATTTATATATTATAATATGCAGCAATCAATATCCTGAAGAGCTAACAATCTCTTTGGATTTTTCTGCAGCAGAAAATGTACAGTTAGACTGTTGCTGCCCTGAGGAGAAATGTGCCAAGTGTGCAGTGTAAATAGGCTGCGTGCGCGAAGCCAAACCGTTTGTTTAGGTGTGTAAAGCGCCATTTAAGGATCGTAATGTTATTATTTGCAAGTTAGTGTTGTAAAATGGCAGCTTTTTTCTATGTGTTACTTGGCTCGCGAGCATTTTCCGTCCGTAATGGTATATTTTGTACCTCATACGTTCCTGGCTAACTTGTACGTGCCTGGCGGTGATTTGCGCGCCTCAGTCTCCTTTAGCCTCGTTTTCATTTGTTTCGGCTCACATCTTTTTGTCGCTTAGCCGATTTTCGAGTGCCGAAACTCAGCAAAATCGGCTTGCATTCGAGTGCAACCTCACTTCCAGGCGTCCTGGTGTTCCCATCCCCCACCCCCTGTGCTGTGTGTGAGTATTTTGTGTGTAATAACTGTATTTCTCTTTCTTTTTAACTTTTTTTAGACATTCAAATGTGAACACAGATGTACTTTTTATTTACTGTACTACTGTACGGTGGAGGACTTCTATCGCTCTTTTGCACACCCTATTTTAAATTATTGTTGTGGTGAACTACCTACTCACAATATCCACTACACAAGCTAAGGAAACGGCCTCTACGTCAGTAGTTTATTTGAGTAAAATAGAATAAGGCTCTGAGAGATTTGACCAATCAGATTGAGGGATCTCTCTCTCGTTCTCTCTCTCAGACGCCGGTGCAAGATACGGAGCTGTGAAGATCTCTCACCAGGAGAGAGAGACTTATCTCCTGAAGTGGACTATAGACTTTGAAATAAAAAAGGCACATTATTGCTGCATCTGAGTATGGAGTGGAGTTGGAGCTAAACTACCTGTAGATTTGCAAACAATAAAAGGTACCATTTCAAGTTACGGTGTAATATACCCCAGGGTGAAGTCTGTGAAGTAAATAGATTTTTCCCTCACCATGAGAGGGTGTTAAGAGAGATAGGAATCAAATGACCTATAAGTAGTTATAAAACACATAATTGTAAGTAGTATAGAACACTGAGGTCAGTATTGTGTCATACTTGTAGTGATCATATTCGTTTTGGGTTTTCGTCATGTGCAAGCTCCGCAGATATAAGAATTACATTTGCAAGAATAGCTCACAATTTTACGTGAGATTTAATAAAAGTCTTACTGAGGCAAATCACAGGTGCTCTAGTTACTGATGCTTTTTGTGATCTGCCTCGATAAGACTTTTATTAGAAAGTAGGGTTAAAGCAATATTGGAAGGATTTAGTAAATGTTACATTTTAAATATTACCTACCTTCTTAGAGGACCTAGGGCCTCATTCAATTGTGATTTGGCCAATTGAATAGGGCTCTATATAAGCACAGAGCATATTTTTTTACAGAAGTTTTTAGTTAGTGAAGACTTTGCTTTTGGATAGAAGTTCGCTAACTAAAAACTTCAGTTAAAAAAATATGCTCTGTGCTTATACAGAGCCCTAATCAATTGGCCAAATCGCAATTGAATGAGGCCCCTAGGATTTAGAGTAGGAATTTAGCTACCCTGGACAGCAACAAAGATATAGTACCATTATATTTTTCTTACTACTGGACACTTTTTGAATTATTCCATTAATACAAAAGAAATAGTCATTTTTTAGCTAACTAGAGACTTGCCTGTCAAAAATGACGGCAATAACATTTGAAGCCATGGCAATGCTGTTTGCCACACAATGGTCCTCATTCAATTGCAATTTGGCCTATTGAATAGGGCTCTAAATAAGCACATAACATATATTTTTTAAAGAAGTTTTTAGTTTGTAAGCATGTATCTAAAAGCAAGGTTTTCACTAACTAAAAACTTCTTTAAAAAATATATGCTATGTGCTTATTTAGTGCCCTATTCAATTGGCCAAATTGCAATTGAATGAGGGCCTATGTAAGGATTTTGCTCCTCTTAGGAGCTTCGGCACTCATTACGAGCCTCTCCCCTCGTGTACTTCAAGTTTCCTGCTTTGCAACGATCACCTTTGGCGCTGATCGCGAAGACAGATATATAAGTACAGTGTAAAATCAAAAAAAAATTAGTACAGTGAATTAATAAATTAATATAATTAATAAATGTCTATATTTTACCCATTTATCACATATATAGTTGTGAGCGTACGAGTTGTTGCTAACGCTGCGGGCTCGCATAGCGAGTCGCGGCCCTCGCAAAGCGAGGGCACTGGCCGAGGGTCTCAGTTGCTGGCATGGAGCGCCGTAGGTGCTCCATGCCAGCACCTGAGGACCTCGCAGAGCGAGGGCCGCAGTTGCTGGCATGGAGCGCCTTTGGCGCTCCATGCCAGCAACTGCGACCCTCGCAAACTTCACGTCCCAACCCAAAGAGCACGACACACACATTACGACACTCGCAAACATCATACGACACACGTTCACACACATTACGGCCTCGCAACACTCGGACGCAACTCGCGAACATTACAAAATGTAAAACACAATACATACACACAGCACATACATAAAAACCTTACCTACACCAAGAGGGAGAACCCAGGACCTCAAAAATGCAACTTAGACCTTCATTTTACTCGAAATAAAAGAGTTTAGAGACTAAAAAAAAATCTAAGCGAGAGAAAAAATGGCCGCCGAACAAAACGAAAACGAGGCTACAGCACTCTAAACTCGCAAAACACCACAAGAAACTCGCAAAACGCCACAACAAACTTGCAAAACGCAACAAACGACCTACGGATATTCATACCACACAGTGCACACATTTATCACGCTTACACAGCAGCTCCACACCACTAATGCTGCAGCAACATCAACACAGATTGCCAGCTTTTCATCACAATGCTTCAAAATAGGTACAGTATATTCATTTAGTAATGTATTACATATTTCATTATTATACACCAAACAGCATTAGCTACCTTACAATTTCATTGCCGTCATTTTTTGACGGGCAATTCGCTAGTATATTATAATATGCAGCAATCTATATCCTGAAGAGCTAACAATCTCTTTGGATTTTTCTGCAGCAGAAAATGTACAGTTAGACTGTTGCTGCCCTGAGGAGAAATGTGCCAAGTGTGCAGTGTAAATAGGCTGCGTGCGCGAAGCCAAACCGTTTGTTTAGGTGTGTAAAGCGCCATTTAAGGATCGTAATGTTATTATTTGCAAGTTAGTGTTGTAAAATGGCAGCTTTTTTCTATGTGTTACTTGGCTCGCGAGCATTTTCCGTCCGTAATGGTATATTTTGTACCTCATACGTTCCTGGCTAACTTGTACGTGCCTGGCGGTGATTTGCGAGCCTCAGTCTCCTTTAGCCTCGTTTTCATTTGTTTCGGCTCACATCTTTTTGTCGCTTAGCCGATTTTCGAGTGCCGAAACTCAGCAAAATCGGCTTGCATTCGAGTGCAACCTCACTTCCAAGCGTCCTGGTGTTCCCATCCCCCACCCCCTGTGCTGTGTGTGAGTATTTTTTTTTTAATTTAGCCCCCGGGATTCTAAAGGTCGTTCCTAGCTAACTCGTATGTGCCTGGTGGTTATTTGCGCGCTTCGGTCTCCTTTAGCCTTTTTTTCTCGCTTAGCCGATTTTCTAGTGCGAAACTCAGCAAATTCAGCTTAAATTTGCGTGCAACCTCATTTCCAGGCATCATGTCCCCTCTGTGCTGTGTGTGAGTGTTTTTTAATTTTTTTTGTGTTTTTTGATTTCCGCAGTACGGCCGTTAAATTCATATTTTTGGGCCCCCGAGATTCAGAGGTTGGAATTAGGCATTCCCTTCCTTTTATGTGCCAGAATGACTTACTTTTCGTCTATATGATCACTACAAGTTTGAGAAGATTGCTGACTTCAGTGATCTGTACTACTTACAGGGATGTGGTTTATAAGAATGTATAGGCTATTTGATCCCTACCTCTCTTAGATTGTAATTACTGGTTCCTGAGAGTCTAAGGCTGTGAAATGTATATTTTATTCTTTACGTTGTTCTTGTTTTAAAAAAAATATTCTTAATGACATAAAATAAAAGTTAAATTTTCATTTTTTTCACAAGTCAATAATGTAACTTCTTAATCTAACATATAACGCCATATATGTGGAGTTCTAGTTGTTTCAGTGTGCATTTTTGTTCTTGTTGAATTTGTTTTTTATATACCTTTAGAAAATGCCAACTGGTTACATATTAATTTAGGGTAAACAGTATGCACCAATGTCAGTGGGGCTTTACGCAAGGTTCGAATTTCCCTCCTCAAGGATGCCCAATTGGTGCTTCTGCTATAGGCTGTAGACAACCTCCCAGGGCCATTGGGGCAGATGTCGACTATGACAAAAATTTGAAAAGGACCAATAGGAAGGGTGCATATTTTCTATAGGACATAACACAGAAAGGACTGGCGCCATCCAAACTAGGAGCTTGTGACTAATAAGCTACCAAGTGCTAGGTGGGAAAATTAGTGAAAATAATGAGAAGGAAGAGGGACTGCGGAAATGCATGTGCATGTACAGAAACAACTTGCAGATTAAACATAACTAGTTTCAATCAGTATATACAATAATTTGCTACAGGATGCTTGGCTGGGCTACTAGCCTTTATTGAAGCAAGGGTTTATCCCAATGCATACAGTGAACAGTACCACACATAGGCTCCTATTCAATTGGGCAATTGTTAGTTAATGTAGCCCTTAAACTAATTTACTATTCAATTGGTGTCTTTTAGCTACCCGCAAACGATTTGTGGGTTACAGGCTGACAATCCGTGCGGCTGTCAAAATCGTAACTCCAACCCATCTAAGCCTTTGATCTTTCAAGCCCATAAATGTTATAATCGCAAATCGCTATACAATTGCTAAAATTCCTCAAGGCCACAATTGTTTTCACACCCGTAAATGGCAAATGTAGAAGAAAATCCTGCGAGTACCAGATAGGACTCGCAAGGGGGTTAAACAACTTTTTGTAGCGCTGTAAAGGCAAATAAAAAAATCATGAAGAATTAATTGCACATTAGCCTCAAGCCCACAAATCTGCAAAAAAAAAAATGTATTTTATGTTCCATTTCCGTGTTATATCGATCTCTGTAATCAAGGAGTTAATACATATTAGGCCACCCACATGGACTAGAACAGTATCCTCATTCATTTTATTATAGTGTATATTTCTGGATTGCAAGTCTGATCGCATATCAGACTTCTAAACTCTAAATGATTGTGGTGTAACCTCCATGTTTTACTGACATCATGATAAAGGTCTCATTTACTACTGCACACTTGTTCATTTGAATCGATCTGTAACTTTTGCAGTTAAATAGGGACCATAATATACAATCCATAGTTCCATTGAACGTGCAAGTGCCCCATCACTTAATATGGGACGTTGTTATGCTCTGTTAGGGTCTCTGGATTTTTGTAACCATGGGAACTAGGCCAATTGGTTTCGTCTGGGTTTCCCTTTGAAGTATTACTGAGGTCACAAGTTGAAGGAGTTGTAATATATATCCTCTTTGAAATAATTTTTGTGGTTAACAACCTAGTTAACCTAGTTCCCACTCCACTCAAAGATGTCTGGGCCCTCCCAAGAGTTGGTATACAGAATCTCGTTGGACTGGCCATTCCCCTGATAGTAGCGGGACCAGATCACCTCAGGCTGATATAGCTAGGTGGCTAAATTTTGGTCAAGGTCCCCTCCATCGTATTAGCCTATATAGAGCAAGTAGACCGATTTAGATGTTTTCCATCTTTCAAGCTTCCCTGGTCACCTGAGATCATCCCACTATATTTCATTAGGGAGGGGAGAATTATACAAGCATATGGGAGAGACATCAGGGGATCACATTTATTAGATGAGTGAACTTTTTAAGATAAAAGTAGGAGGACAGGGGAAAGCTCCTCTTGACTCTTCAAGGGTGGATCATCACAAATTACTTTTCCCCTTTTAGTGTCCAGTATGGCAGAGAAATTTCAGTGAGTTGAAGTAGGCTGGATATTAGTATCCAGTTCTTGAGACAGGCCATCAACATTTTGATGAGCCCAGCCTTGCATGAACTTTATGGAGAAATCATAAGCTTGAAGGGCCAAACCGCAACACAGTAGTCACCAGTTATTCTCAGCTACCCTGTTGAGCCAATAAAGGGGGTTGTGGTCTGTAATCATAGTGACTTTCTCCTGAATATATAAGGTTGAGGTTTTTTCAAAGCCCAAACCACAGTCAAACATTTGTTCTCAATGGCCACATAGCTCACCTGCCGAGGCAGGAGTTTGCTATCCGTTTGCACAAAAAAGGGCGGGGAGTAGTCGGAGGCTGTCAGTAACAGATGAGAGGAGGACTGTCAGTAGTAGATGAGAGGTGAGGGCGATTTTAGGCTTCTTGCCAGTTTGTCACACTTGTCACACTTGGGAGTCTAATCCACCATCCTCTACATCCTCTTTCGGTTAATAACTTGGTCCTTGAGCTACAATTATGGAGAAACTTGCGAAAATACCTGTTTATTGCTTTGCTGAGTGGGTCATCTAACTATAAATTGGATTTTGTACAGTTCCAGTTTTACCTTCCCACTCCCCACTCCATGACCCAAATATTGAGCGTCTACTTAGGTAAATTAATACTTGTCAGTGCAAATGGCAAGTCCCGTTTGTCGCATCTGATACAGAATAAGGACCAGATGGGTTATATGATCTGGAATGGCTATGTCGCAATAACTTGTTGACTAGCCACTGAATGGTGGAAGGGGTATTTTTCCTCCTAAAGGTCATTACTGTGCATTGGTATAGCATAATTGAATGACACGTAACCTCCATATTTTACTGCCGTAAGTATGATAGTCTCACTTTCTATTGGCTGATTTGAAATGGAAAGTTATGGGCTACACGTTGAACCTCTATCACGTCACAAATGATCAGAAACAAGGTCTAGCATATTCTCCACATAACTCCAGATCTATTTCTACTCACCAGGATACTATTATAGACCCTATACATAGGCATAGGGTTAGGCAAAAAATGCATATGGTACACAGGGAAATGCTTTACATGGATCGAGACAGAAGCAGGCGGTCTTTCTCTTCCACAGATGGTATCATTATCCCATTAGAAGATCCTGCCATAGTGGCAGTCACAGCCCTAGAAGACCCAGAGACCATAAGGAATTAAGGCAGGCTGATGGTGGTAGGGAAGGCTCTCCTTATTACAAATGTCACAGGAATACCTCACTAATTCAGAAAAGATCTACGGATTCAGTGCCTTGCGCTGTGACTCAAGTACCAACGGAGTTAACATAAGAACCCTTGGCCCAACGTATGGTAGGGCTACTGGCGAGTCTCTAACACTTACACGTTCTGATTTGTCTATTGCTTCTCAGTTGTCTGTTAAGGGTTTGTTGGATATTTTTTTTTATGTAAACCAAATTTATTGTGCTTTTTAAGTAGTAGTGTTCTTAAAGCACTACATCATGGTATACAATGTAAATTAGTACAAGTCATCTCAAAAGTCAGAGTTTTATGAGTTGTTAAAAATAAGTTGTTGGACAATTTTAAAGGATATTTAGCTTAGTTAGGAGGGATTTCTAGATCTTCTGGGGCAGCTGCAGCTAGTGTAGGTCCTTCTGTAATAAATGAAGGAGGAACCCCTGATAATTCAGAGGTGCTAGTAGTCCTTTACAAACTAGGTGAGCTTGAGGGATTGCAGATGAATGCTTTGCTGCCAGGGGATTCCTTGCAGGTTCCTTCTTAAAGATAGCAGACACAGCACTAAAGAATACTTTGTTTATGCTCTATTGGTCCCATAGGGGAACATATTCCACTTGCATTAAAAGAGAAAATATAGCACAGGAAATTTAAAGCTTGGGCAAATGGGGATCTACTTGTAAATGTAAGCATGGTTGCTCTGAATATGGTGCCAATGATCCACTTTTTTGTTGCTTCAGGAAGCATAGGCCCCAAACGTCAGATAACTCAGCTGCAGATGGGGAAAACTCCTATGACACTAAAAGAAGATATCACCCTGGTTAAGTATGTACGCTAGGGTACACAAGAGAGTATTGGGGGCCAATCTTTTGTTTAATGGTTTTGCTGTAGGTTTTTCATTCCATTCCTTGAGGCTTGTTTATACAAATGCCTCCCCACCCCCCCCCCCCCCCCCCCCCACCCCAATTTGAAATCGACTGGACAATATCGAGAAGTAGCATTTAATAAGTTACTGGTGGAAATCTCATATGGAAGGATCTTGAGTTCATTCTTTAGTTCTCCAATTCCCCAATTATGGATTTCTCCTTTGGGTTTAGTTCCTAAAAAAGAGTAAGGTGGCATGTTACTTGCTCACATTATTGGGCAGCCCTTTTACAGGGTTGCTACTTGTTGGTTGCCATCATTTGTTTCATTGTTGTATTCAGGACAACTATTTTGTTGCCTTATGGGGTGTTCTATCTCTTGTTCCTATTTTAAAAAATGTTACTTCCTTTTAGAATTGGGTCATGGCATTCAAGTCAGGATTAACCTCTCTTGTCTGGATGATTTTATTGTTCATAGGTGCGGGAGGAATACAAGTTTGTTCAGGAATTTTCATGGATATGGCTAATGATTTTGGAGTTTCTTGTTTTTTCCTCGCCTTTTTTGGAGCCTTTTGCATCTCAAGGCTTAAAGTTACAAATATATATAGTTCAGGTGGGCTTTTGTGTTCTGAGGTTATAGTTTTCCCATCATATGTTTCTATTCATTTGAAAAAGTCAAAAACACTTCAATCAGGCAAGGGATAGAATGTATCCCTATATCCTACTTCTGGCCCATTATAGCCCTATATTTGAGGCTGCGGTCGGAAGGGGGATCATCATTAATAATTTATAATGATAGTACTAATAAAGTTTCCAAGTCATGTATTGCTGCTTTAAATTGAACACCCCTACAATGTGGGTGCTATGGTAGCTGCTAGATGAGGCCTGGGAGATAAAATGGTAAAACAAATTGGAAGGCGGGAATCGGTTATGTTTAATGTCATGACTGATTTTGGGGGATTATGAAATGTTGCTTTTATGTGTAATGTTCAAAGGAAATTGTGTTTTACTGCTATTGTGATATTTGGTCACCAGTAGCAAACAAAATGGAGCCCATATCATGTAACTGATATGAACTAGCTTTCATTCATGTCTTCCCTTTATTCTACGGGGCTGCATACTTTCAGCTCAGGTAACACAGAACAGCTCCCAGGAGAGGGCTGATCCTTCTGTGACATTATCTTGGCTCCCACAGACACGGGACTATTCTGATTGCTAATTCAAGCAGTATAGCTATCCATGTCATTGGCATTTGTGCATTCAAGGGGGAATTCAAACTTTGCTCACTCCCCAATTCATATTAATGTTGTTTTTTACTTTGTGTCTTGTTTTTTTCTGTAATGCTGTTTAAAAAGCCATTAAAGTTGGGTACAACTTCTATTCGTCAGTTCATGGCACATATTCCTGAATAGATACCATCATGATAGATTCATCCTTCTCAGATAGGATAGATATCCATCCTTGCCCGTGGTCTGATCACTCCCAGGTTAGTGTCTCCTTAGATATTAGCCAGAAAAGCAGGCCTTCATACAGCTGGAGACTAAATGAAACATTTTTATCGAATCCAGTGGTTTGTAAACAAATAGCAGATGATTTGGAGCTATACTTCGCTACCAACATCACACCAGAATCAGACATGGGATGGACCTGGGTGGCACATAAAGCCTTCATTAGGGGTTCCCTCATAAAAATAGCAAGAGACAATCCAAACTGAGAGAAGAATCCCTAAAAAAATCCTTAGAAGATCTAGAAAAATTAAATCAACAAAACACCTCTAAACAGATACGCAAAAAAATAGATAAAATTAGACTGGAGCTGGATTCGGTTTTATCAAACCAAACTGAAAAAGCAATTAGATGGACAAATCACAGATTCTATGCCAAGGCCAACAAACCAGATAGCATGCTAGCTAGGAAACTTAGAAGTAAAATCTCCCAATCAAAAATGTATAGAATTAAAACCCCCGCAGGCAATATTACAGCCAGCCCTAATTTAATACAAAAAATCTTTCTGGAAATTTTTTAAAATATATATACCTCAGACCCAAGTCAAAACCAACAAAGACAACGGCAACAATCCTTTTTAAACTCATGCGATCTACCTACTATGACTATAGAGGAAGGGGAGCTTCTTAACTCGGGAGTTAAGGAATCAGAAGTCAGGAAAACAATTAATGACC
This sequence comes from Discoglossus pictus, assembly GCA_027410445.1. NCBI lineage: Eukaryota > Metazoa > Chordata > Amphibia > Anura > Alytidae > Discoglossus > Discoglossus pictus. The sequence continues at coordinate 89,830,112 of CM050168.1, read as the reverse complement.
TGAAAGGGGGGAAGGCCCCGGGCCCGGATGGATTCACCAATCTCTACTATAAAAAATATATTGACATACTTGCCCCCAGTTAACAAACCTCTTCAATCAAATTCTAGAAGGCCATCAAATGCCTCAGGAATTAAACCAAGCAAATTTGATATTCTTCCCCAAAGAAGGACGTCCCTCTAGAAGTCAAAAATTATCGCCCAATTTCTCTTCTAAATGGAGACATCAAAATTTTAGCAAAACTGATGGCCAATAGAATCTTCCAATTCCTTCCCAGACTCATTCATAAAGACCAAACGGGATTCGTCCCCTACAGACAAACAGGGGATAATATTAGACACACTTTAAATTTAATCTCATGGGCTTCCCAAAAATGGACCCCAACCTATCTGCTGGCCCTAGATATAGAAAAAGCTTTCGATACAGTAGAATGGCCGTATCTCAAAGAGGTGCCTATCAAATTTGGCTTCCGGGGGAAATTCATGGACCTAATTGAGACATATTATAAATCCCCCAAAGCAAAGCTAAAACTCCCGGGGGACTCCCAGGCGCAAATTGAGGTACAAAGGGGAACCAGACAGGGATGCCCTCTCTCACCCTTACTATTCACCCTAGCAATGGAACCGCTAGCGCAGTCTATACGGGCTGATCCAGATATCCACGGAATCCAGATAGGGCATTATCACTTTAAATGCAGTCTCTTTGTGGATGATTTTTTAGGTTCACTCACGAAACCCTCCACCTCCATACCAAACCTGCTGAAAATTCTTACCCAATTTGGAAACCTCTCGGGACTCAAAATAAATGTGGCTAAATCGGAAGCACTAGGCATAGCTCTCTCCCAGACAGAAATGCAATTTCTTAAGCAAAATTTTGACTTCACATGGCCGAAATCACATATTAAATACTTGGGGGTGGCCATCACGAGTAGACTAGCAGACTTATATAAAACTAACTACCTACCCCTGTACAAGGGACTACTGCTACATCTGCAGAGATGGTCAAAGGGCAGAATATCATGGCTGGGGAGGATTCACGCGGTCAAAATGAATGTTCTACCCCGACTGCTATATCTATTCCGTACACTGCCGATTCCAATTACGGAGATCTCGAGAGGTTTCAAAATCAAATTTTTAGGTTTATATGGAACTACAAACCCTCAAGGATCTCCAAAGCCATTATGCAAACAGATAAAACCAAAGGGGGCTCTCATGCCCCAACTTTAAATTATATTACAAAGCGGCGCAGCTCTCATTCATTCCCCTGGCGCACTCCTCTCAACACCGACCTTTATGGGTTTTTATAGAAAACCTGCAAATGTTTCCATACACATGGGACACTATTATATGGCTTCCTAAACCAAATAACATTCTGGGGAAAATAATGAACCCAATAATTAAGCATTCACTAGCAATTTGGATGGGAGCGACCCGCCATTGCAAACTAATCCCGAAATTAGCAAGCATTTCCCCTATCATTCCCAACCCACTTCTAACTATACAATTAACACCAGCATCCAAGCATTGGTGGAACTCCAGGAAGTTGCTAACATTTGGGGCCTGGTTCCAAGAAGGAGCAGTAGTTACTTTCGAGTATATGAGAGACAAATGTGACATGCCCTTAACGGACAACTATACTTTTTGTAGACTACGACATTTTGTAAATACCACAATACATTCCTCAGAACCCCAGGAAACTAACTGGCTAGTTAGAATTTGCAGAGATCTTCCACTGTCGAGCAATATCATAAGTTTGTTCAATAACGTACTTAATGGGACCCCAAGGCCACTTATAACAAAACATGTACAAAAATGGGAGGAGGACCTGGGATACTCTCTAGATCAATCAATCTGGGAACAGAGCTGGCGTAGCCTCATCCAAGGATTATTAAATTATAGTGTACTAGAGACATCAATTAAAGTTCTGCATAGAATCTACCACACACCAGATAAACTATACAAGTGGGGCCTATCTCAAGACGCGAATTGCTTCAGGGGCTGTGGCAATCCGGGCACATTCCTACACACTTGGTGTGATGTCCGGAGGTGCAAAGACTATGGACAGAGGTGTTCAAGCTAGCTTCAAAGATTTTTGGGGCCAAAATAGACAGATCTATAGAGATCTCCCTTCTAGGCCTATCCAGTTCACTACTAACTCTACATCAAAATCGGCTCTTGCAGTTTCTGATGCTGGCCACCAAAAGCCATGTTGCTCGGCAGTGGAAGTCCCCCAATTTACACCTACAGACAGTGAAGAATAAGTTAAACATTATTCTGATCAATGAACGTATCTCTCATCTTCTAGAAGACTCAATCCCCAAGTTTACGGATATTTGGGCTCCATGGCTAATAGGGGACTCTATTATTAGGAAGGTAGACAGGGTGATTATTGGGAGGGGCAGGAAATGAACCGGCAGTCTTGGTACATATTGGTACCAATGACAAAGTTAGTGGAAGATGGAGTGTCCTAAGGAATGATTTTAGAGAACTAGGTAATAAGCTGAAGGCAAGGACCTCCAAGGTAGTATTTTCTGAGATACTACCAGTGCCACGTGCTAGCCCAGGGAGGCAGAAGGAGCTTAGGGAGGTTAATGCGTGGCAAAAGATGTGGTGCACTAAGGAGGGGTTTGGGTTTTTAGAGCACTGGGCTGACTTCTCACTTCGGTACAATCTCTACAGTAGGGATGGATTGCACCTTAATGATGAGGGAGCTTTTGTACTAGGGGATAGGATGGTAGAAAGGCTGGAGGAGTTTTTAAACTAGTAGGTGGGGGGAGGGACTAGATATAAGTAATGGGGTAGAAAGTGTAGAGGGTATAAGGGATGAATTAACAACTCAGAGGGGAGGAGATGGGGGAGGGGTAGTATAATCAAAGGTAGTGACTATAATTACTAAGTAATTCAAGTACAGTGGCAGGCACTTCAGAACTACAGACTCATAACATAAGGTGTATGCTTGCTAATGCCAGAAGCTTGCCAGGAAAAATGGGAGAGTTAGAATTATTAGCAATTAATGAAAAATGGGATTTAATAGGCATTACTGAAACGTGGTGGGATGAATCTCATGACTGGACTGTTAATCTGGATGGTTAACCTATTTAGGAAAGATAGAGGCAATGGTAAACGAGGAGGAGGGATTTGTCTATATGTTAAGCCTGAATTTAAGACTATAGTCAGAGAAGATATTTATGGTGGACCTAGTGATAAAGCTGAATGTTTATGGGTAGAGTTAAATAGCGGAGCAGCAAATTCCAAAAGAATATTAGTAGGAGTATGCTATTAAACCCCAAATATAGCAGAAAGTGAGGAAATACAATTATTGTTACAGATTGAAAATGCAGCTAAGCACGGGCAAGTTCTAATAATGGGAGATTTTAATTACCCTGAAATAAACTGGATAAATGAGACCAGCAGTTCAGCTAAGGGGAGCAGGTTCTTGAGTACACTCAGGGATCATTATCTGGCCCAGGTTATACAGGAGCCTACTAGAAATGAAGCTATCTTAGATTTACTCATCACAAATAATATTGATATAGTATCTAATGTTGGAATAGGACAACCTTTGGGAAACAGTGATCACAACACAGTCTCATTTGAGATTGAATTAAAAATACAAAATTTTAAGGGGCCAACAAAAACTCTTAATTTTAAAAGGGCAGATTTTAACGGTCTAAGGGCAGCAATACAAAGTATAGACTGGGACAGAGAACTGATAGGTAAAAACACTGAACATAAATGGACAACATTTAAATACGTACTAAATCCCATCTAATGTGTAAATCCCATCCAATGTGGCTTAACAATGATTTAAAGATCAAGATACGAAGTAAAAAACAGGTATTTAAATCATACAAACAAGAGGGGACAGAGACTGCTTTACAGGAATACAAGGAAATCAACAAGGCTTGCAAAAGCGCGATTAGACTGGCTAAAATAGAAAATGAAAAATTAATTGCAAAAGAGAGTAAGACTAACCATAAAATATTTTTTAAGTATAATAATGGGAAGAAGGCGAGGAAGGAAGCTATAGGAACATTACAATGTGACACAGGCTGTCTGAAAATAAGTGACCAGGAAATGGCAGATGAGCTAAAGAAGTTAATTTCTTCGGTATACACAAGGGAGGTACCAGTGGTTGGGACACGGCAACATAATGGGGCTACACTACCTTTGCCAAATAATTGGTTAACACAGGAAGTAATCCAAAAGAGGTTGGAAAAAATAAATGTTAATAAAGTCCCGGGTCCTGATGGAATACATCCAAGGGTACTAAGGGAACTGGGTTCTATAATAGCCAAACCATTATATTTAATTTTTCAAGATTCACTCAACACAGGGTCTCTACCAGATGACTGGAGAAAAGCTGATGTGATACCTATATTTAAAAAGGGAGCAAGAGCAAATCCAGGGAATTATAGACCAGTAAACCTCACTTCTGTAGTGGGGAAGCTTTTAGAAGGGTTAATAAGGGATAATATACAAGAATATGTCTATTTGAACAGGATTATAAGTACGAGTGAGCATGGATTTATGAGGGATAGGTCATGTCAAACAAATCTAATTAGTTTCTATGAGGAGGTTAGTAGGAACCTGGATCAAGGCAACTCAGTGGATGTAGTCTTTTTGGATTTTGCAAAGGCTTTTGATACAGTGCTACATGGGAGACTATTGTGCAAACTAAGAGATACAGGAGTTGCAGTAAATATCTGCTCATGGATTGAGAGCTGGCTAAAAGACAGGAAGCAAAGGGTTGTTGTAAATGGAACATACTCCGATTGGACTAATGTGGTAAGTGGGGTTCCTTAGGGTTCAGTATTTGGTCCTCTCCTTTTTAACATATTTATTAATGACTTAGAGGTAGAATTGGAGTGTGGTGTCTCCATTTTCGATGACACGAAGTTGTGCAAGGTAATTAAATCAGATAGTGATGTGCTTTCCCTCCAAAAGGATTTACATACAATTGAGGAATGGGCATCTAAATGGCAGATGAGATTTAATACGAATCAAAATGTAAAGTTATGCATCTGGGAAGGAAAAATAGCCATGCAATTTATAATGTTAATGGAGCAAATCTAGGTGTATCGGAAATTGAAAGGGATTTGGGAGTGCTTGTGGACAACCACCTAGGTAACAGTGCTCAAAGCCAAGCAGCAGCTGCAAAGGCAAATCAAATATTACCATGTATTAAGAAGGGTATAGAAGCCAGGGAAGCAAATATAATTCTGCCACTATACAAATCTCTAGTATGCCATCATTTGGAATATGGAGTACAATTTTGGGCACCACTTCATAAAGAGGACATTTTAGAGCTGGAAAAGGTACAGAGGAGGGCAACAAAACTAATAAGGGGAATGGAGGGGCTAAGTTATGAAGAAAGACTAACCAAATTAAACGTATTTTCTCTAGAAAAAAGGCATCTAAGAGGAGATATGATTACCTTATATAAATACATCCAGGGTCAGTATAAAGATTTGTCAAGGGAGCTTTTTGTGCCAAGAGGTTTTAAACTGACAAGAGGACATCCCTTGAGGTTAGAAGTAAAAAGATTCCACCTTAAAGAAAGAAAAGGGTTCTTCACAGTAAGGGTGGTTAATCTGTGGAATTATCTACCAGAGGAGGTGGTGACAGCGGATTCGATAGATAACTTTAAAAGGGGACTGGATTTATTTCTAATTAAAAAGGGAATTCATGGTTATCATGGATAATTAGAGAGGCAGTATTGATCCAGGGAGAAGTCCGGTCGCCGTTGTCTGGGATCAGGAGGGAATTGATTATTTATTTATTTTTTATTTTTATATACAACTAATTAATTAATAGTTAACCCGCATATTGCAGATCAGAGGAGATCTTAAAAGGTTGAACTTGATGGACTGAAAGTCTTTTTTCAACCTTAAATACTATGTAACCCGACAGCATTACTCTAGAACCCAGCCCAAACACTACCAGTTAAACATTAGGGGGGGGGGCTAGCCCTGGCCCTGGCCCTGGAGGAGATGGACGAAGGTAAGAGATACTGCAGTGTTTCAGTTCTCCTGGGCACTGGGTTCCAGGAGGCTGATGGTTGGCTCCTCTGGGTTGTCAGCAAGCACCTCTGTTGTGTTGTATCTCAATAAAGCCGTGGCCTGTTATTTAACCCATCTTGGTGTCAATCTAAATGATTGATTCACTTTCAATACTCTCCTCCGCCCACCACCTCCCCCCTTCCCTTCCTCTCTCACAGACTTTTCCAACCATTTCATTCATAAAATTAAAAACATCCTCAATTAACTCTTATCTCATAGTGGTTTACACACTCCACCCTCTCAACTAACCAACAACACCAAGTATTCTCCCTTCCCCAATCCCACTGCCACTTTGAACTGCTTTGATCCGGCTACAGAAGCTGAAGACTCCAAACTGCTATCATCCACTCTACCTGTCCTCAGGATCCTATTCCATCTCAGGTCATATCTCCCCTCTGTACCACACTAATCCCAGCTCTCACACATATTTTCAACCTCGCCCTTACTACTGGCATGTTTCCGTCTTCTCTAAAACATGCCATAGTTATACCCACCCTCAAAAAACCCTCATCTGAATCTGACATTGCATCTAATTACCGCTCATCTATAACCGCCTTACCAGCTTTATTTCCTCTAACTCCCTTCTTGACACCTTCCAATCCGGCTTTCAGCCCCAACACTCCACTGAGACAGCTCTCACTAAAGTCCACAATGACCTGCTTACCGCCAAGTCAAAAGGTCACTTCTCAATTCTTCTTCTTCTAGATCTCTCTGCTGCCTTTGACACTGTCGACCATCCACTTCTACTCCATATCCTCTCCTCCCTCTGTATTCGAGACACTGCTCTCTCGTGGTTCTCAACATACCTACAAAATCGATCATTCAGTGTCTCCTTCTCTGACACCTCTTCTTCTCCTCACCCCCTGTCTGTTGGTGTACCCCAAGGATCTTTCCTTTGCTCCCTCCTCTTCTCCATCTACGCTTCCTCACTTGGTACCCTCATAAACTCTTTTGGGCTTTATTATCATCTCTATGCAGATGACAGCCAAATCTATCCCCCTCTCTTCTAACACACGTCTACAACTGCCTCTCTAGTATATCCTCTTGGATGTCCACCCACCATCTCAAACTCAACATGTCTAAAACTGAACTCCTAATCTTCCCTCCCTCTCCCACAGTTTTAATTCCTCACATCTCTCTCACTGTCAACAAATACATCATCACCCCCTCCTCCCAAGTCCGTTGTCTTGGAGTTCTACTGGACCCCGCTCTGTCTTTCATCCCTCACATACAATCACTAACTAAATCTTGTCTTCTCCATCTAAAAAACATCTCCAGAATTTGTCACTGTCTTACACAAGACACAGCTAAAATATACTCTCTCATCATCTCTCGACTAGACTACTGCAACTTACTTCTTGTTGACCTACCCACAACCCGACTGTCTCCACTTCACATTATGAATGCCTCTGCTAGACTCATATTCCGTACACAACGTTCAGTGTCGGCATCACCTCTCTGTCAATCACTCCACTGGCTTCCCTTAGCCTCAAGAATAACATTTAAAAGCATGACCCTAGTTACTAAGCCCTCAACAATATTGCTCCCCTTTACATCTCTGCTCTCATCTCCAAATACTCCCCCACCCGCCCTCATCGTTCTGCTAATGACCTTCTTCTTTCTACAACTCTTGTCACCTCCTCTGACTCCCGCCTCCAGGACTTTTCTCAGGCTGCCTCTAGTCTCTGGAACTCCTTGCCTCGCTCCACCAGAGATTATCCTCTTGCCTTAAAACATTTAAAACCTCACTTAAAATGCATCTCTTTAAAGAAGCGTATCATCTTCCACCCTAACACACTTATCACCTCTCTCTCCCTCTTTTACCACTATCCTAAGTACTTTGGGAATTCACCATGGACATTGGATTCTTAGCTCAAAGACAGGGCCCTCCTTCCTTTGCTAAATGTTAATCTGTATTTATCGTTGTCTGAATCTAATTTATGTACAGCACTACGGAATATGTTGGCGCGTTATAAATAAACTATAATAATAATAATCTACTCTACATATATACTTATGCATGGGTTGTCATGGATGGTTATTCAAACTAAATTGAGTATGCAAAAGTAAAAGGCATGTTTCCAAGGTCAGTGTTTCTCACCAGAATTGTGATTCTCTATATGAGGCAGATGTAAGGAGTAGCTGACAGCAGCACTGCAGCAAATGCTGCTACAAGAAGAGTCCTCAAACCACCTCACAAATTTCTAGACCAACTCAAATTCTTGTCTTTTGGTGAATCTTGAGAATTTGGGCTGCAATTGTAGTATATCCACTGTAAAATGTACAGCTATAAGCCCTGGTTTGGTTTAACACTCCTAGGGCCCACGATACAAATACCTTGGCTTTTAGTTTCTTGAGATTATTTTTAACATTAAAATTAGTTTTATTTTCCTCTGTTCCACCAATTATAAAACTGTTCGACTAACAATAGTGCTTCTTTCTACTTCTATCCTATTGCCTCTCAAATACCTATGAAATGACTGAACCCACATAAGAAGTCACAGCTAATGTTAGGAGCTCCTCTGACAATACAATTAATTGGCAAAGAATAGATAAGCATAACCTAAAGAAAATGCTGCTAATTATACATTTTATACATGAGATCATATATACTTAAAGGTGAGGTGTTGCAGAACTCTTGGAGATATGAAATTTCCATATATACAGCATAAGGTGCATACCCACTATTATATTAAGGAGAGTCAGGCTAGAATTGCCTTCTGCTCCTCCTTTTCTGACTGTAATCGGAAACTGAAGGACAGGGAGCTTCTGGAAGTTCTGTACTGCAATAACTTTGTGATCTTATCCCTACTCTGTTGAAAATAAAACTAGATGAGAAAGCACAGATCACAGGCTATACATGAACCTTTTTTACATTTCTTATAAAATGTATTTCAATTCACTGGTATGGCTAAAGCAGATCATGCACATTTTCTTTTATCTATTGTTGTTACTTTAGAGTTCATTGTCTTAAATTAATATTATTATTAATGTTATTAATGCAAAAAAAAAATTGTTTTTTTAATGCAAAATAATAATGTTGATGTGACCCTTTAATGTCATTGTGGTTATTTGAATAATTAAACTTATTAAAGTGATTCTTTACTATGTGGTTCCATTTTCTTTTCTGCCCTGATTGCCAGCCCCAAGGAGCGCCAAAGGCCATAGGCCTTTTGCGCTCAGCGCGAGGCCCGCAAGACTGTCAATAAGCGCCAAAGGAGCTCTTTGCCAGGCACACGATGAGCCACCATTTTTTTTCAAGCACCTAACTCGGAAGCTGTCGGAAGACCGACAAAAGAGGCCAATTAATTAAAACATTAATTTACAACCTCACACAAAGCACAGGGGGAGAGGCAGAGAGTGAGGTTGCAAGCTAATTTGAAGTTTAATTGGCATTTTTGGGAGATCAGAAATCGGCTAAGCAAGGGAAAAAATTGCGGCCGTAAACCTGTAATTGTTTTCAAAAAGGCTCAAAACTAGGCTGAAGGCAGTAAGACTTAGGTGCTCATCATGAGGCCCGCAAGACTGTGACAAAAAGGATATATAGACACTCAACACGAGGCACGCAAGACTTGATCAGGGAGAGAGAGGAGATAGACATAGGGAAGGGAGAGGGTGGAAAGAGACACAGGGTTGAGAGAGCGGGGAAAAGAAACACATGGGAGAGAAATAAGGTGGGGGGACACAGAGCAGGGAGATGGAGGGGAGGAAGAGAGGGGGAAATAGACACATGGAAGGAAGCGGGGGGAAACAGACACAAGGGTCAGAGAGTGGGGAGAGGCTCGCAATGAGCACCGAAGGTGTTCATTGGGGACCTCGCGAGTGCAAAAGGCGCTCATCGACGAGCTCACTATGGCGCTCAACGCGAGGCACGATAGTTGAGGGTTGGACGACGCATGAAATGAGCAGTGAAGCAGGGGAGAGGCTCACAATGAGTGCCAAATGCTCTCATTGCTGGGCCCAAGATGAGCGCAGAAGGCGAGGCAAGTGGTGGGTTGGACGAGGCCTGCAGTGACCGCCAAAGTCGCTCATCGCGAAGTTAGAGGGGGGAGAGCCTCGCATTGTGTGGCAAACAGCATTGCCAACCTTCAAATTTTATTGCTTTCATTTTTGATGCGCAAGTCGCTAGTATTAATACTATCCTTTATTTGTAACTCGCCAACATATTCTGTAGTGCTATACAGGGATTAAGTACAAGTCAATAATAATTTTAAGACATTGCAAAAAACTGGGGGGCCTTGTTTACATAAATTACCTATGTTTTAAAATTATTAAGGAGTTTTTTTTTAATAAATAAAATTTCTTTTGCTTGTAACAAAAAAAAAATCAGTGGTTATGACATTTTCCCATTTATATAAGAATGCGCGTAGCCAATAAATGCTCCAATTAAGTCAAGATTTTTTTAAACTGCTGTGGATAATTCTTGACAATTTCATTAACACTAGACTGTTATTAGTACCTATACCAACTTCACTTTGTGCCAGCGGCAGACAAAATTAATACTGAATACAAATTATGTAGACACCTCACTAACGAAAATGGCTTTTCATGCATCTGCAATGAGAATTAAATGCTGACAGCACTATGCAATTTGAAATGATATTTTTTTTTCTAAAGAGCCAAGTTATCACATGATTCGTTAATCTGCATAAGAGCTGACGACTCTAGCAGCATAAATGGGTTTCAGTCATCGTAATAAGGGAAAAATGAGTCTTGGAAACTGAAGACTGTTCTGCATCATTGAGATTATACTGATGACACATTTAAACCCAGTGTTATAAGGAATGAATTAAGAATCAAGTTAGGGTATTTTAGGACTTTTTTATTTAAATTATAATAGTATTTTTTATATAAAAAAATAAAAATAAAATAATATCCTTCAATGAGAACTGAACTGTGCAAACTCTATTTCTTTAAACTGTTACATATCATAGGGTGTATTCATCAAATGTGGTAAAATCGATTTATAATGCAGGCTTATATTTGAAATATATTCTTTTGAAGAACTTAATTTGAAAACATATGCATATTTTTTTGAATGTAGAAAAAAATATACAGCTTCTAATTTATTTCATTTTATATACAGTTATTCTGCTGTGAAATCTACCATTTTGGTTTCTAATGGGAAGAGACCTGGAGTGCAGAGCGAACTTCTATCCGCACAATGGGTATTTGTAATCTAATACTGCCAGTTATTTCTACAGGACTAATTGAAATCTCACTAATTTACAAAATTTGATTGAGAGGGATTGTGAAACAATAATATTTCTGTGGAAAGTATTGCCACATTTCAGTTGAAACAGCTGAATGTTTCTCAGCATACAAGGTCAATCTAGAACAGTGGTTCCCAAATATCTCCTCAAAGCCCACCAGACAGGTCATGATTTAGGAACATGTGTAAGGCACCTAGTACTCAACAGGAGATGGAGGCTCAAATTGCTTCACCTGTGTATTTACACAGTGTTGCACCTAAATCATGGATTGTCTGGTGGGTCTTGAGGAGAGGCTTGGGAACCACTGATCTAGATCTGAAGACTCTTTGATGTGTCTATATTCCATTAAATGACCACCACATGGACACCTAAGAATATGTGGAGAGAAAGATTTTCAAGTGAGAATGCAATACTAATGCTTACATTCAAATATAAGTTTTACACCTACATAGAATTTCATTCAAATACTGATTTTATTGTTAATCCATGATTAAAACTCTAATATATGATCACTAGAATGGTACTTTAAGTATCAATGGTGGTGAAATGCATTGGAAAATCTTCCAGCTGTCTGACATACCATGTTTATGGGTACCAGTGGTAATGATCGATATGGAGTTCATACTGTAATACTTCCCTTGCTCCTGCAAACATATCATTAGATAAATATAGATGGTGTATTGTACATTTGCAGGGGTTTCTTGGATTTATTATTACATATTGCCTAGCTTCACTTTAAGCACTTCTTTTTCTTTTTGTCTTTAATCAATATATCATACCCAACAAACACTGAAATGTTACACTTTAAAAAAGAATAGAAGACTGATATTACAAGACCCCAGAGTACATCATGTTCTGGAGATGGACCCACTAAAATGAGGCAGGGAGTAGAGACCAGTGCTGCCCATCAGCGGCCCACGGGCCAGAAGTAGCCTGACCCACTCACTGCCAGGAAGAATCTCCTCACAAACCTAATAGTATTCAAATAAAACACTTGGGACCTAAATACATTTCATACAAAATTACTACATTAATTACTTTTTATATTTATTTATATTTTATTTTTTAAGACTTTCAAATTATACTTATTAGAATTTTTAGTACATACATATCATAAGTATACAAATATCAAATTTATTTTCAATCTTAGAAAAAACAATATCCGGAGTTTTGTAGAGGGGCTATATTTGCTAATCTATTTGGAGTTAGATACCATTTTTGTATTATTTTAAAATAAACTTCTCTTAACGAGACGCATATTATATTTTTCTCTGTGAATTTAAAGACTCTAAACCAGATTCAAATCAAAATCTAAATTGAAGGCTTTCTCCATTTCTAGCATCCTTTTAGTTTTATTATTATGTTTCATAGATTTTGATCCTTTTATAACAATTAGTTATTGACCTTTTTCTTTTCACATCTCTCAAAAGTTTTTCAAATTCAGACAATTCTTCTCTTACAAAAAGAGAAGGTTCAAGTTTATGAATTATATTTACTATTGATTGCTACTGTAACCATAGTTCATTTGGGAGATTGTTTTCCTGAGATAAGGATTGAAAGGACTTCAACAGAATCCGTATATAAATCAGACACTGTGTTTAGACCCCATTGATTCCATTTTAAGTCTGTGATAAGATTTGATTCAGAGTTGATCTTATACCATTGTGTAACCAAAGATCTTACCACTAAAGGAAGTTTACTGACTACTTTTTTTATCTTCTGGTTTATTCCAAATTAAACCATTCAACTGTAATTCATCCGAAAGAATCTTCTCAATTTGCAAGTATTAAGGTATATTTATTTTGATAGAGAATTTCAAAAGATGGGTCAGAGTAATAGCTCTATAAAAATCAAAAAGATTGGGAGAAGATAAGCCCCCTTTCGCAATGTCTCTAAATACTATGGGCCTCATTCAATTGCGATTTGGCCAATTGAATAGGGCTCTAAATGAGCACATAGCATATTTTTTTAAAGACGTTTTTAGTTAGTGAAAACCTTGCTTTTGGATAGATGTTTACTAACTAAAAACTTCTTTAAAAAAATATGTTATGTGCTTATTTAGAGCCCTATTCAATTGGCCAAATCACAATTGAATGAGGGCCGATATCTCTATTCAACCGGGGATATTTATCTCAGCAAATAAAATTCTCAATTGTACCGAGGCATCATTAAAGTGCTGCTATCCAGCCTGTCCATGAAAAATGTAACTTCTTTCATTCAGATAATAAACTATGAATATTTATACGTAATTGATATAAATTATCTTTAAGTAAATATTTTAAATTTAAAGTAAACTTGATTCCTAAAGGGAAAAGGAATTTTGGTGCCAGTTATAAGGGAATTTCTTTATTAATTCAGTTAGAGTCTTCTTATCAATATTTAAAGATAACCTTTGATTTAGATATATTCATTTTGTATTCATTAACTAGTTCTTGCAACTTAGATAACGATGTACTTGGTTTAGTCACGGCAATCACCAAATCATCAGCAAAAATTTCAACTTTATTTTGAAGATTTTTAATAGATACTCCCTCTACTGCTTCTGAGATTCTAATTAATTCTGTTAACGGCTCTATAACTAATGCAAAAATGAGAGGATATAGGGGCTACCCTGCCTTATGCCATTAGATATTTTAAATATTTCAGATCTGAACTTGGGGCCAGATACATAGGCATTAACATTGGTATAAATAGCCTTCACTGCGTAACGTACCAATTTACCCAAGCCAAACCTATCTAGAACAGCTATTATGCAATCCCAGTTGACCATGTCAAACACTTTTTCAGTGTCTATTGACAGGGCAACATCTGGGATTTGATTCTCCATTGCATAAGTAAATATGTCTATCAGTTTTCAAATGTTATCTGTGCCTTGCCTGTTTTTAATGAAACACGTTTGATCGGTATTAACCAAACTTTTAATAAAAGGATTTAAACTTAAGGTAAATATAGAAGCATACATTTTAATATCAGAATTTATTAAAGATATAGGACGGTAATTTACATAATGTGAGTACATCATGTTCTTGAGATGGACCCACTAAAATGAGGCAGGGAGTAGAGACCAGTGCTGCCCACCAGCGGCCCACGGGCCAGAAGCAGCCTGACCCACTGACTGCCAGGAAGAATCTCCTCACAAACGTGATAGTATTAAAATACACTTGGGACAATTTAAATACTTGGGATATCATAAATAAATGTCATACAAAATATCTAAAAAAATTACTTTATATATTTAGATATACATTTTTTTAAATTATGATTTAAATCCAACTCACTAGGCCCCTTCACACTGAAGCAGTTGGACAGCTCTGGTATACACAAGCCTTTCAACTGCGATCCAAGCCCAACAGACAATTGCAGGAGGCAGTGTAGTTAGGATCAGCGGCAGAAGGTCGAAGTAGGTGGAAATCAGTAGATGAATCAGAATCACAATCCAAGTGTAAAACAGGTGAGCACAATCAGAACATGATAATTACAATCAATAGAACCTGACTTGCACAATGGATGCCAAGTCTAGCCTAGTGGCGACACTATTTGCGTCAATATGTCACGTCCTTGCTTCCACAGACCTGTTATGATGCGTGGTGCTCCCAGTTTGCCAACAATGAGTCAATCCATGAAAGCTTATTATAGCCCCCATAATGAATCCAGAAGTAACAAATAGGCACATATCATTAGAAAACCACTAAACTATACATCATTTTTAAATGTTGCAGCTTTTTATGCAGTTATGCTGCAGGCAGTCATTTTGTGCTCTTGCCTGCTGCATTCTGCTACATTCTAGTGTCAGTGTGTTTCCCTATATTTCTGCTGGGATTACTGGCAGCTCTTTCTGCTATATTCCCATTATACAGATACAAACTTCCTGCACATTGAAGCTCTCCTCCCACCTCAGAAAATGACCTGCTAAAAACAATATGGCAGATTCCACAGCAGTATAACTGCATATAAAAGGTAATAAAATCGATCTTCTGAAGCCAATATAGTCGATTCCAGAGCAACATAAATCAAGCCTTTTCTATTTGGAAGCGGCACAGATCCAGAACAGTGGGGTTGAGCGCTGCACCACAGCACCACCTGGTGGTGTAAAAAAATTACTGTAGGCAAAGAACTATTCCATCCTCCTATCTGTCTCATAAGGCACGCCGACAGAAGAAGCCTTGAGCTATGAAAGGTGCGCCCCTGAGGCCCTGTCGACAAAGCAACATTCGAGTTGCGCCACGTCGGAGGATGGAATAGTTCTTTGCCTGCAGCAATTCTTTTACACTACCAGGTGGGGCTTTGGCGAGGAGCTCAACACCAGTCTTCTGGATCTGTGCGGCTTCTAAATAGACTATATCCCATAAATCATAAATTGCATGAAAAAGTAATACATTAGAGGCCATTTTATTTTTCTAAAACATGTATATTTTTATGTGTAGTTATTCAACATAGTACATTTTAATTATGACCACAGTGATCCTTTAACCATGTTTTACTAAACTTTTAACCCTGTTTTACCATACTATTCATAAAGACCCTTCTGGATCTTTATTGTTTCGCCCCACTACCAGTGACATGAAGCGACAGTGGTACAACGGTTGCTTGCCAAGACTTTGTTCAATTCGTTCTTAGAATGTATGTTAGATTTAGGGGTTAGGGTTAGGCTTAGGGTAGTGGCAAATGATAAGCTCTACATAGTAAAAAAGCGCAGCATTTCCTTAAAATGTAAAGCTTATAATCTGCCACTGCCCTACCTCTAAACCCTAACCCCTAAATCTAACCCTAACCCTAGTCCTAAGAAATTGAACAAAATCTAATTGAACAACTGACACCTATTGGTCGCTGCATGTCATTTCTGGCAGGGACCAAACAGGAAATGTCCAACCCTTCCCTACACTAATCAAGAACACTGTACTACTAATTAGCACCCAGAGAATCGGGTCTACCTCTCAAAAATGTTTAGTTACAAATACATATCTACTACAACAAATTTCCAAAATACATAACAAGTAAAAAGTCCACTTTAACTTAATCATAAATAGCAGATAGGATCACCGGTTTTGTTCTCTGTCCACTATCACATTTAAAGAACCACTATAGTTTTCGAAAACATGCCATTTTTGATATATGTAACATAATTACCGCTACGTAATGCAAAAGCAAAGTACCACCCCCATTAATGCAATGATTAATAAGTAATGCAAGCATGTCAGCTTCTAAACACTAGCAAAGTCTGCTAAAATTAAGATTTGCTTTGATAAGGCTCATGATGTACTTAGCTGCTAAACGCTGGACCTTTCCTGTACCTGCCCTCCATTTTGTTGTTAGGGTTAGGGTTATGTTAGTGCCGAGCAGATAACATGAACATTCATTTTTACACGCTTTATAAAGTTGATGATTTTCCTAAACAACAGTGGCGTTGCTGTAATGAAATGGTTAATGAATGCTTCAGCAAATGGAATATAAATTTCCCTCGTTAAATTCCCAGGCATATTCCCCAATCTGGTGACTAGATGATGATGCCATAACAATTGCTAATTTTATATTATAAATAAATAATTCACAGTGCTGAAACCCATATTTTTTTATTCTAATCTACGTTGCTCTAATTTCTTGCAACAGCTAATTAGGCTTTTGCTGGTACAATCTCAATTTGCTCTGACAAACTATTTCTGTTTTGCCTCCTTTATGGAACATAATCAATGTTAGGGGAGTTGTCGGAGGCAATCAAAACAGCTGTGCCATTATGTCACTTGACCACTTTAAATGGTTACTGAAAGCATATATAAAGGGGAAGTTCTATGTTAAAAATATATTTTTTTTTAAAAAGAAAAAAGACAATAATCAGAGGAACAGGAAGATGTTTTGATGTTAAAGTGTATTAAAACTATACATTTTACTATCCATTTTTATTTACAGTAAATAATTCCAAAATGTTCTTCTTTTTGTGGCTCCTGTGTGCTAATGGATGGCTCAGTGTGCTAAAATATGACTCTGAGTTCTTGATAAATGTGGGTGAGGGATCTAACTGCATGGCGGCATGGGGGGCAATTTTTGTTGGCCACCACAAAGATAGATAAGCAGACTGCTACTTATTTGTATAAAAAAATGGCTAGAACAGTGTGTAGATCTGCCAAATAGCAGTTTATCAATCTGGTCTTGCTCAGACAAGTGACCCAGCCCCAAAATACCAGGCAATTCTACCCTGAATAGGAGGCCAGCAAGCCCCAAATATGCATTTCAGCCTAAGTTGAGCCTTATCAGTAGGGTATAGCTGAACTCCCTAAGGCACAGTGAGCAAGGAGCTAGGGGCCTCATTCAAATGATATTTGGCCAATTGAATAGGGCTCTATATAAGCACATAGCATTTTTTTGTTTACAGAAGTTTTTAGTTAGTGATCTTCTATCCAAAATCAATGTCTTCACTAACTAAAAACTTCTGTAAAAAATATGCTATGTGCTTATATAGAGCCCTATTCAATTGGCCAAATCACAATTGAATGAGGCCCTAGGTCTGGAGTCCCCAATCACACTGAGGGAGACTCAGCCCCAAGCAGCATTTGCATAATCAACAACACAAAGATGCTCAATCTGAGAACAAACAATATTGAAGTACGCAAATAACCTTGGGGCTGAGCAGTGGCGTAGCTAGAGTAAACGTCACCCGGGGCGGTCCATTCAAATGTCACCCCAGTGACCTGCGACTGCGAGGCTAGCGGCACTTAGACTGCAATGTGCGCCGCAGGCGCTCATCGCAAGGCTTATGGGAGAGGCTTCAATGCCTCCCATGTCTGTCCCTTTCCTCCTCGTTTCAGAGGCCCACACTGCTCCCCCTGCCCCACTGATGCTCCCCCTGCCCCACTGATGCTCCCCCTGCCCCACTGATGTTCCCCCTGCCCCACTGATGTTCCCCCTGCCCCACTGATGCTCCCCCTGCCCCACTGATGCTCCCCCTGCCCCACTGCTCTGCCCCACTGATGCTCCCCCTGCCCCACACTGCTCCCTCTGCCCCACTGATGCTCCCCCTGCCCCACTGATGCTCCCCCTGCCCCACTGATGCTCCCTCTGCCCCACTGCTCTGCCCCACTGATGCTCCCCCTGTCCCACTGATGCTCCCTCTGCCCCACTGATGCTGCCCCACACTGCTCCCCCTGCCCCACTGATGCTCGTACCTGGTTCCAATCCTGCCAGCATCGCCGCACTCACCGTCTTCTCCTCTGCGCCGACCGTCCTCCAGCCAGAACTACTTCTTGGATCAAGCCGCGAATCGTGCAGGCGGGATGCTCATGCGCAATGCAAGGCTTGATCCAGAAAGTAGTTCCGGCCGGAGGATGGGAGCCACAGAGAGGGCTGAAATTTTTTGTTGGAGGTGACATAGTGTCACCGGGTGACACTATGTCACCTCCAACAAAAATTTTCAGCCCTCTCTGTCACCCCTCCAGATGCTGTCACCCGGGGCGGTCCGCCCCCCCCCAAAGCCCCCGGCCCCCCTTAGCTACGCCACTGGGGCTGAGTCTCCCTCAGGGTGATAGGGGACTCCAGACGTAGACTCCTTTCCTCCTTAGGGATTTCAGCTACACCATACTGACAAGGCCCACATAAGTTTGGAAATGTATATCTGTGCTTTGCGGTTTCTCTTGTTCAGAAAAGCATTGCCTGGTATTTTGGGGCTAGACTGAGTGAGACCAGACTGATATACTAGAGGATATTTCTACCTATGAAGGATTGTTGTGCTTGTTCAGTTATGTCTGAATCAAGCCGATATACAAGGTTTTCTTGGCAAAGATACTGGAGTGAGTTGCCAGTTCCTTCTCCAGTGGACCGTCCATTGAGGTACACAAGCCCCTTCATTATAACAAGGTAGGTAATTATAGAAAGGGCTATGAAGGATAGAAGTAAGTGTTGCACTCGGAATAGAGGCCAAATTCAATTTGAGAAATTATGTACTTTCAACTGTGAGTGCCTTTTTCAGTAATGTTACATTTGTATTCAATTCAGTTCGCTCATAACTTAGTTAACAAATTTTAAGGAATTTCTTGCTGTGACAAAGCCATAGGTACCAATCAAAAACGGCAAATGGCAAATTAATTTACATCGACAGATAATCTATTTGGTAGTCTCCAGCACTAAAGTTGACTGTTTTGCAGTTTTTTTTTTCAAGTTAGCACGTAGGTCTGAGGCATTGGAGGGTATTGCAGATTGAGACAGAGAGCAGGAGATTTGAGAGTTTGGAAAGCAGTCTACTATTTATTTTAGTGGTCTGTGTTACCTAGTAATTACTTTACACTTAACTTTACTAGACATATAATCACTGATAAGACATAACTTACACACACATAGATTCATACCACACATAGATATACATAGAGCAAGGCCACAGCTACACCCCATTCCCTATATAAAATGAAAACACTTTAAATACATATTTTGTCATTTATCATGATATTATTTTTGGGATTTGGATAGATAGAGGGAGAAGTGAGGAGGGGAGGAGGGGAGAGAGGGGCATGGGGAGTGGAAGGGAAAGAGGGAGTGGATTGGTGGGAGGGAGAGGAAGGGAAGGAGGGAGTGGAGGGGAGAGGTGGAGTGGAGGGATGGGAGAGGAAGGGAGGGAGTGGTCATTGTGGTGGGGAGGGACAGGCCTCAGGGTCAGAACAGGAAGGACAGGATCCACATTCACAGTCGGGAGGATAAGAGGCTGTAGGCAAGCACAGAGCCCCAAATATGGGCACAAGGAGATGGTAGTCCTCCTCAGTGCAATCCATGCCTGCGCCCCAATCCTATGGGGGGGGGGGGGAGTTAGGCCTGTGCCCAGGGACCAGGCTTGGCATTCTGTAACAGTTAAGGTTAGTGCCAAGGGTTTTGCGAACTGGGGTGCGAAGGCCAAGATGAAGAGTAAGATGGAGGCTAAAGCAGTGAGACCTACAAGTGGTGGCCTCCCAGTCACTGATGGACAGCATCAAAAGTGTGTACAATATGTACAAACAACCCTTTACAATGTGTATTGATGACAAAATATGTTTAAAGTGAGTAAACATCCAAGAGAGAGTCCAAGAGAGAGTCCATGTATGGGTGTGCCCACTGCACCATATGCATATTCAGACTCTGTAGGGATGGATGTGCAGTGTAGTATACTAGCCTATTAGGGATCACATATCAGCAGCATGTCAACAACTGTTGCTAAGAGATGGCCACTGATTGGTTAGTATAACACACTATGCAGCAGGTTCAGCAGAGTATGTTTTTGCAGACTGCAAATGAGCAATTAACAACCAAGCTCATAATGCGAAGTAATGACCATATCTAGCAGATGATGACTTCACACAATTGCATTGAGCAACAGATAGATATTGAGGCTCGTGCCCCCGTCCCCCAGGATCCGTTTCAGGAGGAAAAGTCAAGGAGAGGCTCAGTGGGCTCTGGATATAATGAGGATGATGTCTGGTTTATGTCATCGGTTGGGGGATTTGGAGGTGAGGAGGCACAACTGCCAGATGGAGTCCTTCATGGCCAGGCTATGCAGAACCGTATCCACACCAGAGGCCTCCCCCGCACCTCCGCAGCCTGGCCCCTCCTCGCTTCTTTGCATGCTCCCCACATCAGGGTCACTAATGCTGCCTCATGGCTGGAAGCCTTCCCCGGCAAAACGCCCTTGACTAGGCTGTGTTAAGGCAGAGGAGGAGATTGGGGTGTATCTATTATTTATCTTCTCAAAAGCACTCCTCAGTGATCATCTAGAGGTCAAGCCTGGCTACAGAGTAGATGATCATGATTTATGAGACAGTGATATTTTGTAACCATGTGGCTACCCACCATACCATAGTCGATGGTCCTCTTCTCTTTGGACATGTATGGTTAGGTTTAAAATTTCACCAATTGATAGTCACTGAGGAATACCATAAAGATGAGATGCTGTTCAACCTTTGTATTTTATATTTTTATTTTAGGCAAATTTCAACTCCATGTAGGCAACTTCTTCATCTGCAAGCATTGCTACCAAATAATGTGAGTGAAATATATACGCATTGGCTATCACATAGCCATTCAATCAATGACATCCCCCCGCCCAGTAGAAACATTTCACACAACATAAATGAACACATATATTATGTTTTAAACCCCATGATTGACATTAGGTTTAATTTGTACCAGTGCACAGATGGATGTGGACTTGCATAGTCCTACAACAGTATGTTAATTAAACCCAGCATTAAAACATGCATTAGTTAAGCATGTCGTCCTCTTATCACTGTGACGACAGATACTTTTGTCTGATGTAATTAACAGACATTATAGCTGATGACCTTTGTCTTTCAATAATGAGTACTTGTACCTTGACAAGTAACACTGTTATTTGGGACCCTATCACATCTGTTTGCCAATATCAAAGGCTATCAAATGGACATAGGATGTGTTTTAATGATTGTAACATTTGTCTTTAATTTAGGTGTCATGTGTAAAGAAGTAATGTGTGTATATAGTTACCGTCATGTTTTCTTGGTCACAATGTATATGCTATTATTGATATAAGGTGGTTTATGTGATATTCTGATGTATTTGGTCCAGAGGTGCAATTCCCAGATGTTAATTTAGAGAGAAAGATGTGGTGTGAATTTTAGTGAGGGGTTGCTCCACATGTAGAGTTTGAGACAATGGTACTATGAATGTTACGTTAAAGTTCAAACATTCTATCCCGGAGATCGTCCTATGGCCAGCAGTGTAAATTATATAATTGTAACCAAGAAGAGAAAGAGAAAAGACACCTTTAAATTCTGACCAAGGGCTTGCAACCCCAAACAACCAAAAATGAGTCTAGCTTAGTACAGAATGAGGACCAACAAGGTAGGTTTTTAAATAAAATATAACTTTTATTAGATATAAAGTAAAAAACAAATTAAAATAAAATAAGACGGTTAAGATAGAACTATATGAAAGGCTGTCCCACACACTTCGCGGATTATTCACAGGCAGTGTATATGGTTTGATAGTACCTTATATTTGGCCAACAGTGTATACTGAAGTTGCCAGCTAAATGGTTACAGTACTGATACCAGTAAGTTCATTGATATAATATGAAAGGTAGAAATAATTATTCATAGATTATTTTAGGTATGTATATGTATTCACATCATACCACAAGCTTGTAGTGCATATGTGATTGGGTATTAACATGTGAATATCATCAGTGTATAATTCATATGTCTGTAAAGCAAACATAGTTCAAGTGATGATAACTTCATCCATATAGTACAATCACAAATAATTTTTATCAGGTCTGTACACAATTATATATTTTCTCAAAGTGGTCATTATTGCATCAATAATCTTAGATACCGAACCTTACACATATATAGGCAGTGGTGGGAATATCAGGGGATAACAGTTTTACCACTGTGGCCCTATCTAGTTCTGTTGTAGCAGTAGATACCGATAAGATACCTGGGCTACCCACTATTTACCCCTTTATCTAACTCTAGTCAATACCTAACTGCTATTCTAGGCATTCTGGGACTAATCTGACTGATACACACTTACCTTGTAGCAGATTTACTTCAGAATTGCATTATTCCAGTGATGTCTAGGCTCCAAAACAGAAGTCTGTTGTAGAGACCTACATGGAGCCAGCGTGTGACATCATCAGGTGGGGACAGCACTGAGATGGATCACGCCTGCGTTTCGCTTCACAGGCTTCAACTGGGATCAATTCAGATTACACAGTGGTGGGGCTATTTATCAGGTAAAGGATTAGGAGATCCGAGATGAGTAAACTCTTTCATGTTCTTTTTACAGGAGCTCCAGGGATTGGGAGGAGCTATGACATCAAAATGAAGAGAGGATTAACATCAGCATACATAATATCATTGGGATCTAATAAAATACAGCACATCATGATTGCAGATGGCTAAAAAATAGAATAAAGAGATGCGTTTTCCCAGATGTTACTCTAACACCACCTTAGCATCTCATGTGTGATCAAAGGACAGCCATAACATTTGGAAGAACAGACCCCTGAAACAGGCAAGGAAGGGGTTGGTAACCATAGTAACGGGGGGGTTAGCTATAGAACTGGGGATGGTGTTTTGTGATATCTGTAAAATGTGTCTGGAGCAATAATAAATAGTCAGTCTGCTTGTACTTAGCAAGGGTACAGGTGTTTTTATTGTGTCCTAACCATTTCTGGGGATGCTGAGATCTTGAACACAAAAAGACACAGCCTAGAGAGAGAGAATTGGGATGAGCGTGGTCCCCCAAATCTTAGGGTTATAACAGTCATGATATTATAACTATCAGTTATAATCTCAAAACACCTGTATAACGATTGAATGTGATATTAATGTGGCTAAACAATATCATATTGAAATGGTATAGTATTGCTGGCCTACTGAATTTGGTCACAGCTAAGCATTCCTTGTGAGAACGGTCATGGCAAGTGATTTGTCATGATAGATACAGCATGGTTAGTTCTGCTTGTAGATGAGGATCGGGTAAATTGGTTTATTTTTACAGTATAAAGCTCTGTATTGAACATACATATGTTGCTAATTTTTTCTCCTGATCTATATTTTTTTAGGTTATGAACAACTTTTTTTTCTTTTTTTGAAGACACTCTATGTGTGTAATTGAATTGGATTACATAATACAGGAGTTAATGCACCTGTGTAATTGAGCAGATGAAAACATGATATAAGTGCTATGCACGTTACTGGTTACTTCTATTATATGGAGTGATGAATGATGAGATTTCTATTCATCTGTTTATCATTACTACAGTGTATTGACCTTATGCGACTCCAGTAGGTGCTACGCATCATTATTATTATACAGTATTACCTTTAACCCTTTATGTGTTTTTTGTTTTACCACTCAGCCTCTTGTCCTCTGGGGAATCGCTTACACCACACCCATGATATTGATGCACATTTATGACTGTTCTCTGTGTATGTAATAAACTATTCGATTATTATACTGTAATCAGTGTGTCCATGTGTTTCTTATGGTTACTGGTTTGGGACATCAACATACATAACATTTACATTAGGAGGAGTTTTTGTAAATAGATCATCTTTCCCTATACCCATAACTTCATGCATTTGATGACTACAATCTTACATTTGCATGTCACTAAACTTATGTTAATTAGTATTTAATGTTGTCATGGCCAAGTGTTTACACTTTCTATGTTAAATATGATGTAAATATAGTGATTATTTAACATCAAATCACATATTGCTGCTCAAAAACACCAGAAATGTGAATTTAATGGGAAATCAGGAAAAATATTTACCCTTATTTTCT
This sequence comes from Discoglossus pictus, assembly GCA_027410445.1. Classification (NCBI taxonomy): domain Eukaryota; kingdom Metazoa; phylum Chordata; class Amphibia; order Anura; family Alytidae; genus Discoglossus; species Discoglossus pictus. The sequence goes on along the minus strand of CM050168.1, from coordinate 89,805,560 downwards.
ATTACAAACATTGTCATGTAAACAATACAGCCCATTACAGTGACACTGTGTGGTTTAAGTGTGGTCACGTGTATTAGTATTTCAAAAGAGTGTTTAAGTTTATATGTTATTATCATGAAATTCTAATGGAATTTGGGGGTTCATACTTTGACATACCGTACTTACATTATAACACTGTTGTGGATGAACATTTCACTGAAAGGGTTGTTAACCATATCAACTCTAATATTAACAATTATTTAATACAATAACACCAGCTATAATTTGATATATTTATTATTGGTTTACATGTTGTCACATGCCATGGGACTTCACATGACAAGTGAATCCAAGATTCTTGTTGATGGAGGTATGTTTCTTGGGTCTCCTTTTGCATCTCCACAGTCTCCTTGTGTGATTGCTGGTCTTCCTTAACAGCATTTACACATTGCTGAAATACCCCTTGTCCCTATATCATGTTCCTGTGTTTCAACACCCTGTCCCTTACATGCTCCCTATGACAATCCAGTGCATTACCTGTGCCACGTTGTGGTATACTTGTAGCGTTAACCTCCAATTTGTATTAGCGGCCCCCATTGAGCCACAATGAGTTTCACCCACTGTCTCACTTTAACACCAGAGGCCGCCCATGGTGAGATTTCTCACATCCCAGTGTATAACACCCAAGTGTATTGTGTAGATGATATACCTTCCCATGGATTTGACATACATGATCGCTCTGAGTACTGTGATGTGTTCAGGATCCATGTCGTTAATAGGTATTGTTTGGGGTGTATCTAGCCGTTTAGTTGTGAATGTATTAGAGTAGCTGTTGCAGGTCATGTGGATTTCCTGACTGATTTGTATTAACCTGTTGTGACAAAGATTCTAGAAATTATTTAAAGGATATAAAAATATTTCAATCACATGTGATGTGTTGCCACATGTAAACTAAAAGTCAAAATATTTAGGGTGGGGTAGAAAGAGCGTGGAGGATATTAAATATATTAGGAAAGGTGTATAGGTGTCTAATGGAACCACGCTCACCTTTGATTACCTCAATAGATATGAGGTAATTTCTGGCTTACAACGTGGAGGATGAAAGACTTGCTTCTGGTTTTAAGTCTCCCATTTGAGTGTTTTCTTTTCTTCCTGTAGTAGTGGTTCTCCACAGTTTGGTCTGTGTGGAGTCTTCGAAACATAGGGCTTCATTCAATTCCAAGCTCGCAAGTAGCGGGATGTAGGCCGTAAGTCTGCGGGCCTGCTGCTGGGCCGCAGCGTCTGTGACTTACAATGCTATTCAATTGGCAAAGCCCGCAAGTCCCGGCCCGATAGCGCACATCGTAAACCATGCTATTGTATGTAGCATTTGCGAGCTTGAACATGATCATTTAAGCAAGCCAGTAACTCCCGATGCAGATACAGCCAATAGAAATGGAGCCCGTTAACATTACGGCAGTTAAACATGCAGCGCTATTAAATTCCCCTAACGTGTAAAACCGTAGCCCCTAGACTAGCTATGTGATCAGACCCGCAAATCACTAAATATTAAATATGAATGAAGCCAATGTAATAGTATATGTGGGTGGCCTGATATATATTAACTCATTGATTCCCAAGATTAAGATATCCCCTAAAATTACACATTAAAAATTTTAATTTTATATTCCATATTTACGGGCTTGAGACTGTTATTCTAATGTCTTATGTTGTGTTCCCCATAATTTACAGTGCAGTATTGAATATTATTTGCATTTATAAGTGCAAATAATATTAAAGGTAATATTAAAAAGGTAAGACGATTTCACATCATTTTCTCGGTTCTACATCTTCTAACATTAAATTGTTAATTTGTACCCACTTCCTTATTCTCTGGTTCTGTGGTATGTTATAAATTGACAATAGGAGTGGCAGCAAATGTAATCTTATTTATAGCCTATGGGAAACCTATTATTATTATTATACTTCAACACTGTTTTAATATTTCACACTTGTAAAGATTTTGAGTACTTGAATATTGAATGGCCTGTATACCTCCCCAGGCCTCCTGGGGTTGATAGGAAGGCCACGTGACCTGGCAGGCCTGAGAGTATGGTAGAGGGCGTGGCAAGCTGGGGGGCGAAGCCACTAATAGACATTCTGGCACCATGATGCCCCCAGCTTGCCAAGTGAACAGAAGGGTGGGTGCTAGCTCTGGTTTTCTTTCTTGCTGTCTTTATTCCTTCTTGTCCCTTCACCCTCCTTCCCCATCGTGAGTGCCAATCGCTGGAGCCTGGAGTGAGGCATGGGACAAGAGCTGCAGCTGCTAAGGCAGGCGACACTGTGGGCATCCCTGGATGGTCCCCCGGGAACCCGGAGTGCAGCACATCGGGTGGCGCCGGGAGACCCGGGAGATCTTGGGATATTGTGGGCATGCCACATAGCACACGGGCGCTGGCTGCCCGCAGGGAAATAGACAGAGAGGAATCCTGGCAGCGTTGGAGGGTCAGGGGAGGATTGGCAGCCGCCTAGAGACCGGCTGGAGTAGTGGCTGCTGGGAAGCAGCATCAGCACTGCAGCTTGCTTCAAGGCTCCCGGGCAGGTGAGGCATCATTCCCCTCCCCTTCTGCCACGTGGGCCGTTTGTTTCCATCCAGGGATCTTGGCCTGCATTCAGGCCATAGTGTGGATTCTGAGGGGGGCCTGGGCCCTCCACCCCCAGCCTTTATTACCCTGTTGCCCGCAACCTTGACGATCATGGATGACGTGGGATGGCTGATGGGGGATCTTGAGCGCGTCTGACAACTTCCCTGCCGTTGCCCGTGCTGGAAGAGGCTGGTGGTGCCAGCTGGAGGGAGGCGGCGTAGGGTGGAGGTCGAGGGGGTCAGGTGTAGGCTGCCTGGAGACCGGCTGGAGTGGTGGAGGCTGGGCTGCGGTTGTGGGCCCAGCTTGCAATAAGCTCCTGGTCAAGGCAGACACTTACTCGCAGTCACGCATTATCCCGCCCAGGATGTCAAGGATGGATACGCTTGGGCCCAGTACTGGTAATGGAGCTTATGGTTTAAAAGAATACAGGTACCAGGTTTCAGGACAGGTTGGCTTACTGGTCCTTTCTAGTTGCACACGTAAAATCGACGGCCTTATGGGAAGGACAGTTTGGTGCACCCGGCTCGCATGGTGGTCCGCGAGTGGTGAACGCACAAGGTTGAGGTTTCTCAGTATTTAAGGCCTGGAGGGGGGTTCCTCGAAGGTGGGACGTCAGGCGGGAGCTGTGGCCTTTCAAAACGGGCCTGGCCGAAGGACCTGATGTAGGAAGTATGGGTATTGCAAGCGGAGCAAGGTGTCACATGAGGTAGGGCAAAGAGATGGAAGGCATGTGGTAGCCTCTCCCAAGGGCTGGAGATGCCACTGTGTGGAAAGGTCTGTGAAAAGTGTGAAGCCTTGCGGTTCTGTACAGCCATTTCTCTTTCCTGCTGGTATGCGGGTGGTGAGAGGTTGGCGGAAACAGACGAGGCATTGGTGACCTCAGGTGCTTGGTTATGGGATCCTAAAGTGATTAGGTGACCATGTGGTCGCGACGGTCCAAGTGGAATCAGTTTGGGAAAAGCTGGTAGTTACGGTGTCCGAGGTACACTGATCGCTCTCCTTTTGTGGTAGTACGGTTCTTGGACCCAATGCGTGATTTGATTTGTGGTTCCCGATGAGGACAATTCTGCAACTTGGCGATGTGGAGGCAGAGCTGGGTCTATTCATTGACAGAACTTGGTACCCACTGGCAGTGTGCATGAACAGACACTGTAACAGCCCGCTGGGCTATTTAGCCCCGTGGCTTGAAGAAGTGAAGGTCGTATTCTGTCACGGTGGCCCATGGGATATTTGTATATAGGACCATGTAGGTGCTTCGCCTCAGCTGCCGATCCATGGCCACAGCTGGGGCGTGTGGCCCAGGTCAGATCTAAGTACGATCGGTTTGTTATGGAGATGGGTGATGTCATCAGTTGGATAAGCCGGTGGCGACTGGCACTATTTGATGCCTACCTTGGATTAGTCCAGGTGGTTGTAATGTCCCTGGTAGTACACTCATGTAATTGCGGGTTTTATTGAGGGTTAGGAAAGGAGCAAGCGTGGTCACAGTTACCATATCAGCCAGCTTGCAGGAGTAGAAAATGCAAGTTTAGCCTTACCCAGAAGTAGTTTGCTGGAGCAGAGGTAGTCCAAGGGTTACAGGCTTAATCATTCAAGATTATAGCCGGTTTTAAGGTCAGGAGTAGGTAGGTAGTGTTCGGGGCTATGTAGGATGGCGGTTGGCCATGGCATTTGTATGGGGGGATCCAATGCTACAAAGGTGCTCTGCGGCCTTCTATGTGGCTATTGGTGAGTGGGGCGCCGCAACAGTTGTAAAGTGGGCAAGATCCTACCCTACAGTGGTACGGATGTTCCATCACAGTAGGCCCTGAATGAGGGTTCAGTACGTAGAGTGTACTGTCTCAGGTCAGGCTCCTCCCCTCACTTGTTTATGTTTACTTAATTATTGGTATTGTTATTATGTGAATTTGTGCTTACCAATAAACGATGTGGCCAGTTCGTTATCCCAAAAAGTGTTTTTTGTCTAATAATTTATTTAAGGAGTTAGTTGTGTCCAAAGTATTATACGGACATACCCACTGGGCCTTGCTTAGGTCATGGATGGCCTGTATACCTCCCCAGGCCTCCTGGGGTTGGTAGGTGGGCCACGTGACCTGGCAGGCCCGGGAGTATGGGAGAGGGGGTGGCTAGCTGGGGTGTGGAGCCACTAATAGGCTTTTTGGCGCCATGTAGCCATTATGCCCCCACCTAGCCAAGTGGACAGATCCCACCCAGCCATCCCTAATATTTGGAAAATATGTGTTCATGTGTTGTATATCTGAAAAATAGGTGTTCATGTTTTGTAAATTTGGAAAATATGTGTTCATGTACTGTAAATAAAAGAAAAAGAAAAAAGAAAAACATAAATGGAATATAAAGTAAATATAATAGGTACAATTTGGAGTTATATCTGTCTATGGCATTAGCCGTTGGGGTGCTAGTCATAGATTTCAGGATGTATTAATGATGTTTTAATTGTATTTGTTGTCTGTCACAGCGGCGGGTGCTGAAGGGAGTCGCCGGGACAGTGGTAAAGTGAGATCCTACCCTATGGTGGTACGGATGTTCCTTCACGGTAGGCCCTGGACGAAGGTTCAGGGCGTAGAGTGTACTGTCTTGGGTCAGGCTCCTCCCCTCACTTGTTCATGTTTACTTAATTATTACATAGTTACATAGTTACATAGTAATTTAGGTGGAAAAAAGACTTTAGTCTATCAAGATCAACATTTTTAGATCTCCTCTGATCTGCAATACGCAGATTTATTGTTAATTGATCCAGAGGAAGGCAAAAAGAAAAAACAAAAACCCCAGTGCAATTTTGCCAATTGTCTCAACAGGGAAAAAAATATAAAATTCTTTCCTGATCCCAGATACTGGCGATCGGATTCATCCCTGGATCAATACTCCCACTCTATTTATCCAGGATAGCCCTTAATGCCCTTTTTATAAAAAAAAAATATCCAATCCCTTTTTAAAGTTATCCATCAAATCTGCTGTCACTACCTCCTTTGGTAGAGAATTCCACAGATTAACCACCCTTACTGTGAAGAATCCTTTTCTTTCTTTAAGGTGAAATATTTTTACTTCTAATCTTAAAGGATGTCCTCTTGTTAGTTGAAAACCTCTTGGCGCAAAAAGTTCCCTTCACAAAGCCTTGTATTGACCCTGGATATATTTATATAAGGTAATCATATCCCCTCTTTGACACCTTTTTTTCTAGAGTAAATAAGTTTAATTTTGTTAGTCTTTCTTCATAACTTAGCCTCTCCATTCCATTTATTATCTTTGTTGCCCTTCTCTGTACTTTTTCTAGCTCTAAAATGTCCTTTTTATGTAGTGGTGCCCAAAATTGTACTCCATATTCCAAATGAGGGCGTACTAGGGATTTGTATAGTGGGAGAATTATATTTGCTTCCCTTGCTTCTATACCCTTCTTAATACATGCTAATATTTTACTTGCCTTTGCAGATGCTGCTTGGCATTGAGCACTGTTACCTAGGTGGTTGTCCACAAGTACTCCCAAATCCCTTTCAATATCTGATACCCCTAGATTTGCTCCATTAAGATTATAAATTGCATGGCTATTTTTCCTTCCCAGATGCATAACTTTATATTTATTTGTATTAAATCTAATCTGCCACTTAGATGCCCATTCCTCTAATTTATGCAAATCCCTTTGGAGGGAAAGTACATAATTTTCTGATTTAATTGCACAACTTTGTGTCATCAGCAAAAATGGAGACACCACACTCCAATCCCACTTCCAAGTCATTAATAAATATGTTAAAAAAATGAGGGGACCTTATTCTGTGCCCTGAGGAACCCCACTTACCACATTAGTCCAATCGGAGTATGTTCCATTTACAACAACACTTTGCTTCCTGTCTTTTAGGCATCTCTCACAGAAACACACCTGAATGCAGTTTTAAATCAATCTACCGGTAAGTTATCTGTAAAACACACTGCTCCAAAGCATATTTCACAGAAACACACCTGAATTCAGTTTTAAATCAATCTGAGGTAATTTTAGAAGAAAAGCTTCTCACCAGATCCATATCTACCGCTACAATGGACTATTTAATATTATTAATATCTGTGCTATGATAATTTCTGAGATAGACTTATTTCTGTTAGATTTAACTGCTATTGTCATGATATATTTCTTTTTATTTGTAAACCAGAAATGCTCTGTGTTCACTCATCCCATTTATTGTCCCTATATCTCCACCCACTCAAATAATTCCTTTTCTGTCTCATTGATATCTGTAAAACACACTGCTCCACAGCATATTTCACAGAAACACACCCGAATGCAATCCCCTCCCTCCCTGCCCCTTTACCCACCCACCCCTGTTTATACTTAATTTATTGAGGCATACTAATTACCTGCATCCGTTCAATCAGTGACATCTGCGTATTACCTTTAACCACCCCCTTTAAGAATACTTGCTTATACAATGTCACAATATTTTCTCACACCATCTTTCTCATTATAACCTCCTACCTCTTTCTCAGACTCTCTTATACTGCCTCTACACATCATGTCTCCAATAATATAACTCTCTCACCTTCCCTGCTTTCCTCTCCTCTTCTCTGCTCCCATGAGCTCCTCTCCTTCCTCCAGTCACTATCTCATCCCTCCTCTAAAGCTGAAAAGCAGAAATGTTCCTGTAAGACCTATTCACATCTCCTTTTACTCTCTCTCCTTCTTCTCATAGCTTGTGGAGATCTATCCCCTAACCCAGAACCCTCACTCATTCCCACCTGATGTCAGCCACGCAGAGTCCCCAGGGCAGCAAATACCCAAAACACCCATAATCTAATACCCATCACTTGTCACAAACCATCTACTTTGCCCTTCTCCTGTGCCCCCTGGAATGCAAGGTCTGTTTGCAATAAACTTACTTTCATTCATGACCTCTTCATTTCCAACTCCCTCAATTTACTGGCTATCACAGAAACCTGGCTCACTTCATCTGACTTTGTATCCCCTGCTGCACTCTCCTATGGTGGTCTACGCTTCAGCCACCTTCCTAGACCTGGGAACAAACAAGGTTGAGGTGTGGGCATACTGCTATCCTCTCGCTGCACTTTTCACTCGCTCCAATTCTCATCTTTTGAAGTCCACCCTATCCGCATCTTCTCTCCCATCCCTCTGCGAGTAGCTGTGATCTATCACCCGCCTGGATCACCCTCTCAATTTCTGAACAACTGTGCCGTCTGGCTCCCTCACTTTCTCTCCTCCAATATACCTTCACTCATTCTTGGCGATTTCAACATAGCCACTGACATACCCACCTCCCCAACAACTGCAAAATTACTTGCGCTTACCACTTCCCTTGGCCTCTCACAATGGACAGATTCCGCAACTGACAGAGGTGGACACTCCATTGACCTTGACTATCTCTGCACTATCTCCAACATTGTCATCTCCCCACTTCCCCTATCTGACCAACACCTGCAAACTTGCAACCTCACCTCATCTTCCGCTCACCACCGTTCTTCAATCCCTGACACCAGAACCTGCAGAAACCTGCAAGCACTCAACCACAACATTTTTCAAATGTACTAAAACCCCTTCTCAGCCCCCTCACCACCAATGCCTGCCCTGACATCGCCACTTCACAGTCCAACACTAATCTAACCTCCACCCTTGACTCTCATGCCCCCATAATCACAAGGAAACGTTTATTTGCTACATTCAACACCCTCCTTTGCCCACCCCCACCTCCTGCCCCTTCTTCTCTCACTGCTGATGACTTTGCCAGCCATTTTAAAAATAAAATTGAAACCATCCGAAATTAGCTCTCCTCCCAGCTTAGCCCTATCCTCTCCACAAACTGACAACACCCAGGCCTTACCCTTCCCCAATCCCTCCTCCTCTACTGTATGGACTCCTTTGACCCTGTAACCGAGGATGAAGTATCTACTTTACTATAAACCTCTCACCTTATAACATGTCCTCATGATCCTATTCCATCACAGCTAATCTCTCCCCTATCCACCACACTTATCCCAGCTCTCACAAATCTATTCAACCTCTCCCTAAACACTGGCAAGTTTCCATCCTCTTTAAAACATGCCACAATTACACCCATTCTCAAGAAGCCCTCATCTGACCCAGCTTCTGTCTCCAACTATCGCCCTATCTCACTACTTCCCCTGGCTTCTAAACTGCTTGAGCGGCTTGTTTACAATCACCTCACTCAATTTATTTCCTACAATTCCCTTCTTAACCCCTTCCAATTTGGTTTCCGGGCCCAACACTCTACAGAAATAGCCCTCACAAAAGTCACCAATGACTTGCTAACCGCCAAATCAAAGGGTCACTACTCTATTCTAATTCTCCTGGATCTCTCTGCTGCCTTTGATACAGTTGACCACCCTCTTCTAATCCAAACGCTCTGTTCTTTTGGCGTCCAGGACACAGCTCTTTCATGGTTCACATCCTATTTTAAAGATTGTACATATAGCGTCTCCTTCACTGTCACCTCTTCTTCACCTCTCCCTCTGTCTGTTGGCGTTCCCCAAGGTTCTGTCCTAGGCCCCCTCCTCTTCTCCATCTACACCTCTTCCCTTGGCACCCTTATAAAATAATTTGGATTTCAGTATCATCTCTATGCAGATGATACTCAAATCTACCTCTCTGGACATGAATTCCCCCCCTCTCTTTTAGCTTAAGTTTCCAACTGCCTCTCTAGCATATGCTCCTGGATGTCTACCCGTCAACTCAAACTCAACATGTCTAAGACTGAACTCCTAATCTTTCCACCCTCCACTCCTCAAATATATCTCACTGTTGACAACACTATCATCACTCCTACCTCCCAGCCTCGTTGTCTTGGGGTTCTACTGGATTCCGCCCTCTCTTTTATTCCTCACATCCAATCAATAACAAAATCTTGTCAGTTTCACCTAAAAAACATCTCCAAAATTTGTCACTATCTTACAGAAGACACAGCTAAAATTCGAATACACTCTCTCATCATATCTTAACTCGACTACTGCAATTCCCTCCTTGCTGGCCTACCCATCTCTCGTCTGTCTCCCCTCCAATCCATCATGAACGCCTCCTCTAGACTCGTCTTCAATACCAAACGATCAGTGTCTGCAGCCCCTTTCTGTCAATCAATCCACTGGCTTCCGATAGCTTCCCCAATCAAATTTAAAATCATGACCCTAACATATAAAGCCCTCAACAACAGTGCACCCCCTTATATCTTTGCACTTGTTTCAAAATACTCTCCCAACCGCCCCCTTCGTTATGTTAACAACCTTCTTCTTTCCTCCTCTCTCATCACCTCCTCTCACTCCCGACATCAAGACTTTTCTTGTGCTGCCCCTACTGTTTGGAACTCCTTGCCCCACTCCATTAGACTATCTTCCTGCCTCAAAACCTTAAAAAAATTACTAAAAACACACCTGTTTAAAAAATCTTATCACCATCAGTCGTAACATGTAAAACTGCTCACTCCACAGCTTAATAACACTTACACCCACAATCTACAGTACAACACACAGACACCTTCACTTAACTAAACAAATTGCTTTCACATAGACATCTTGCATTTGTCACCCTCTTGTATCACACTCAGATTGTAAATTAGCGAGTTTTCAATCTTGTGTCAGTGTCTTGGAAACAAGATCTATGTACATTTGCTTTTATGCTCAAAAACAGGGCCCTCCATTCTTTATAAGCTGTTAAGTTTGTTTTTTGCCATGTACTCAACCCCTGTACAGTGCTACGGAATATGTTGGCACGATATAAATAAAGATAATAATCTCTCAAACCATAAGCAAATATTGATGGCAATTCCTGTATCCCTTAGTTTGCTCAATAGTCTCCCATATGGCACTGTATCAAAAGCCTTTGCAAAATCCAAATAGACTACATCAACTGAGTTGCCTTGATCCAAGTTCCTACTAACCTCCTCACAGAAACTAATTAGGTTTGTTTGACATGACCTATCCTTCATAAATCCACGTTGGCTCCTACTTATAATCCTGTTTGAATAGACATATTCCTATACATTACCCCTTATTAACCCTTCTAAAAGCTTTCCCACTACCGAAGTGAGACTCACTGGTCTATAATTCCCCCGATTTGCTCTTGCTCCCTTCTTAAATATAGGTATCACCTCTGCCTTTCTCCAGACATCTGGTAGAGACCCTGTGTTGAGTGAATCCTGAAAAATTAGATATAATGGTTTGGCTATTACAGAACCCAGTTCCCTCAGTACCCTTGGATGTATTCCATCAGGACCTGGGGATTTATTAACATTTATTTTTTCCAACCTCTTTTGTATTTCTTCCTGTGTTAACCAATTATTTAGTGATGGTAGTGTAGCCCTATTATGTTGCAGTGTCCCAACCACTGGTACCTCACTTGTGTAAACCAAAGAAAAGAACCTATTTAGCTCATCTGCCTTTCCCTGGTCACTAATTATCAGACGGCCTGTTTCACATTGTAATGTTCCTATAGCTTCCTTCCTCGCCTTCTTCCCATTAATATATTTAAAAAATATTTTAGGGTTAGTTTTACTTTCCTTTGCAACACATTTTTCATTTTCTATTTTAGCCAGTCTAATAGCCCTTTTGCAAGCCTTGTTGAGTTCCTTGTATTTCCATAAAGCAGTCTCTGTCTCTTCTTGTTTGTATAACTTAAATGCCTGTTTTTCACTCCTCATCTTCATATTTAATATATTGCTAAGCCACATGGGTTGTGATTTACGCCTTTTACTTTTATTCACACTTGGTATATGGTGATAAGTATGTATATTTAGTAAGGATTTAAATGTTGTCCATTTATAATCAGTATTTTTACCTGTCAGTTCCCTGTCCCAGTCTATACTTTGTATTGCTGCCCTTAGAGCGTTAACACTCTCACAAATTAAGAGTTTTTGTTCGACCCTTAAAATTTAGTTTTTTTAATTCAATCTCAAATGAGACTGTGTTGTGATCACTGTTTTCCAAAGGTTGCCCTATTCCAACATTTGATACCTTATCAATATTATTTGTGATAACTAAATCCAAGATAGCCTCATTTCTAGCTATTGTATAACCTGGGCCAGATAATGATCCCTGAGTGTACTCAAGAACCTGCTCCCCTTAGCTGAACTGCTGGTCTCGTTTATCGAGTTTATTTCAGGGTAATTAAAATCTCCCATTATTAGAACTTGCCCGTGCTTAGCTGCATTTCCAATCTGTAACAATAATTGTATATCCTCACTTTCAATTATTTTGGGGGATTTATAGCATACTCCTACTAATATATTATTGGTATTGTTATTAAATGAATTTGTGTTTACCAATAAACGCTGTGGCCAGTTCGTTGTCCCTAGAAGTGTTTTGTGTCCAATCATTTATTCAGGGAGTTAGTTGTGTCCAAAGTATTATACGGACATACCCACTGGGCCTTGCTTAGGTCATGTTTTATCCTACGAGGAAAATCAAAGAATAACTGCTCTCTATATACAATACTTTTAATATGTTGTCTGAGTTTTTTATAGCAGACATTAAAAAACAATCTCATACAACCCTACAACAAACTATTAGTATTGTATTGATTTATTTTGCCTTCTTAACAACTACTACCTAAGTTACTGAATTATATTATCTTATTGATCTAACCGGCAAAACTACAAAGCTAAACTAAGAATGGCTCTAGATTTTTTGATACACCTGAAGAAGTTAAGGATTACCTTAACGCTAGAAAAAAGAAGAGACAACAAGATGAGGAACCTCTACTGGTTGAAAATAATCCTCAGCGGCAAGTGATGGAAGAAGGCAAAGAATAAACTTACTACAAGCCCCTGGACAGAATAACATCTATCCTGCCCTTGGATCTATCCCTCTTTGCCAGCGCATTTCTTTTGCAGCACTGACAGCTGTAGTTACAGGTGCCATCCGCTAGATGGCACTGTGAGTTTCCAGGCACCATCAAGTTCCAGGGAAGGCAAAGAACTATTGTCCCTTCCGATGCGGAGCAACTCGACATCGCTGAATCGACAGCGAGGCCATCGATATGTTCGGAGCGGCCCCCCAAGGGCCTCGGGCGCGCCTCTCATAGCTCAAGGCCTTTTCTGGCGGCGCGCCTTATATGCTAAAATAGGCAGCACCATCTGACGGCTGGAGGAGGAACTGCAGCTGTCAGATTTTGCGATGGTGAAGAGGGAAAGGACCCTGCCCTCTGCTGCCTGGGCTCAACTGGACCCCACAACGCTAATCAGGCCCCTGGAAAGAATAACATCTATCCTGCCCTCTGCAGCCTGGGCTCATCTGGACCCCACACCGCTAACCAAGCCCCTGGACAGAATAACATCTATCCTGCCCTCTGCTGCCTGGGCTCAACTGGACACTACACCGCTAACTTAAGCCCCTGGAAAGAATAACATCTATCCTGCCCTTTGCAGCCTGGCCTCAATTGGACCCCACACCGCTAACCGAAGCCCCTGGACAGAATAACATCTATCCTGCCCTCTGCAGCCTGGCCTCAATTGGACCCCACACAGCTAACCGAAGCCCCTGGACAGAATAACATCTATCCTGCCCTCTGCAGCCTGGGCTCAACTGGACCCCACACTGCTAACCAAGCCCCTGGAGAGAATAACATCTATCCTGCTCTCTACAGCCTGGGCTCAACTGGACCCACACAGCTAACCTAAGCCCCTGGACATAATAACATCTATCCTGCCCTCTACAGCCTGGGCTCAACTGGACCCCACACAACTAACCTAAGCCCTTGGACAGAATAACATCTATCCTGCCCTCTGTAGCCTGGGCTCAACTGGACCCCACACTGCTAACCTAAGCCCCTGGACATAATAACATCTATCCTGCCCTCTACAGCCTGGGGTCAACTGGACCCCACACAACTAACCTAAGCCCCTGGACATAATAACATCTATCCTGCCCTCTACAGCCTGGGCTCAACTGGACCCCACACAACTAACCTAAGCCCTTGGACAAAATAACATCTATCCTGCCCTCTACAGCCTGGGCTCAACTGGACCCCACACAGCTAACCTAAGCCCCTGGACATAATAACATCTATCCTGCCCTCTGCAGCCTGGGCTCAACTGGACCCCACACAGCTAACCTAAGTGGAGCCCCTGGACATAATAACATCTATCCTGCCCTCTGCAGCCTGGGCTTAACTGGACCCCACACCGCTAACCAAGGTGAAGATAATTATCCTTACGGCTATAATGATTTCACTGCAAACTTCCTCTTTAGCTCAATGTACACAATTTGTATATTTCTGCTAAATGTACCATCACCACAGGGCCTCTCTATGTCCCTCCATCCACCTCCTCCCCACACAGCCTATCTATTTCCCTCCCTACACTCCCCCCTCCAGTCTCTTGATAAGGCATTTCCTCTGTATAACTTTCTCTTTCCCTTCAAGCCCCTGGACAGAATAATATCTATACTGCCCTCTGCAGCCTGGGCTCAACTGGACCCACTAGCCCACCCACCTATGATTCTTGTCCTTTTATAACACAGATCCTTGCACTATCAATTGCATTTCTCACAGCTGCTACTGACACACGTTCATTACATAACTCCTTACTCTCCTGGCACACATCAGCCTTCCTTATTCTTTGTAACTTCACTCCTGTCAGCATGCTACCTGACACCTCATTGCAGAAAACACTTTCCAGACCTCTCACCCAAGTAAATTTCACTTCCTTCCTTACCTTAGCTATTCCTTATCTCACATTTTTAGCCCAGCTCTCTGCCTATTTCACTCCCTTTAGAGTGTAAGTAGTGAGTTTCCAATCTTAAAGGGTGGTTTGGGTAAAAGCCCTTACATAAGATTCTAAGCTCAAAAAAGGGCCCTCCATTATTTATACTACTTGTCAATATTGTATTTTTCCTCGTCTTTCAAGCCATGTTCAGTGCTACGGAATATGTTAGTGTGTTACAAATAGAAGTTATTATTATTATTACAATTAATATTTTAGAAATAGTTGTGGCATTTTCACTAATATTGCTTTAGAAAAAGGCATAGTTATAACAAGGCATAATATTATCTTCATTTACATAAACCTAGCATAACTTTCAGGATAACATCTATGCAGTGATATACAAATCTTAGTCTCTAAATAAGAACACTGTACTAGTCAGATTAATGTTATATGATATTTCTTCTTCCTAATGTTGAACATTAACCATTTTTGAACACCTTAAACTATGATCTAATTTAATTACTGTAACTATGCAAATATTAAAATGCTTAATTAAAAAATACTTGCAGGAGGCCGGCCTTTTTATGCTTTTTTTGTGTGTGTTAAAGGGACATGGAAGGTTCCCTGTTTTAATATGTTTAAATATGCAAGTAAACATTTGTACAGCCTTATTAAATTGTGATTCGGCCAATTGAATAGGGCTCAATATAAGCACAGAGCATATTTTTTTTTACAGACGTTTTTGGATAGAAGTTCAGTAACTAAAAACTTCTGTAAAAAAAAGTATGCTATTTGCTTATATTGAGCCCTATTCAATTGGCCGAATCACAATTTAATAAGGCTGTAAAAAATGTTATATGTATATGTATAAATGTAATACTCCCCCACCCGCCCTCTTCGTTCTGCTAATGACCTTCTTCTTTCTACAACTCTTGTCACCTCCTCTCACTCCCGCCTCCAGGACTTTTCTCGTGCTGCCCCTAGTCTCTGGAACTCCTTGCCTCGCTCCACCAGATTATCCCCTTGCCTCAAAACATTTAAAACCTCACTTAAAACACATCTCTTTAAAGAAGCGTATCACCTGGCTTCCACCCTAACACACTTATCACCTCTCTCTCCCTCTTTTACCACTCACTATACCTTAGATTGTAAGTCTGCGAGTTTCTATCCAAAGTACTTTGGGAATTCACCGTGGACATTGGATTCCTAGCTCAAAGACAGGGCCCTACTTCTTTTGCTAAATGTTAATCTGTATTTATCTTTGTCTGAACCTAATTTATGTACAGCGCTACGGAATATGTTGGTGCGTTATAAATAAACTATAATAATAATAATAATAATGTTTACTTGCATATTTAAACTCCATTTTATTAACAAGGGCTTAAAATCTGTTTTTACTCACTGAAACCTAACTATGATTATATCATGAACTTTCAACTTTAATTCTTCCTTCAGCCACTTCTCTTATTTTCACTCAAAACATAGGAACAAGGCAGGGATGCCCTTTGTCACCCTTGTTATTCAATATTGCCCTTGAACTCTTAGCACCTTTTAGAATTGATTTGTCTTACGGGTTTTACTATTGGAAAAGAATGTGCTTAAATTGAGTTTGTTTGCAGATGATCTACTGATAGTCTCTGATCACCAATCAACAATTATGACTTACTCCAAAACCTTCTAATGGTATAGAACAACACCAAGTTAATGATCCAAACTTTTAAGTTTCTGAAACAAGAAATTTCAGGATACAAAATCTTGGTGTACTCTTTTCAGCAAAAGCTAAAGAATGATACTAGCATATTTTTTACTCAATTCTACATACTAATCAAAAAACAAATGCTCTCTAGCCAAATGTACAGATCCTGTTTCTGGAAAGAGAAGCTCTAATTTAAATTACATTATTCCCAAAGCTAGCCTACATTTTACAATCTCTCCCATTCATGATGCACACCACATACGTATCTCTACTACATATATTATACTCACAATTTCTCTGGGGCTCCAAAAGGCAGCACATAGGATTACAAAGGTTAATGCTAAATATACAGGAATGGGAAGTTTCCGTATGACATACATTTCATTTTAACCAATTATGTATTTTTAAGTATATTATAGACTGACTCAACAATACTAAAGAACACTCTGAATATTTCTATTGCACCTTTTAACCACACCTAGAAAGATATACCGTATTTATCGGCGTATAACACACACTTTTTCTTTCTGAAAATAGGGGGCAAATGATGTGTGCGTGTTATACGCCGTGTCTCTTTCCCTCCCCCCTCCTCATCCTCAACATCCCTCCTCATCCTCAACCCCCTCCTCAACCTCCCTCCTCAAACTAAACCCCCCTCCTCAACCTAAACCACCCTCCTCAACCTAAACCCCCCTAAATAAGGTATTTAGGGGGGTTTAGGTTGAGGAGGGGGGTTTAGTTTGAGGAGGGGGGTTGAGGAGGGAGGTTGAGGAGGGGATTGAGGATGAGGAGGGAGGCTGTGGATGAGGAGGGGGGTTGAGGAGGGGGTTGAGGATGGGGGGGTTGAGGGGGGGTTGAGGATGAGGAGGGAGGTTGAGGATGAGGAGGGGGGTTGAGGATGGGGGGTTGAAGAGGGAGGATGAGGAGGGAGGTTGAGGAGGGGGGTTGAGGTTGAGGAGGGGGGTTGAGGAGGGGGTTGAGGATAGGGGGCTGAGGAAGGAGGATGAGGATGGGGGGTTGAGGAGGGGGTTGAGGAGGGGGTTGAGGATGGGGGGTGAGGAGGGAGGATGAGGAGGGAGGTTGAGGAGGGGGTTGAGGATGAGGAGGGAGGTTGAGGATGAGGAGGGAGGTTGAGGAGGGGGTTGAGGATGAGGAGGGAGGTTGAGGATGAGGAGGGAGGTTGAGGAGTGAGGTTGAGGATGGGGGGGTTGAGGAGGAGCAGCGATTTCTGAGTAAACTTTTGTAAAAACATATAATATCCAAGTTTCTTTGTTAAAACAGTTGCTTTTACTGTCATTTTACGTTATTTACCTTTTAAGTGTTAATAATATTAATAAAAAAAAGTTCTGAGCTTCCCTTATTTTGCTTTAAAGTTCTTTATTTGAAATTTAATTTTTTTTTCCTGAAATTTCCTTTTTAAAATGAGGTGCGTGTTATACGCCAATAAATACGGTATATGAGGAAACCTCTCAAAACATTATACTGAAATACACACTCATATCCTGGTTCCAATTTTCAAACAAATTATAATGTGATACCTAAAACTTATTATTTTTTTCTATCTGTAAATACAGATTTCCTGTAGGAACCTAAATCTAAAAATCTGGTATATTTTACTGACTGGCATTCACAAATGGGCTTGCTATGACAACATCTGACCAACTTTCCCTGGTTTACTTGCTACATTTATCTTCCAGTTAAACACTATTGTTCTTCTAAAGAAGCATCAATTACAATAAGTGACCAAACACACGTCTTACACAATCTAGTGATCCTAGCAAAACAAGTTCAAGTATGCTACGTCCAACTTATCAACTCCACGAACTGAGACCATAGCCATAGCAGCCTTGCAGACAATTTACGTATTTTTTAGACTAAGTCCGTAAATTTCTTGTTCTAAGTCCTGCGGTTCGTATTTTTTGTGTAAGTCCGTATTTAGTGATTGCGTGTTAGATCTATTTTGTTAAAGTTTGTGGGTGTTTGTAACCGCGTGTGAGGCGCGTAGAGCCTCCACCTCCGCAAATGCGGCCCCTCGCTTCACAATGGTCCGCATTTGCGGCCTGCAATGAGCCTTTGGCTCATTGCAGCCGACGTGGGAGCCTCCACCTCCACAAATGCGTCCCCTCACTTTGCATTTGCTTCCTGCGAGGGACGCAGTTCTTGTGAGCTAGCTTCGCAAGCTCGCAAAACGTGACGACGATTCGTAGTTTGACAACTATTATATGCGATTCTCATTCAGAAGCTAAATAAAAAAACTGGCTGATCACAATGCCCTACTATTCTCCAATGTTTATTTGTCAAATTTATGGGAATGGATGGAACACAACTGTCATGGCTCACTTGGCAGTCATCTGGGACTTGGACAGATGTCTGTCACAGACTGTTAACAAGAGACGATACCTGGGGGTTTGGGGCTCCCAGACACCCTGTTATACTGTTATAAGGTTATATTGTTATTTTGTGGTCTAGGGGATAAAGTATTATACGTTTACCCCTTAGCATATCCCCATCCCTTCCATGTTTAGGCTCATTGTAATGGATGTCATGTGAGGGAGCTGGTGGGATGTGTTGGTTGTATGTGTGTGAAACATTGTGTGTTGTATCTGTAAATATATTGTATTGGAATGTTGGAGCCATGTTGTGTGCATCATCCATATTGACTGCATATGTAACCTGAGTTGATCACCCATCTGCCTTCCAGCTATCACCTAAAGTAAACACTTGAAGTAATAGCAAGGCCAGAACAAAGGGGTCTATACAGACATAGAGGCACCATAACCCCAGGGGGTCTACAGGTATTCTCACTCAGAGTCAGGGCAAAGTCCAGAGGACAGTGAGATGTTTCTCCCTTGAGAGCCAGGCAGCAAATGACTCTGTTAGCCACACCTAGTGGGCGGCCCAGGGGAGGGGTCTGGAAGTTCCCAGAGCTTACCTCTAGTCCATTGGCTAATAAAGTTACTGTGGAGATTACCCCATTGGCCAAGAGGAAGATAAGGGTTGGACAAAGGGGTAGCCACTCCCTGTACTGTTGTTGTGAGTTGTTTAAATACTTGTGTAAAAATAAAGAAGTGGTTCATAATTTTCATCAAGACTTTGTGTGCAGGTGTATTATTGACCCAAGGGCATATGCTGGCAGAGGAGATCGTTTCTGACTCCATGCCAGGTTTTTCCCAGGCACACTACCAAAAGCTGGGACTTATGCTCTTGCATCCACAAGGAAGGTCCATTGGTCTGAGTCACTCAAATCTTAGGTCTAAAATCTACAGGAGAAAAGAGGACTAGGATCCTCTATACTCCATCATCATTGTAGGTTGTGACAATTGGTGACAGAGGTGGGAGACTCTACAGAAAGACCAAGAATGGAGCAGCAATATGAGGAAGATATTGCCAAAGAAGCAACAAGACGGTTAAAAGCAGCCAGGCACTTATACCCCAGTAAGATGACCGCACAAGAGGTGTCCGACGTACTAGACCAGCATTACCAGAGAATCTGGCAGGAGCGCACTGGGGAGCGGGATCAAGCTCAGCAAAGGCTTGGTTGCCGCACAGAGGAATTGCCAGCACGAGTTAAGATGGCATACCAGAACTTTAAGAAGTTCCAGGATGGTATGGACAATATGGACGAATTCCTTCAGGAGTTTGAGCAGCAATGTGGGGTCCAAGATATTCCCTATGGAGAATGGGCCAAATTGCTGCTGAACAAGTTAACAGGAAGGGCCAGTGCGGCATGTGGAGCCCTTCCACGAGAACAAGCCCAGGATTATAAATATTTGTGCACTGTGTTGCTGAGCAGATATACTGTGACGCCTGAGACAGATTCAGGGGCACCACCAAAGGACCAGCAGACACTCATGTGGAGGTTATGTGCAGGTTAAGGCGAGCTTGTACCCAGTGGTGGTCTACACAAGGAGCCATCACAGCCGAACAGATATTGGAAGTGGTACTGATGGAACAATTCCTGAACATTTGCTCCTCAGAAGTAGGTGAATGGTTGCAAGATCAAAAACCGACCACTGCAGACCAAGCAGCTGCGCTGGCAGATCGGTTTATCAGCACCAGGGCCAAAAGAGTGTCCCAAGGAACAAAACCGAGCCTAAATACGGGTAGGGGCCCCAGAGAGGTGGTGCCAGCACGATCAGCTCCTGAGATGCGTAATGCGCCCTGGGCACGGCCAGTAAAAACATCTGACCACAGGGGTACCAAGTCCCAGCCTGCTCCCAGGACACAATGGGGGACCAAACCAATGAGCTCAGAAGGCTACAACTGCAACCAACGAGGTCACTTTGCTAAGGATTGTCCTCAGGCACCCAAAAACTCTAGAGGACCTCCCCACCGCCATGTACATTATTTGGGGGAGTGGACTGAGGGGCCGGCGAGCTCCAACGCAGCTCTTTGGGAGCCAGAAGCAGAGGGAGGATATTCAGGGGTCTATACTGTAAGGAACCCGCAGAAGCTGTCTGGAGAACAACATAGGCAAGCCGTGTGGTTACAAGGACGCCAAGCTACTGGCTACCGTGACTCTGGATCAGCAGTCACAGTAGTCCTACCCAAATGGGTACGCCCTACAGATTCTATCCGAAAGGAAATGTGGGTGATGGTAGCAGGAGGAGAACAGTTAACCATCCCCATGGCTCGCGTTAATTTGGACTGGGGCATGGGGAACCAAAGCAAGGAAGTAGGAGTCATGGATGGGCTCCCCGCGGATGTTTTACTGGGCAATGATTTGGGCCACATGAGGAGCCAATATGTACAGCCCATTACCAGAGCTCAAGCCAAGAGCACCCACCCTGGAGAGGCATACAAGGAGCAGAGGGGATACCCAAGACCTGAGGTAAGTCCATTGCTTGCTAATACATTAACTTTAGGATGGGCCAAGGGAGAGGAGATCAGGGCAGTTCTGCAGAAAGACGAGACTTTGGCTGGTTTAAGGGACAGGGCAGCACAAGGCAAAGGAGTGGATGACCTATACAGCGTTATCTGGGATAAGGGGTTGTTATATAGGGTCAAGGTACCTATAAATAATGAGGTAGGCAGAGAACCCAGGAAACAATTAGTGGTTCCCCAGCTATATAGGGGCAAGGTGCTACAAGTAGCACATGAAATACCCCTGGGAGGGCACTTAGGGGAGAAGAAAACCCGGAGTAGAGTGAAAGAGATATTTTTCTGGCCAGGGTTGGATAAGGATGTAAAGGAGTTTTGCCATTCTTG
Organism: Discoglossus pictus; assembly: GCA_027410445.1. Classification (NCBI taxonomy): domain Eukaryota; kingdom Metazoa; phylum Chordata; class Amphibia; order Anura; family Alytidae; genus Discoglossus; species Discoglossus pictus. The sequence continues at coordinate 89,784,384 of CM050168.1, read as the reverse complement.
TGATGCCTGCCAAAGGAACAGGCCTCTCAAGAAGAACAGCAGGGCCAAGTTACAGTCCCTCCCAGTAATGGATGAACCCTTCCAGAGGGTAGCTGTGGACATCATTGGGCCCCTAGCTAGAGCCAGTAGAACGGGGAAGCAGTATATCCTTACCCTGGTAGATTATGCCACTAGGTACCCTGAGGCAGTAGCCTTGTCCAGTATAACCGCTCCAAAGGTAGCAGACGCCTTGGTGACTATATTCACCAGAACAGGGTTTCCCCATGAGATTTTGTCCGATCAAGGCCCACAATTTATGGCCAAAGTCACGGAACAGCTATGGGCCACGTGTGGCGTTAAGCATATTACCTCTTCCCCCTACCATCCCCAGACTAATGGTCTATGCGAGCGGTTCAATGGGACTGTGTAAGTCAGCAATGTGTGCAGTGTGTAGTGTAAATAGTGTGCGTGCGCGAGGAAAATCCGTAGCTGTGTACTTCCGCATTGTGTAAGTTAGTGTTGTAAAATGGCGCCTAATGTATGTGGTACGCGGCTGTGGCTGATTTTGCGTCCTTGTTGTTGGACCTCGTATGGCTTTTTCGGAAAATCTGTATGTGTTTCGTGGTGTTTTGCATGTTTATGGTCCTGTAGCCTCATTTTGGTTTTTTTCGGCAGCCATTTTTTCTCTTGCTTAGGGGATTTTCGGGCGTCTAAACTCTTGAATTTCTACTTAAATTGAGGTGTAACTTCACTTTCAGAGGTCCTGGGTTCACCCCCCCCGCCCCCCCGCTGTGTTTTTTGTAATTCCCGCGGCTCGTATTTGTGTATGCTAAGTCCGTCAATTTTACGGTCGAGGTGGGGGCCTCAACCTCCGCAGAAGCGAGTGGCCGCATTTGCAAGCCTAAAGTCCGCAGTTGCTGGCAAGGAGCGCCTTCGGCTACGCGAGCCCACAGTGTTAGCAACAACCTGCTTGCTCACAACTATTATAGGTGATATCCATTTTTCATTATTTTGTTCATATGTTAACTATAAATATATTTATTCAAGTTCTGCCTCTGTACTCTTCGGAACATTAGAGATGTTTTATAGTATGTAGGGCGTTATGTTTTCTCTTGATACATACATATATACAGTTTATCCCGCTTAACACTACCCCTTTTAGCGCTGATTCGCTATAACAATGTATTCCCTCTAATTTCCTGTTTTGTGCTAAACCCAGCTATACCACAGTTTTTGGCCGCCAATCCATGCTTTATGCTCTGCTTCGCTATAAGGCTGTTTTTTCCTTGCAGGACCCAGTTTAACACCCAGAACAGCGTCACAGCATTAAAAGAGGCAGCAGAGGAGAGTGACAGAGAGAGAGCAAAGTGCCATCCTGGACAGAGAAAGAGCCACAAGAGGCTCCCAATTCCTACCTCCAACATCCAGAGAGAAGGTACAGAATATTTTCCTTGTTCCCTTGTTTCTTGTAATGTGATGTAAATTTTTAATTGTCTAATACAATCTACATGAATTGTATTGTTTTTGTACTGTTTTACAGACAATAACGGAGCGCAAGGATGACCTGGGCACATTGACGCACCAGAGCATTCCTCTAGATGTCAAGATGCACACGCTGGACCGCTTGGAAAAAGGGGACACTGGAGCGGATTTAAAGATGCCAACCTCCACAATCTGCACTTTCCTGAAGAACCAGGAAAAGATCAAGTATTCAGCAACAACCAGCACGGCATCTACTGAGAAGAAGAAAACCCACTCCAGATACTGGAGAAGCAGATGTCAATCTGGATTGATGATAGAGCGCAACATGCCTCTGAGCCAGGCCATCTTCATGGAAAAGGCCAAAAGCATATATGGCCATATCCAAAGCCAAACTCAAGATGTGACGGAAAACTTCTCAGCCAGCAGAGGTTGGTTCGACTGGATTAAGAAGAGGAACAACCTCTACAACATCAAGATCATGGGAGAAGCGGCTGCTGTGGTTTTTTCAGCCACTTTGAAGGACATTGTGGAAAGAGGCAATTATCCACCAGAACTAGTCTTCAACCTCAACGAGACAGGACTGTTTTGGAAGAGAATGCCAAGCCACACTTTCATATTTTGTTCAGCTAAACCTTCTTCTGGTTGGGAACGACAGTGGTGACTTCAAGATTAAGCCACTACTGGTGTACCACTCAAAAACACCTAGCGACATCAAGGGCATTCTGAAGTCCATTGTGCTGATCATCTGGAATTTCACCATGGACATCTTCAAGAACTGGTTCAGCGTGCATTTCTGTCCATCGGTACAGTGCTAGTGCAGGAGTAAAGGACTTGAGGCTAAAGTGCTTCTGTTAATGGACAATGGTCCAAGACACCCTACCAAATTGGCGGAGCTCCATTGCTGCATACCAGATGAAGTAGTGTTCCTGTCATCCAACACTACTTCACTCGTCCAGCCAATGGATCAGGGGGTCATTGCGACCTTCAAGGCCTACATTCTTGGTCGCACACTCCACCAGCTAATTAAACAAACAGACAGCAAGGAAAAACAATCCATGATTGATTTCTGGAAAAAGTACACCATCATGCAGGCTGTCACTAACATTTGTCCTGGAAGGAGGTGACACAACAATGTATTAAAGCTGTGTGGAGAAAGATATGGCCAGAGCTGTGTGCACGTGAGCAACCAGAACAGCCCATCATAGCGGAGATAGTAGACCAGGTGAATACGGCTGGACTGGGAGATCCAGACACCTGAAACATTAAGGAATTGGTTCAAGCTTCAGGGGAGGGCCTGATCAACAAGGGTCTCCAACAACTGGCGGAATAGCACTTCAAGGAAGCTCAGGACAGCAGTGGTTCCGACAAAGAGGAACGAAAAGTTCCTCAGCAAGACATTGGATCATTTGCCACTAAATTATGCATAAGGTCATGTATGAAACTCAGACACTGTGAGGAGTGGAAATGTGAGAAGAAGCAATGTCACTACCAGAATCTACTGCTTATTTTAAGAAAAGGTTATTTTTGTGTTGTCATGTTTGCAGTTTCTTCAAAGGTAATATAAAGTTGAACATTTTGAAAATGTTATTAGTTTTGTGTTTTTTTTTCCATTAGTTCCCCGATCCCTATCTATCCTATGTTAAAATTACCCCATTTAATGCTTAGCAATCCTATTGCCCGAAACCTATAGCGCTAAACGGGGTATTCCTGTAGATATATATCTTTTTGATGACTCATCACCAGTGTATTATATCATGTGTGTATTGTATGTCAGTGTAATCTCTTTATGCAGACCTTTACTGAGATCAAGAATTTACTTTTTTTCTATTTTTATAGATCCAAGACATTGACAGTGCTTATTTTTTAACTCTTTGGTTTAATAGGTATAGTAAAAATACTAAAACTTAAAATGTAATTAACGTAAGGAGTAATACAAATAAATTTAACATTTTAAAAAACAGCAGTAAAAAATACACTAGTCATTAAATCACTGAAAATCAGAACATCCTTAACAACTTTGTCATATTTGCATCTTAGCTCTTCATGAATCTGAGATTACAGCACAGACCTGTCTGGAAGATGTCACTCTACACTGCCCCAAACCAAAAGACACAAGCAGAAAATGCAAATCTTCCTATTAGAGATTCCAAATCAGCTTTTCAATGCAAATCAGCTAGGCGAGGCAATGACTGGATTTTAGTTTTATTCAGCAATAAATGTCTGGACCACAGAAAACAGTCAGGCAGGAATCTGCAGCAAATCTCTACTATAATATTCTTGTGTTTTATATAATGGGAATTATACAGTATGTACATGTTACACACAAATGTAGTCCCTGTCATTCTGTTATCCACCAGTGGTTTATCCCAAATGCTAGAATTATATAAATGTCATACTTTCACTATATGTGGCTATCAAATGCTTACTATTAAGCCCCTCTTGGTCTCTGGAATGAGAAATTAAGCCTCTCTTCCACATTGGTTAGTAAAGGACTACTGTGGCCACATTTATAAAATGTAATGTAAAAAAACAACAACACATGCTTTCATTTATTATCTTTTATATGCAATAATGCCTCTGTGGAATCTTCCATTTCAGTGTTCGCAATTCAACTTTCTGACTCTCTGGAGGAGACGAAAGTCTAGGATAACAGACATTTCAAAATCTTCCTGGTTGTTTTTGAAAAATGATTGCAGAGAGGACACAGTGTAAGGTTTGAGTATGGCCACATCTTTATAATAAGAGGTAGGGTCAAGCAAAAGTCTAATGGAAACTCCTGCAAGCCTTGTGTTTGATACATCAGATGCAGTTGGGCTTTAAGATCCCAAAAAGAGATCTTGGCTACTTTGCCCAGGTCCATTATAGACCTGTTGTAATGTCAGGGCTGTCAAGGTGAAACCAGAGTACCAGAGGAGGTACAAAGTAAGTCTGAAGTAACAAGTCCAAGGGCACAGGCAAAAGAACGTTAAGACAAGCCAAAGTCGGGAGACTGCGCTGCTGTGAAAACGGCGCGAATGCGGACGACCGACACGCCCTTGACGCAGCTGAATGGCTGAAAGGCCTCAAAGGCTCCACTGGGTCACGCAACGCTACGTGCTGACCCAGGAAGCCTGTGCAGCCTCCGCGTCATACATGACCCATGCATGATCCATTTAGGCTAAGGTGATAAATAAAGGACACGACGACTGAAATGGGAGAACAAAGGGCCACAGCTTTATTATAAACAATTGTAAACAACAACACATAACTTTATTTACATGAACTACAGTAATCCTTTTACCAGGGGAGGAGCCCGGCCACGGACAGTGACCTCACGCTTTGGGCCCAGACCAAAGCCCTAATGCTTATATTAAGCACGTCCTGTGAGGTAGGGTCAATGCCCACTTAGGCCAGTGGGCCGGGACACTCACCTCCCGCCACGGAGCACGCGAGGGACGCCTCCCGAGACTGCGATCCCCCCCTGCTGGACATCAAAGCCAAGGCCCGTAAAACGCTCTCCCTAAATTTTAACATCATTAGCTCCAGACCAATTTCTGTAAGATGAACCTTGTCCTTTCCGAAAAAGTCGTTGGCACCGACCGACTCGAACTCCTTATAACGGATGGCGACAAACCCCAACTTTCTAACGAAACTCGCAAGCTGCTGGTTGATCTTCTGTCTTGCTTTATCCAGGCTGACCAGTTCGCGCTCGTTACGCCAGGATCTTCTTTTTATCATCTCAGACCAGATAAGAAACGTGCCTGGGAACTTCTTCATCCATTTCTCAACATCTCTTTTCATGACTTTCAGCATCCGTCTCATGGGCACCGTTCCTGCCAGCATGAATTAGTATAACACTGGGCTGATCGTAACGCTGCGCGTATGTGTCCAACAGCCCGTCCAACTGCGCCCATCGCAGACCCCGAATCCCGCACTGCAAGTCCGTAACAGGAAAGCCCAGTTGTGTATTTTCTTCGGTAACTGCAGCTAACCTGTGGGCCCAGTACACATACGAATGGCCCACAATCCACAGTTGCTTCTGTTCTCCTGAAAGCAGAAAGCAACAACCATTACACCACTGCACTCGGCCTCACATAAGAATGAAAACGCTCTGATTCCCATCTACCGATGCGCTTTACTGCAGCGTCGGGCAAACCCAGCCTGGCTGTCTCCGTGGCTGCCCCAATACGGAAAGAATGTGTCCCGAATTCCGACTGCTCAAGCCCGAGCCGCTGCAATGCACTTTTTAACACTTTCTTGAATTGATAACGTGATAGTGTCGTCCCATCCGCGTGTACCAGCAGCAAAGACACCGTCCCGCCGGTCGCTGCGTAAGGACTCCTCTGTACAAGCATATGGGCAACACTCCGTGCCAACCTGATGCAGAACCACCTCTCTTCCTTTTCACACTTGGTCGGTCTTGGACCTCCGTAACCAAATTACTACCGTGTCTTCCTTCAGGCAGGTATCTACCACTTGCAGTCCCCCCGAACCGCGACTAACTCCCCTATCCTAAACGCTCCGAAGAACGCCAGGGAAAAAGCCGTTCGGAAAAGTAGAGATTCAAAGGAGTTTCTGCAAACCACCACCAACACCTGAGCCACTCTCAGTAACAAGGAAAAGGTAATCGTCCGCCTGTTATCCGGCCTGCGATCACCGTTAAACATTTTGCGCACCACCTTGCGCACTAGGAACTCCTTTGTAAGGTCCCTCTGCCCGGTAAGCTTAAACATAAAAGCCAGCGCCGTGACCTGTCTCCCTACTACGGCTCTTGTTTCGCCTTGCTCGGCGCACCGCAGCAGGTACCAAAGCAGGATCCCTATGGTCTTATCTTCCGTAGTAGCGCCACCGGCCATTGCCACTAGGCCATCCCATTTTGCCCACATGCGTCTGTACGCGGTCCATGTTGCCGGGGCAACAGACTGTCTAACGTGTCTCGTCACCTGGCAGCTCCAAGCTCCCAGAGTTCAGCGGGAATGCATTCCCCCAGGTCGTTCGCCTGAGGGCCCAATGCCCTGAAACGATACTCCTGAAACCGAGAAAGGGCATAAGCAATCCCGTTCTCTACTACTGGAACATGTCTCACCTGGAACCATATGTTCAGGCGAAGACAGCATAGTACAAGATGATGGAGTAATCTTACTACCGGTATGGATGTTGCCGTGATGTTGTTCACGGCCTCCACCACCCCTATCTTATCCGAGTGGAATATGACTCGCCGGTCCCTGAAAGCCGTACCCCATATCTGTACTGTCACCACTATGGGGAATAACTCGAGGAATGTAAGGTTCTTTGTTAAACCTGCTACTTCCCATTCCTCCGGCCACACCGCGGCGGAGATCTGATATGATGCCACAAAATTTGGAGAGTTCTCACAACACAGAAAAAGAGTTAAAAGTCATTTACAAGATATATATTGCCCCTGAACACCATATTTATTTTCTGCCAGTAAAAACAACATACTGTAGTAGCTTTTAACATTCAAGTAGGATATAGCTTCAATGCATATTCTTATTGCCACTAAAGGGAACATTATTACATATTATATTATACTGCAAAAAATATATAATTTTATTTTTCTGTCTTTTTACTCATTCAGTTGTCTATTTGGCTTGATGTCATTAGTATACAGTCACTATCTTGTATTTTGTTATCATGATATGTAGAGTAGTCACTGATTATTCTGCTAAATCATTTGTTAAGGTAGTGTTGCTTATAATTACTTAGAAACATGTGTCTCTCAAATAGTACATATTATAAAATTGTTTAATGCATATTTCTTGTGCTGTTTCTTGACTTTGCAATATGACACACTATTGTTTCTACAATTTACTGTAGTCCAAAATAGGATTAAAGATGCTCACAGCCAATCATATGTTTAATACTGTAATTAACCAATAAAACTGAAGTGATAAGGTATTGATTTACTATTAAAAAGTTTGAGAAAAATGGAGAGCCTTGGTGGAAAATAGTTTTGGCCCCCTTACAACATCTCTTTCCAACCTTGGAGGTCAAAAAGAAGCAAAAAAATATACATAGATGATCAGATCATCCATATGGTGATCATATTACTTTTCTATAAAGTAATTGTCTGCCATCCTCATCTTCTAAATAAAAAAAATCCTTATTTACCGCTAATAGCAGAGTATGATATGATACACACTTAATGTGTGCACTTTGCTCATATACACATATATTTTGTGGAACTGGCACTCCGGGCTTCTATCTCCTAGACTTTGAGAAAAAACAACAGGAGGAACCAGAGAAAGTGGAATATGGTGAGAAATGACTAAGGATGACACTCTGATGGAGGTATGAGCCACGCCCAAGAAATGATTAGCTGAGAATGCTAACCGGGCAAGATGGCGGCACCAAACAGACCTCACTGAAGCAAAGCTCCATGACCTGATGGCACAAACAGTCGTCCTCTGGGTCAAAAAGAACATCAGGCTTTACAGTTACAAATAAAATAAAAAATGTAATAATAATTTTATTGAAAGGCATACGCAATATTCCAACATATTAAACAGTTTTTACATCATACAGTCTTCTTTTTCATTAACAGAAAGGTATTTCACTTGCTAAGCTGGCCAAGCCTTTCCATTTTATATTTTCAATTATTATTGAACCATAACAATAACTGTAAAAAATAAAAAAATAAAAATAAAATAAACATGTACAAGTGTGTATATATATAAATAACAGACCATCTTATAAACTCGACAAGTAAACACAGCTAACTTCAAGAAAGAAAAATCTAATATAAATCTAGAGATTTCTGACATAGCTCCCATATACATTTTTTATCTAAGGTCTTTAGCTCGTCTATTAACAGCTGAGTTTAAACATTAAAAAATAATTGTAGGTTTATAACCAAATATTTAAATATTTACCTCCTGTCAAGCCACCCATGATCTAGGGTATACTCAGAGTCAAGTCCCAAGTTTCCTCCGCCCCAAGTCTTCCTCTCATTAAGTTGTGTTGAAATTCTGGAATCCCAAATCTTATAAAATTTAAATATCTTATCTAGTATAATGCTAGTTAGTTTCTCATTTAATAATATGTAGTTAATTTTTCTAATTACCTCTTGAAAGCTTAAGGCCTTAGACTTCCATTTGCTAGCAATATGTAGTTTAACAGCAACTGCCATTAATTGAAACAACTTGTTTTGATTTGAGGACAAATGTAACCCAATTCCTAAAAGGCAGGATTCCATATAGACCGGGACCACCTTCTTAAATAGTGATGTGGCAAGTAGTGTTAGGGCTCCCCATAAATTGTGAGTCACCGGACAAGACCACCAATTAATTATAAAATTCCTCTTGGGTAGATTAATTTTCTTTCAAAATTGATCGTAGGTTATTTTGCGACCTTCAGCAAACCATGAACCAAACCTATCTAGGCCTCTAGAGGTCCACCAATGTCTGGATATTGCGCTAGAATCTGCTAATATTTTGGGATAAGAAAAAGACTATAGCAAAGGAGATATGTCTATGTCCAGTCTATTTTTAGTTCTAGACTATTTCCAAGAGGTTAAGGTTAGGTGTATCATTGGATTTCAATGTGATTTAATAAGGCATAATCTTTCTGGAACCCAGAGTATCTTCTCCCACCTGTGAGGGAGCATTTGTTGATTTTCTAAGAATAGCCAGCTTGGTTGGTATTTAATAGAGTGGGCCAGGGGAAGCTGTGCTAGTAGTGCCGCTTTAAAATAGTTCCTTAGGTTCGGGCACGGGATCCCCCCCCCTACTTTTATGTCTATACATTATTCTTTTAGGGATAAAGGGGTGTCTATTTTTCCAAATAAATCAGAACATATTATTCTGAAATCTGTTCAATTCTTTCAAGGAAATCGGAATAGGAAGAGTTCTAAAAAGATATAAGATCTTGGGTAAAATATTCATCTTGGTGGCTGCTATACGGCCAGCCCATGAGAGTGGGTACTTCATCCATTTCAGCATGTCTTCGCCTCATTTTTTGTACATGGGGGGATAATTTACCTTATACAGATCTAAAAAATTGGAGGTAATGTTGATTCCTAAGTACTTTATATACCGACCAGGCCAGGTAAAGGCATATTTAGATTTCAGAAATTCTAGGTTGGGTTGGGTCATGCCTAGACTTAAGGCCTCAGTCTTCTCTAGATTAAGTTTAAGTCCCGACACTCTGCTAAATTTATCAATAACAGACATAAGTGCTGATATTGAATATGAGGGATTAGTTAGTGTACATAAAATATCATCGGCAAAAATAGAGCATTTCTACTGTTGCAGTCCTACTTGGAGACCTTGAATCTCCCTATGCGATCGAATTGCCTGTGGCAATGGCTCTATAACAAGGGCAAACAGCAGGGGCGAGAGTGGGCATCCCTGCCGGGTGCCTCTTTGGATCTGAGCTCTCTGTTTGCCTGGTTGCTTCAGATTGGCTAGCAGGGAGTCATAATAAATTTTAAGTAAGGTAATAAAGCGTCCTTTGAATCCAAATTTTTCTAGCGTTTTATAAAGAAAAGGCCATTCGACAGTGTCGAAAGTCTTTTCAATATCCAAGGTCAGTAAACACATCAGGGATTTTGCTCTATTCGCTAGATGTTGAATATTCAGAATTCGCCTGACATTGTCCCCCGCCTGCCTATATGGTATAAATCCTGCCTGATCTTTATCTATGATTTCAGGCAGAAATGTGGAAATCCGGAGTGCCATAATTTTAGCTAAAATTTTAACATCACCATTTAATAATGAGATGGGCCGATAGTTCTTAACATCAAGATTATCCCTACCCTTTTTAGGAGACACTACCAGATCAGCTTGGTTTAACTCTTGGTTTAACTCTCTTAGAATTGCGTTAAATAGAGACGTGAGATGAGGTGTCAGCAAAGCTTCAAATTTCTTGTAATATAGATTTGTGAAACCATTCGGCTCCTGGGATTTACCCACTTTAAGGCTCTGGATGGCTGCTTTCACCTCTTCCGCAGAGATATCTAAATTCAAATTAGATAGCTGTTGTTCCGTTATTGAGGGAAGATCAAGTGATCCAAGAAAAGAGTCATGGTCTGACGTTTCAGCTTGTGTTTGAGATGTATATATCTGCTGATAGAAAGACTGAAATGTTTTTTGAATGTCCTTTGGGCTAAAAGAAATCTGACCATTGGGCATTCTGATCTGAGTAACTCTAGCTTGAATTTCTTTGGTCTTTAATCTCTTAGCCAGCATCTTATCCGGCTTATTCGCCTTCCAATAATATAAATGTTTTGTCCTCATAGCTTTTCCAGTGAAGTGAGAGCGAACCCTAACAAGTTCTAACCTAATCTTGTCAATTTGTTTGTGCAATTTAGTGGATAGGCTCTGCTGATTGGCTTTCTCCAGACTGCTAAGGGTGGCTGTCAACTCTGTCTCTTTTTGCTTAAGGGATATTCTATATAGAGAGGCAAGTTTAATAAAGGAACCCCTTATATAGGCCTTATGGGCCACCCAGAGCCATCCGGCCCCCGTCTCCGGAGAATCATTGCAGTCAAAATACATTTTGATATCCTCTGCCAACACTGCCATACTATTAGGATCAGATAATAGATCTTCATTAATTTTCCAACTATTAAATGGAGACTGGCTAGGACCGAGTGTTAATCTAATAGATACTATTGTGTTGTCAGACCAGGGTCAGGGGGCAATGTCAGAGTCCTGAATACAGTCAAAAATTAGGGAATCTATTATAAAGGTATCAATCCTCGAGTAAGTGCATGGGTGGGGGAATAATAAGTGTATTCTCTACGATCTGGATGAAGACCCCTCCAGGCGTCCACCAGAATTATTGTATTTAATAATTGATTGATTTGGCTCAGTTTTTTTGAGAATTTATTTTCTAGAGTCTTCCCTGATCTGTCTATAAAGGCGAGATTAAAGTCCCCTCCAATTACCAATCTACCCACATCTAATGATTCTAGTTCCTTCAGTAGATTAATAAGAGTGAGGTTGTGGGGGAATACAAGGAGACTTGTGAAATTCTAATACCCAAAACTGTCCCAGTTACTATTACATAATGTCCCTCTTTGTCTATAGTGCTTTGTTCTAATTTAAATGGGATTTTTTTATGCATGAGAACTGCTGCTGCTTTTTTTCATGAGAGAAGTGGGTTTCTTGCATAAAAATAACTGAGGGCTTAAACTGTTTATAGTATTTAAAGGCCTTCCACCCCTTAAAGGAGAATTGAACCCTTTCACATTGTGCGTTATAAAAGTGTAGTCGGATGCAGACATTCTAGATTGGGGCCAATGTGTGTGATCTGTTGTCCGTTACCTGTTCTTTCTCCTCTTTTGAAGCTCCTGGAAGAGATCGAGGCGGAGAAAGGCTCGGGGGTCCTCTGAAAATGCTGGAGTGTCAGTTTATTATCATCATAAACTAAGTATAGAGCAAAGATATAAAACATTAGTGTTACGTTTTTTAGACATCTATTATATACATATTTAGTTAGAGCAATGTCATCCCTAAACAGTAGCTCTGCAGCCTTCAAAGGGACTACCTTTAGGCGACAATCTAATAAGCAGACAATGAGAACAGTAACTATCATAATCAGTAATTCTGCCTCTTCTAAAGAGACTACACTTGCCAGGCAGCTACATAGCTGTAACAAAAAAAATAGCATTTCTCTTTCTCTATAATCAGAGGTTAACACATTAAAAAACATTCTAACGTTTTTAATTTTAACTATAAGAACTTGTATCAGATTCAAAAAGTAAAATCTGTTTTTCTACGGGTCTAGGGGTCTAACTAGCACAGGCTAAAGATAAACTCTCAACTTCTAGTTTCCTAGATTGTAATTTTAAGTAATAGGTAGCAGGTCAATCAGCATCCTGCACTTTCCTGACCAACTATTATGTTTTGAAAAATACAAAAACTATTTTTTTCGGATCTCGCAGCAAGTGCTGGACCAGCAATAAGTCTCAATTCCACCTTGCGTGAAGAGCTGCAAATACTCCGGCCTTTATGGCTTGTGCTCAAGTCTCTGGGAGCTCTAGAAGACAGTAGATTCATGTTCTGAGTTTGTGAGCCAACTAGAGTCCATTGTCTCTTAGGAATGGGAGGGGGAGGATGATCTTGGCCCCCCTACCGACATTTCTGTTGAGCATAGATGTAAATGACGTAGTACAGCTAGGCAATCCTGCACTGTACGAGTGGTATGTGCCGTACCTTGGTAGTTAAAAGTGAGGGCAAAGGGAAAGTTCCATCGGTACTACACTTTATGCTGCTGTAGAATAGCCAAAGCAGGTTTCATCTGCTTCCGTCTCTCCAGCATGTTAGGAGATAAATCAGCATAGAATTGTAGATTGGAGTTATCTGGGCCCTTGATTATCTGCAGCTTTCTGGTCTCTGAAAGTAAGAGGTCCCTATATTGTTGTCTTAGAAATCTCACAATGACATCTTTAGGTACCTCAGGATTTCTTGTACCACCAAGAGCTCTATGAGGTCTCTAGAGTAGTGTCTGTTTGATCAAGGAGGATAGCAGCAAAGGTCTCTCTCAGATATGCTGTTATGTCTTGAACAGCTCTTGGTATTCCACGTACCCTGATGTTATGAAGGCGAGATCGATTCTCTAGATCTTCAATCTTGTCTGTAAGCTCCATGATGTTGAAAGTATTTTGGTCAATAGATGTCCTGTCTCGTTGTTGAGCTTCTCCAACCTGATCTACTATTTCTTCCAGTAGTTGAGTTATTTGCCACAACTCCTTTAAATCATTCCTCAGCGGTTCTATCACTTTGGTTAGAAGTTGTTCAATTGTGGCTATTGATCTAGCGTAGAGGTCAATATACTGATTTGGTAGCTTAGAAATGTCCTCCTGGTCTGAAGAGTCTGAACGATCAGACGCAGAAACCATCAGAGACATGGGCTTGGCCGCTTTAGGTGGGAAATGCTCCCGGATGCCTCTCGTAGAGGGACCTCTTTTGCCTTTCCTCATGTTTGAGATTTAGTACTGTTGTGATCAGGGAAGCTGTCAAGTCATCCTTAGATTTCAGATTTTTTTGAGGCAGGTGTAAACGTTTTAAGAGCATTTAAGTTCGGTAGCTATATTTGAAAGGAAGACTAGTGATGGTTTTGGTGCTAGCTTTTAGTTTGCAATAAAGGTTACTGTACAAGCTCATGGGGAGCCGATGGGGGAGGAATTCTCTAAAATGTTAGTAGTTACTTATCAGTTCTTCCTGGGAATGGATTGGTTACCCTCAACAAACGGAAGCTTGTATTCTGCAAAGTATCAGTTGCAATTATTCAGGATGTCCACACGGTGGCAGCACAAGACCAAATTGTCAGATAATATACACCATTTGTTTGGCCTCAGCTAAAAGTAGTCAGGGCTAACTAAGATTACACACCGGTTATACTGGTCCAGCCTAAAACAGGCTTAGTAGATCCAAGTCAGTCAGGTGATTCTGTAGTTTTTTCCTTTCTTTTTTGCAAGAGTGACACTCCAACAGTAAGATTTGTGGTTCCAGCCCAAAGCTGGTTTATTAAGTCTATGCCACTCTGGAGATTCTGCAGTATGCTAATACAAAAGTGCCATTATAGCAGTAATATTTGTGATATGCAGGTTTTGTGGGGTAGCCATGTCCCAGATGCAGCTCAAGATATTCTATGGCTAGAAGCAGGGGAGTCAGTCTGTAGTAGGAGTAAATTGTCCGTCCTCAGAGTTGATTAAAGGTAAAAGGACTTTGACAGGAGTTGCAGTACTGTTTGTGGGCCTTTAGTTATCTGAGCCAAGTATGGAATACAAGGATTGGAAGAATATCAGACTCACTTCAGCAATCACATTTGTGGCAGTATCAGTCACTGGTCTATGCGGCAGTGTGGTAGCAAGGGCCTCTCTGACCCCCCTAATATAGTTGAGTAAATAGCCACCTTCTATCCTCCTGCTTCTTTCCTCCAGCCCCTCCAGTACTCACATTACAGTTGATTCACCAGGCATAGGATCTCAGAGTTAGTGGGTACGTAGAAGCCTCTTCAACAGGCCCAAAATTCAAGATGGCGGGCGCCCCTTTTGCTGGCTTTTTCCCCCTCCCTGCCACTCTTTAAACCATTGGGCAGTGTGGTCCTAAGCTACCCTGGACCTCCCCGGCCAGAACCTGTCGCCACCGGGTGCCTCGGGAAAGCTCCTGCGGTGATCTTGTGCACTCACGACGGCCTGGGCGTCCACTTCAGCCCCTGCCTCGATTTGATGCAAGATGGCCGCCGCCCGATTTTGCAGTCTCTGTAGCGCCCACTGCCTCCTGTGTTGTTCCGACCAGGCCCTTCTGCAGTGTTGCAGCTTGAGTCAAAGAGCACCTGTAGCAGGCGCAGGGAAGTCGTCACCTGCCGGTAGGTCCCCGCAGGGAGGCAGTCCTCTAGTGAGCTGGCCAGGTGCAGGTTTCTCTGCAGCTGTGCCTCCAAGGGTGGTTTTTGAGGGTCCCACGGGGTAATGTGTCTCCCCCTCTTCTTCCCCCAGCTGTTTTCGGGGAAAGCAGTATAATTATAATGCACTAGGTCAATTTATAAGCCCACTTGTGCTTTAACAAATGAAATTCAGAGTTTGAAAATACATAGTACTAAACTTGAAGACATGTCTAGGCGCAATAATATTAGAATTAGAGGAATCTCGGAAAAGATTGAAACAAAAGATTTGTCAACATATGTAACTAAGTTTTTAGTCAGTTTAATAGATGTGGAACATTATACAGAACCTCTAATTGAAAGACTACATAGACTCCCCTTAGCGAGAAATCTTAAGGGGGATTTACCACATGACACAATAGTAAAAATACATCATTACATAGTTACATAGTTACATAGTAATTAAGGTTGAAAAAATACTTTCAGTCCATCAAGTTCAACCTTTTAAGATCTCCTCTGATCCGCAATATGCAGATTAGTTATTAATTAATTAGTTGTTAATTAATTATTAATCAATGATTTCATTATTTTTTTTAATTATGAACAAATCCAGAGGAAGGGAAACAGAAAAAAAAAAAACAAGTGAAACTTAGCCAATCGTCTCAAAGGGAAAGAAAAAATAATTTCTTCCTGACCCCAGATACTGGCGATCGGATTTCTCCCAGGATCAATAATCTCTCTCTAATTATCCAGGATAACCCTGAATTCCCTTTTTAATTAGAAATAAATCCAGTCCCCTTTTAAAGTTATCTATCGAATCCGCTGTCACCACCTCCTCTGGTAGAGAATTCCACAGATTAAACACCCTTACTGTGAAGAACACTTTTCTTTCTTTAAGGTGGAATCTTTTTACTTCTAACCTCAAGGGATGTCCTCTTGTTAGTTGAAAACCTATTGGCACAAAAAGCTCCTTTGACAAATCTTTATACTGACCCTGGATATATTTATATAAGGTAATCATATCTCCTCTTAGATGCCTTTTTAAAATAAGTTTAATTTAGTTAGTCTTTCTTAATAACTTAGCCCCTCCATTCCCCTTATTAGTTTTGTTGCCCTCCTCTGTACCTTTTCCAGCTCTAAAATGTCCTTTTTATGAAGTGGTGCCCAAAATTGTACTCCATATTTCAAATGTGGGCGTACTAGGGATTTGTATAGTGGATGAATTATATTTACTTCCCTTGCTTCTATACCCTTCTTACTACATGCTAATATTGTATTTCCCTAGCAGCTGCTGCTTGGCTTTGAGCACTGTTACCTAGGTGGTTGTCTACAAGCACTCCCAAATCCCTTTCAATATCTGATACACCTAGATTTACTCCATTAAGATTATAAATTGCATGGCTATTTTTCTTTCCCAGATGCATAACTATACATTTATTCGTATTAAATCTCTTCTGCCATTTAGATGCCCATTCCTTAATTTTATGTAAATCACTTTGGAGGGAAAGCACATCATTATATGATTTAACTACCTTGCACAACTTCGTGCCATCAGCAAAAATGGAGACACTACTTCCCAGTCCCACCTCTAAGTCCTTAATAAATATGTTAAAAAGGAGAAGACCTAATACTGGACTCTGAGGAACCCCACTTACCACATTAGTATGTTCAAATTACAAGAACCCTTTGCTTCCTGTCTTTTAGTCAGTCAGCTCTCAATCCATGAGCAGATATTTACTGCAATTCCTGTATCTCTTAGTTTGCACAATAGTCTCCCATGTGGCACTGTATCAAAAGCCTTTGCAAAATCCAAAAATACTTCATCCACTGAGTTGCCTTGATCCAGGTTCCTACTAGCCTCCTCATAGAAACTAATCAGATTTGTTTGACATGACCTATCCCTCATAAATCCATGATGACTCCTACTTATAATCCTGTTCAAATAGACATATTCTTGTATATTATCCCTTATTAACCCTTCTAAAAGCTTCCCCACTACAGAAGTGAGGCTCACTGGTCTATAATGATGATGACTAAATCTAAGATAGCTTCATTTCTAATAGGCTCTTGTATAGCCTGGGCCAGATCATGATCCATGAGTGTACTCAAGAACCTGCTCCCCTTAGCTGAACTACTGGTCTCATTTATCCAGTTTATTTCAGGGTAATTAAAATATCCCAATATTAGAACTTGCCCATGCTTAGCTGCATTTCCAATCTGTAACAATAATTTTATTTCCTCACTTTCAGCTATATTTGGGGGTTTATAGCATACTCCTACTAATATTCTTTTGGAATTTGCTGCTCCGCTATTTAAGTCCACCCACAAATATTTAACTTTATTACTAGTTCCGCCATAATTATCTTCTCTGACTATAGGCTTAAATTCAGGCTTAACATACAGACAAATCCCTCCTCCTCTTTTACCATTGTCCCAATCTTTCCTACCTAGGTTATAACCATCCAGATTAACAGTCCAGTCATGAGATTCATCCCACCACTTGCTAATAATTCTAACCCTCTAATTCTCCCATTTTTCTGGCAAGCATCTGGCATTAGCAAGCATACACCTTATGTTATGAGTCTGTAGTTCTGAAGTGCCTGCCACTGTACTTGAGTTACTTATTACTACATCCCTATTGACAATACTACCCCTCCCCCCATCTCCTCCCCTATGAGTTGTTAATACATCCCTTATACCCTCTACACTTTCTAACCTATTACTTATATCTAGTCCCACCCACCCCCACACCTACTGGTTTAAAAACTCCTCCAGCCTTTTTACCATCCTATCCCCTAGCACAAAAGCTCCCTCGTCATTAAGGTGCAATCCATCACTGCTGTAGAGATTGTACCGAAGTGAAAAGTCAGCCCAGTGCTCTAAAAACCCAAACCCCTCCTTAGTGCACCAGATATTTAGCCACGCATTAACCTCCCTAAGCTCCTTCTGCCTCCCTGGGCTAGCACAACAGTAATTTGTCTACCTGATCCACAACATGATGAATCTGAGCACCCAGCAAACTGTTTCGATTGCTGGGATCTGGGTGACAAATAGCCCTTTCTACCTTCCTAATAATAGAGTCCCCAACCACCAGAACCTGCCTGTTGCTCTGCCTATTAATTGTGCCATAAAACACAGTATTATGAAACATTCATTTGAGATGAAAATTTTCAACATACCCTATGAGAATGTATTTATTTTTCCTGATTTATCAGGAGAAACTTTATCTACAAGAAAAGATTTTAGTCAAATTACCAAAAGTCTGAGAGATAATAATACCCCTTATAAATGGGGATTCCCCATTAGACTTATAGTAAGAAGAGGTTTTCAATAGCAGGGAGTTAAGACCCTATAGGAGGGCAATGAGCTTCTAAATAAATGGATGTTATTTCAAGATCAGACACCAAAAGAGCAGATAAACTAGTCCCATGCGAGGCAAGGGCAAAATTAACTATTACATTTGCTGATCGCACAGATGGAGATGTCCTCGTTCTCCTCTTGTTTTGCATTTATTAAATGCTTTATAAGGGTGTTGAATCTCCTTGATAGTTAGATAGAACTTACAGGAGATATCTTATTTATACCTCATGGCTAGAAAGGGGCTAGAATTAGGGGGGGGGGAGAGAGAAGGGTTAAAGAAGGGGAAGGAAAGGGGAAGGAAAGGGAAGAATAGGATCAAAGAGAAAGGAAAAAAGAGAAAAAATAAAAGGGGGATAAAATTAGTACCAAGGTTTCTTTCAGCTCTTAAGATAATTCCTCCCAGTTCACAATATATTAGAATTTAATTGTTAAGATTATAATTTGTTTAAGCATGGCACTAAATTTTTACACAAATTAAATAACTTTGTAGAGATTAGAAGTTTACTAGAGAACCGATTGGGATACAGCAAACTTTAGATTCATATAGCCCACACCAATCTACAAGAGGGGAAAAGTAAAATAATAAGTATTAATTTGGCCTCTGGCCCCTAGAGTAATTTTTTTTTTTTTTTTAAACACTCTCACAATTTGGTTATGAAGGATATAATACACTTTTGTAGGATTTAAATAATCTTTAAAGAGATTTTTGGGTAGTTTATTAGATAGGCACAGGTACTTCAAGTGAATATCACTGTTTTGATGCACGTCTCATAAAAATAAGGTTATATTGATTGATTTTCAAATTTGTAAAAATACAATTTAGACTCACTTAGTTTACACATTGTTCACGAAGAGGGGAAAAGAAATTGAGTAAGAACGGCAAAGAGGGAAAGTGAGTTAAAAGAAAGAGGAAAGGGGGGCGGGAGAGAAAAGAGAGAAAGGAGAGGGAGGAGAGGAGGGAGGGAAAGAAAAAAAAGGAGAAAAGGAAAGATTGTGAAAAAAGAAAATAAAGGCAATGAGGTGATGGTGTAATTGACGTAAAGAGGTGAAAATTGATGGTCTTTCAGAGATCCTAAATATAAACTAGAAGAAGCTGAGAATTGTCTGCTTATAGGGAATTATTTAGGTTTATTAGTAACTAATTTGCATAATTAATAGGAGAGGAGAAGTCAGTTCTTCGTCCCTAAGTCTTAAGAGAATAATTAAGGATTAGAGAGGTAATGGGAAGAGGGAGGGGAAGGGAGAAAAGGGAAAAGGGGGGAAAGAGAGCAAAGTAAAGGTCTGGAAGGTCAGAGAGCATAGGTTTCGACCATATGCTGTGTTTTTTTTCTTTTGGTTTGTTTTTTTCTCCTCTCTCTTTTTCCTTTTTTTCCATATTTAAATGGAGATGTGGATCTGTGGTTGCCACCATTTGGTTTCCATAAAGGGGGATGCTGGTTGCAGAATTTGGCATGAAGAATCTTCCTATATGTTTTATATTTTGTGCTGTATTATTTTTTTTTTGTCGTATTATGTTGGAGATCTGCAGCGTGTTTCCATTCGGGTGATGAGAGGGGATAAAATAGTATGTACTTGAAGTTCATTAGCCAAAACATGCAGGGGTTAAACATCCAAATTAAAAGAATTTTGGCCTTTAAGAATAATAACAGATATGATTTGTCTTCAGGAGACTCACTGGCAGCAGGGGAAGTTGCCTAAGTTTCAGACATAACATTTATGACATCATATAATGCAACTTTTCGCAAGAAGGCTAGGGGAGTGTCTATTTTTTTAATAAGAA
Organism: Discoglossus pictus; assembly: GCA_027410445.1. Lineage (NCBI taxonomy): Eukaryota > Metazoa > Chordata > Amphibia > Anura > Alytidae > Discoglossus > Discoglossus pictus. Next base: position 89,764,454 of record CM050168.1, on the reverse strand, counting down.
TTTATCATTAACAGAAGAATACGTTGAATTTGATCCAGACAGTAGATACATAATCTGAGTGGGATGGATCAATAGTCAGAACTATTCTTCATCTCTATGCACCGAACAGTGGACAATTAAGATTCTTAAAACGCACATTTAACATCCTGAGGAAAGTGCTATCAGGTGCACTAGTTATTTGCGTAGATTTTAATATGTGCATTAACCCAGAATTAGATCGCAAATCCGTAAAAGGCCTGAAAGCCGATTTTCGTTTAGCGAATAAAGCTAAGAACTTTAATAAGGCCATAATAAATTTTAGCTTGGAGAACACTCCATCCAACCGAAAAAGACTACACGTTTTATTCGAATAGGCATGAGTCATACGCTAGAATAAACTATATCCTGACAGATTTAAATACATTAAACAACATCTTAGAAATTGAAATAGGCCCTATTCTATGGTCGGATCACGCTTTGATCAAAATGAAAATGGAAACTAACAATTTAAGAATAATAAGACCAAAATGGAAATGAGACTGCTCATTAATAGAGGAGGATAACAATAAAGATAAGCTAAGGGAGGAATTATTAAAATTCTTTTAAGCAAATGATGATTCAGTGCCCTTGAAATTCACAATCTGGCTAACACACAAGGCCTATATACAGTAAGAGGCATTTTGATCAAATGGCATGCCCAAAGAAAGAAAAAAAGAGGCACTCCTTTAAGAAAATTATACACTTAACTTAATAAGATGGAAATAAATAATAAGTTAAACCCGAATAGGGCAGATGCGGAATTAATAAAACAAGTACAAACGCAAATCCAGAAGATAGTTCAATCTTTGGTAGATAAATCTATATGGCACCTCCAACAAAATTTATGTCATTGTGGAAATAAAGCCAGGAAATGTCTTGCCAAAAAACTCAAAGACTTCTACCTAAACAAGAGAATTAATAAAATTAGAAACAACAGTCTCATCTGTACTAAACCGGAGACATTGGTAATACATTTGCAGAATAATAACCCTTCCGAAATAAAACTCAGTTTTAATGGACTGTAAAAATTACAGACCCATCTCCCTTTTTAATACCGATATTAAGTTATTCGCTAAAATATTAGCAACCAGACTAAATAGTGTGATTGAAACTCTTATTCCGGAAGATCAAACGGGATTCATAGCAGGTCGTCAGGGCCCAGATAATATTAGAAGACTACTGAACCTCATAGATTAAATGAAAAGAAATAAAATCCCTGCTATATTTCTATCTCTGGATGCCAAGAAGGCCTTAAACAGTGTCGGATGCGATTTCATAGACCATGCTTTAGCGAAGTATGGCCTAGGGGAATTTGGCTCAAGAGCCATTAAAGCCCTTTATGTGAACCCATCCGCCTCTGTCGAGGGCCAAGGATTTTGATCGTCCAGATTTAATATATCCAATGGCACTAGGCAAGGGTGCCCCTTGTCCCCAATAATATTTGTTTTATCTATTGAAAAATTGGCCTAAGCCATTAGGCAAACCAAAGATATACAGGGTATCAAAGTGACGAATAAGGAATACAAAATCACTCTATACAAAGATGACATCGTGATTAGTATCACTGAAACAAGCTTGTCAATGAAATCCCTCCATGAATAAATTGACAGATACAGTGCTGTTTCTATTTACAAACTTAACATAGATAAATCAGAAATATTGGTCATGAATTTACAAGGAACAGATTTGGAAAATCTTTAAAAACAATATTGTTATAAATGGCAAAATAAGGACATTACACATTTTGGAATTATCTTAACCAATGATTTAAAACAAATAATTAAAATAAATTTTACAAAACTGTATAGTAAACTTTCAGAAATTACGAAGACCTGGAGAGATTTAACTTTATCCTGGTCAGGCCGTATCATAGCAAGTAAAATGTCTATACTTCCTAGGTTTAACTACCTCCTGCTACTCCAAAATATATTATCGATAAATTTCAATCGCTCATAGATCTCTTTATTAATAAATCCAAAATAATAAGAGTAAAAAGGACTATTATGGCTAGAAATTTTAAGGATGTTGGAATATCCTTTCCAATCTTAAAAAGGTACTCAGAAGCTATTTTACTTTCGCATGTAATAAAATGGGTTGATCTGGAGCTGCAGTCTCAGTGGATCCAAATAGAAAAACATACAGCCTCTGTAGATAAATTAGATAAATTGTTATTTTTGGAAGCTGCTGACAGGGGGAAAAATATTATAGAGTCTCTTGTGGTAAAAGACTGCATGAGATTTTGGTCTAAATGCAATGAATCTAATAGATTAATGCCCTTCCCAAGTTTAACAATCCCTCTTGATTTAATAGCGGATTTTTTTTAAATCGCAAATATAAAAAAATAGGACAGGTGGGGAAACCTAGTGCCTTCAAAATTTGATCTTCGTGGTGGAAATGTCCTAGAGTGGCTAATATTTGGATTGAAGCTACCAAATTAGCTTCACGGATTCTTAAATCTCCCCTAGAACCATCAATCTCGACTTGTCTGTTGGGAATTCATTACCAGGGGCTGGGTAATAAGGGGAACAAATTGGCCCAAATTATTTTTTTAGCCGCCAAAAATATAATTGCTAGAAGATGGAAAAGCAGCCATATCCAATTTCAGGAAGTCATAAACAAAATAAATTATCTTTGCATTAACGAAAGAATGACTCACACTTTGTTGGACACTCACCAAATTTACCTAGAAATTTGGGGACCTTGGATTCAGTCTCCAGATAGCACATTGTAAGGTCTGGACAGGAAAGAGCATTACACTTTGGCTAACAGCTGAGGCTTGTCCGGGGAGCGGAGTGTGGAGCGGACTGGAACGGATAGAGCTGGGAAGCGGAGAGGCAACTCATCTAGACGACAAAAGGTACTGAGGGTGGCACGGGAGATCATAGGATTGGATGTAGTGAGGAACATTTAGGAGTGGAACTTTAATTGTGTATTTACTTAAAACCATCACCAAAAAAGGAAACAAAATGTGAGATATCTGGCTGAATGATTGTTTATTGATATGAATACTATATTTTAATAACAATAGACACAATTATCTCAATAATTTCAGTTAACAGATGTTTGCAATGTAATTGTTTGTTATGTAACATAAAAGCTGTTGAATAAAAAATCTTTGAAACAAAAAAAATTTGATCTTAAAGTGGAGAGACCTCTGACTCCTCTAGAAAAACTGATCATGCTCAAAGAGAAATCTCACTTGATTGCAAAATGTCGGGAAATTTTTAATAGTGCAACAGACCTAAGGGATAAAGCTAAGAGCTGGACAAAATGGGAAGTAGATTTTAAAAAGGTATGGCAGAGGGAAATATGGCAAAATGCAATGTCACTTACAGACAGATTTGTTAAAAAAAAATCTTCATATAGGGAAGGATACTTCAAGTTACTCAACAGATGGTACTTGGTTCCCTCTAATATGCCCTATATTACAAAAGATATACACTCTGGAGAGTGTTGGAGACAATGTGGGCAGAAGGGCACCCAATAGCATATATGGTAGGAATGCAAGTTAATTTCTGACCTATGGTCGAAATGCTTTGCTCATTTGACAAACTGGCTGAAGCTGGATATTCCCCTGCTGCCAGAAATAGCTATATTACATATCTTTTCTGAAAATCTACCCCTGGATATAAGAGCTTTGATTCTTCAAGTAGTAATTGTAGTAAAACGGCTTTTTGTCATTAGATGGAAGCAAGTTCAAATTCTGACGTGGACTGAAATGAAAACAATAATAGCAAAAAATTGATCTTTAGAAACAGATTTTGAAAAAATGTTCATCGAATAAAATTTTAAAGGACAAATGGAAAATTTGGGATGACATTTTTCCCAAATAGTTAGACAATTAGCTATAGCAACATGAGATACCCCGATCTATCCCGATCAGAATTCCCGCAGCAGGTCTTAAGGGGGTGGGGGGGGGGGGGGGTTGTGTTTTCTTTTTCATTTTGTAGGTTTATGTTGTTGCCTGCTAGGATTTGAAACTTTGGCATAATACATGCAAGATAATAATGATTTAATAAAGTATTAAGTATTAAATATAAGAATTGATATGAAGAAGTACAAATTTTATATATTTTAAAATGTTTAATAAAAAGTAAGAATAAAAAAAAATTAAGTGGGATAAGCATTTTTATTTCCTGAAATGTGGGCTTTTCCTTCAAAAGAGAAACAGATAGAAGGTACTCCACAGGGAAAACTACCAAGGGGTTGCCTGTTCTCAGTCGTGCCTCTCTCAGTTTGTTGTCATCTAAACTGAGTCTCATAACAAATTAAAGGGAAAATTAAATATATAAAGATACATACCATCAAGTATTCTTCCCATGCACAAAGTTTAAGAAGCAAAAAGCATTGTAGGATAAGCTCCTGAATGGAGGAGCTAGAGATGACAGTCTTGACCTCATCAGTTGACCTAACAGCCAGGAGGAGGAGTCCCATTTTTACCAATGCTTCCTATATGGCATTTTCGGGTACGCTGCAAAAAGGTTCTAAAATGTTTTAAGCATCTGCCAGTCAGAACTGTGATACCCGCTATATGCTATTACTAGTTAAACATAGATAAAAATAATTACAGTGTACTTTGAATGTATTGTATTGGGTCAGAAAACAAAGAGTAATTCATATTTTTGTACTTAGAAATAAAAACAAATTATATATAAGCGTGGATAAAGGACAAAAACATATTAGGTAAATATGAGCGCTATACTGAAAGTAATAGTTTTCTTTTTTTCTTAGTTATTAATATAAAAAGAAAGCCTTATTGTGGTTCAAGAACAGTATTGCTAGCTCTCTCTAACAATGAAGCATTATTATAGCTGCCAAAACCATAACCCTGAAGATTGCTGGGGAGAAAGGTAATGCAGGTGCATGATTTACAAATCATCTCTTAACCCTTGGAGTGCTGGGCGGGGGGCGGACACATTTTAAACATTTGACTATGCGTGATTCCTGTGAATATTTTTTATGAACATATGGAAAACTATATATAGTTTTTTGCAGCATAAAGTTAAGCTTTTTTGCAGTATGTTTGTTATTTGCATTGTTTATAACATTTAAGAGATTGAATGTAATATATGCAGTGAAATAAAAATATGCTGTTTGCCTCATTATCTGTTTTTATTTCTAAAATAAAGGAAATCTGTAAAAGATAAAGTAATAAAGTAATAATGAAAGCCCTGCATCTTTTGAACAAGATAATACCAAATATGCATATATTTACATTTAGTTATGACCAAGACATGTTCAACTGTCAAGAGCACAAATAGGGGAAGAGAAAATATACACAGTATATTTAATCAGGTTAAAGAAACCTATCCCATCGAAATAAAAATATAAAATAAAAAGATTTAAAATAATATACAGACGCTACAACATTTTTCAGATCCCATCAAAAGCTTTTTAAAAAATTGCCAGTTCCTCACTTATAACACCATGCAGTTGACCTCTAAACGTTAAACATCCCAAGACCCTAATTGATATAATATATTTATATAATATATAAATACATACCATCTTTCTCCTCGGTCACTATATCATCACCAATCCCCCCAAGAAACCCCCAGAGAGAGTGGATTTACATACAATAATTAATATACTATTTTCTCTTTTAGGGGGTAGAAATACTTTTTTATATAATTATATAGTATGACCTTCTTGGCCCTTATACAGAACAGGAAGGGCGGCAATTTAGAGTAATTTTAATAGCCATCATTTTTTTAGATAGTGAGGAGAATGAGGGTGATCTTCCATCCTCCCACTATTATGCCAATGCCCCTACCTTAGGCATGGGGTATTCAAGCTGATGCCCCCAGAACACCTACTTTAAGGGGCAATTTCATGGTACTCCTGGAAGTCACATTTACATTTTACAATTCTATAATGACCAGTTTCTATGCTTTTCCTCCAAAATGCTGCAATCTGAAGAATAGCAGATGACAGTACATCAATGTCTTGTAGACGCTATGGCCACTTGTATGGAAGAGGTTTTTATAAAATATTTCCAGAGTATTTATCTCACCCTCCAAAACTCACTATCGCAAGTCTGTTGACCTCCCACAACAATAAAAAAACTAACATTAAACAGAAATTGTCATCCCAGATAATACCTTAATTTTGCCATTTTGGCCAGAAAAACAAATCGATAATTCTTGGGATAATAATTGAAATTAGAAAACTAAAATACAAAAGAATGATGCAGTTTATGAAAATCTTCATTGTCCTTATGTGTAACTGGAGGCTATACTATTATACTGTTTTACCCTTAACTCCCCTTCCCTGCACCCTTTCTCCCAGACCCTACTCCCTCTTTCCCTGTTTGTCTCTTATTTTTAACTTTACAGTCATACACCAAAGAATATGCTAATTAAAAAACAACTTGGAAAACCCCAAAAAGCACTATAAAATCAATCTAAACTATAAAATTAGAATTTGGATTGCCATATAAGAATGTCTGCATCTATCCCATTGTGTATGCCAGCAAGTAGCCGGTAGATGGCGCCATCAGGTTTCAGGGAAAGCCTATATATATTCCCCCCACTGACGTGGCGCAACTTGACAGTGCTGAATCAACAGCGAGGCCATCGCTATGTTTAGCACGGGCTCTCGGCCCTCGACGGCTTTAGAGGTGACACTCATAGTTCAAGGCCTGTTCTGTCGGCACGCCTTATATGCAATGCGCAGCAGTATTCCGAAAATCAGCAGCGCAATCTAGCGGTTGGCGGCGGCACTGCTGCCAATCTTTTGCGTAGGGGGAAGAGGGAAAAGACCGAATGTCTAAACAGATACAATGTTTCAATGTAATGTATGAGGCATGTTGTTTTACATCTGTGAAATGTATATGTGCTGAATGCCTCTTAAATAAAAAATACTTTATTATTTAAATAATTATATTTAAGTTGGAGTAGCCATTGCTTTATTTTTAAATATGATCTCTCACCGGGGACTATATCATTAAATTATATTGCCTGCACTTGTACCAAAGAATTTAGGTTTACAATTGAAGCAACTGTAAGCACCACAGGGTGGATCTTTCAGTTCATTTACACATAAAAAAACTAAAAAATCTACATCACATTTAACTCAATTATAATTAGAATTTTTAAATCCAACCAACTGCAATTATCTTCAATAAATTAGACATTTTCTGTGTCACTATAATTAAGATGTTTGTGCCTTTAAGAAAGCCTTGTTGTGTGTATTTGTCAGCAATGCCTGTGTTTCCAGACCCTCCGGCACAGATTCCAGTAATGGAAGCTAATGCATAATTTATTGCATGGTAACTTGCTTCTCTCTCATATGCAATACTAGTATCCATTTATATCAACAGCACTTCCCTTCCTATCGATCTTGAATTGCATTGTATAATTGGGTATTGAAGCACGCACATTACAGACAGCTGGACATCAGGCAAAGGCAGCAATATGTGCAGAATTCCTGTTTTACAGCTGTAATTAATTCCAGACACAATATGAATTGTATTAGATCCTCTCGGTGTGTTCAGATGTGATAAATAATACACACTCTTCATGGGATTAGTGACACTAAAAGAACTCTTATGATATTGTTTTATGGTCGTACCAATCATATAATAACTTAGAAGAATATATAGATAAATTCAAAGCAGCAGAACACATATGTAACATACCACTATAATGTCATAACAAAAAAGACGCTATGTTATATGCAGAGAATGATAACATTCCCAGTCAGGGAATTCCTTGGCAGCTTCTCGGGTGAGGAGGTTATGGTAGAGCAATGTCTTGACACAAGCTTGTGATTTACCATTTATTATTTTTTGCTCTGCATTCTATTTCTTCTCGTGTCTGTAGATGTAGATAACCAGAAACCAAAATGGTAGACTCCACTGCAGCGCAAGCTATATTGCCATTTTCTACTTTCTAAGAACATTCTGACTATTATCAACTGTAGAAAATAGCATATTTTAGATATGGAACTACAGTAGTCATTGTTCCTCTCTTTTGCATGTAAATCCTTATATTATCCTTATATTATCCTCTGTAGGTCCAGGAGTCAGGAGTAGGACTTTTTAAGTTCTTCCTAGTTGGGTCTCTGCCTACGGTAGGGTCACTAATGGAGCAGCAAGTGCAATTTACCAGGACCCACAAAATAGTAGGGGCCCTCTGCTACTAGCAGTCGCCTGGAGTAAAGAATGTCTCTTAATTTAATTATCTGCCATTTCTCCTAATACTTTTATCTGAACACCCTAGCAGTCACCTGACCACCACGTATATTTTTGGTGTTTTTTATTTAATCTACAAGCACCTACTTGCAAACTGTTTTGCAGCAAGGACCTCCACTCACTAGTTGCACCACTAGTCTCTTTATTGCTGTTGCCTCGACATAGAGGAGTGGTTAGTCCATCTTACAGTACCTTCCGGAAAGTAGGCTCTGCATTTAAATGTGGAGATAATGGAAATCTGGGTTACCTTTATAATGTTGGTACTCGGGGTACTGTGGGGAGTTAGGGGATTATTAGGAAGCTAACTGCCCCCTACAGATCAGGGTAATGGAGGTAGAAATTCAGAAGCTTTAGAATAGGGAGGTTTCCCAAGGAAAGAACAGATAAACTCCCAAGAAGAATGTATATGTGTCCAGGTCTCTGGTGCTATTAGTTTCACACACAAGGAGTATACACTAGTAGACTCTGGTATACGTGGCTGGCTGTGTTTACATCATCTACTGAATAATATTGGTTTGTTTGTTTACATTTCGTGGAGCCTTCATCTTTTGGGAAGATAAGTACTGCTTTATATTACACCAGTACAAGGTTGCTATGATAACCAAGCAAAATTCAGAAGCAGTATGAACCTTCCCTATCCTATCAGGGTATAAGGCAAAACACCCTACGTGGCTGAGCTCAGACATCCCAAGGCTTACTGATATTCCAGACGTGGGTAGGTGTACCAACGGCAACATAGACAATGTAAGTATTGGGATGACACATATACATTATAAGTATGGATATTAATAAATCTGGAACACGCACTCCCTCTCCCATGTTAGTTATATAATAAATGCCTAATTGCTATCTACATGCTATCGTCAGAGCACTAGTACATACATATACTTACATTTTTTTATTTGTCCCCAACTTTTGGTTATGTGAGCCCTCAGTCACATTTTCAGCATTTATCAGGCACTGTATCTTATATAATTTAAAATCCAAGTTTACACCTCACCTCCTAAAAGAACTAAATTCTAACATTACAGATGGTCCCCAGGTTACAGACGACCCATAAGTATGAACGTGCTCCCAAGGCTTTTTGAATCAGTTTCGGTTTGTCTGAATTAAAACAAAGAGTACAATAGTTTCTGTAACTTATTATTAAAGCACAGGGGTATTATTATTACAGTATTACATTGTATTATTATTACTACCACATATGAGCCATAATAGTATTGCTATTATTATTATTTAGAGATCCGAGTTGCATACAAATTCGACCTAAAGACGTTCTCAGGATTGTATCTTGTCCGTAACCCGGAGGCCGCCTGTACTTCTTACACAACAGACCCCAGTAACATTAGACTTCAAAAATGTTCGCTTTCATTTACATTATATTGCCCGGTGGGCACTTGTATCCTCAATACACTAATCCCTTGTGTAGTACAAATTTTCTTAAAAATAATCTTTAGGTAAAATCTATTTGTTAGTATTCACAATATTCAACTAGGTCACTTAATTGTATCCTTAGATTGAATTGTCACATAAAATTACACTTCACTTCCTTCTAAGAAGCCTCCAAAGAAATAGATTCATGTCTTCTGAAACTACCCCCTGGTCTTCCTGTCCTCTATCAAGTGTGGTGCCAGGTTTCATGGCTGTGACCTGAAACCAATTTCACAGCAGGGAGGTTTCACACTAACAGTGTCTCATGCTGTTAACAAGCAAGGCAGTGGCATGCTAGTAGTATAAAGTCCTGCTGCTGTGTGTGAATATGGCACTCTACATGAGAGAAAACAGGAAGAAAAGGGATGGTTCCAATCTGTTTCGGTGGATGCTTCCTAGAAGTAAGTGAAGCGTACATTTTACATAGAGGAGGATACAATTAATGAAGTCACCTAGTTGAAACATTTAAATAAAAGAAAACACAATAAAAAAATGTTTAAAAAGTCCCTTTAACATTGTTTTGACTATAGGTATAGGATGAAAAACACTGGGTCTGACAGTGAGGATGAGTTAATGTTACCAAAGAAGCATATGGTGAAACGCGTTGGGATAGAAGGAACAGGATGACATCACAAAGACAACTGCACAATATACAGACATACATTTTTTTCCCTGGCTATTTATTATGGTACTGTATGAAGAAAACAAACATCATTGATTCTGTGCTTGGCGTTGACATTATATTACAAATGTATTACAGAATATGGTGGAACTATTAAAATATGATTACACAAAAGTATGAACATTTGAAATTTACAGTACAGTGGATTTTATATAAACAGACTCTTAAATATACATAGGACGATAGTAACATCATAGACAAAATTGACAAAATTCATGTCTAGGCTTTTTCTTTCAATAAGAGTTTTTTCAGTAAAACATATTTGTGAAAAAGCCTTGAAATCAGGAACGATTCACCTGTAAACTACAAATATATAGAGAGGTGTGCAGACCAACAATGCTTTATGACATTGAATTTTACAAGTTTCAACAGGTTCTTGTCTGGTTTGGGCCTACTTAAAATGGTCAATAAAGTTGGTTGATAATGATAATACCAGCTTGGAAACAGTGATAAGATCAATATATAAGTTAAAACCACTGGTATGGTAATTTAAAAATAAAAAAACACTCCCTTTCTTAAAGGAATGTTGACACTCAATATGAACTTTATTTTAAATTCAAGATTCCCTTGCTATGTTTTTCAGCAGCTGTGTGTTTTTAAACACTAATCAGTTGAGAAAAAAATTAAAGTTTCAGTTGTATTATGGTAAATCCACCACTACCGCTAAATATGGAGATTTTGATATATTTTATCAATTTTAAGGGCTGAGGCAGAACGCCTTGAAATCTTAACCCTGAGTATGCCTGATTTTTGTTTTTAGATTTTGATTTGTCCGTTTCAATACCTTACAAGATTATTTAGCTTGGTATTCTCAATAAATAAAAACTGACTCACAGCATTGTGGGAATGTTGTCCTGTTTCGCAGCAGTGCAGCAAAGCATAATTGTCAATTCTATTGAAGATATTTGTTCTAATTAGGTAAAATATAGTTTTTCATTGGTATACAAGTATAAAGTGGCATCTAAAAATCATGGATGGCAGAGAAAAACAATAAGCTTTTTTTTCTGTCAATTTTCCTTTTAATGACCAAAATTAATGCCATGGTAGGTATACTACTGTTCAGACTAATCTACATGAATTATGGGTATACATGTTTTAATTTGTTTGCTTCACACCCCTACATTGTGTTATGCCAAAAAACATAACAGATACTTTAGGCTGTAATACATAGTATTACTGAAACTACGAAGATTTTGCATATTTAAAACAAGGTAATATAAATGAAAATTATATAATGTAACAAAACATTTTGCTATCATTTTATGTACAGTCATTCACAGAAGTAGCATTACTTCTATTTACTGTTTTGGAAAACATAATTTAGAAAATATTTAAATATGTACAAGTATAAGGAAAAAAACTGCCAATGTTAACCGGTCGGTTAAAGGAGTATTAATTTCAAGTTGTACGACTGACAGATGTGTTTGATTTTCTGAGGGTTAAACGGGTCCTGGATTTTGGGTGTGTTGTCCCAAGATATCATCCAGCATTGTTAAATTGTTTAACCAGTCTTCATCCGTACTGCTGCCGCTACCACCTTTCATTAGACAATCAATAAAGTCAGCTTCATTGCAGTTAGCGGATAAAGCAGAACTGTTCTGTCCCGCACCAAAGTCATAAGGATGTAGCTCAGCACCAGAACTCATCCGCTCAAAGGTTTCTGGTGTCTGCACCGAAGAAGGTGCGTAGGATGGTGGTCCAAGCTGGCCAGGGTTCATTTGGTTAAATGTAGATACACCTTGAGGGATACCCTTCATAGCATTGAGAGCTGCTAACTGTCCTCTTGAGATATTATTTCCCAGGTTAGAACTGTTGAGAGATCCCACTCCTTGGTTTGCCTGCGCTAGGCTAAGTTTTTGCATGTGTCTTATCTGGACCCCTGGGGCTATTTGATTTGGAGGAACTACACTCTGGTGAGTGAATTGCTGGCTTGCCATATTTGGTCTGACATTTTGTTTGGAGAATAGTGGGTTGCTAGGAAATTGTTGCATGCCAGGGTCCATTTGGTTTTGGCTCGGTATTCTTGAAACTCCCTGCGTCCACATCTGGGAAGGGGAGCTGGCATAGACATTGGGAATTCTTGATATGTTCGACTGCCGTAAATGTTGCGGAGTCGCAGAATGATTTAAAGAACTGGAAGTATAACCTGATAATGTCATGCCGGGCCGAACTGTTGATTGGCTGTGTACTGTTTGGCAACCAGACCCCATGTTCAATGTATTCTGGTTCTGTCTAAGTGAAATATTAAAATCTGTAGATGATGGGAATATGCCTTGCTGCTTTCCAGTGTTGTGTGGAATCATAACCATTGCACCACTATTCTGGTTGATGGCTGATGGTGTTATTCCAGGGCCCATACTGCTCTGAATTAGCTCTTGAGTTGATGAGATCATTCGATGGCTTTGAGGAGTCGTTGACATAGGCTGGACACAGTCATTACGAAGAGCTGGTGGAAGTGCTAGGGAGAAAAAGGAAAATGGTATAAATATTGAATACTTCTCTATCAGCATATCTTATACAATATTTTAGGAAAAGTATATTTATGATATTGAGAATCCTTCCATTCCAGTCTTCCTCTATGGGACCCAATTTATTATGATTTGACATCTACAAGAGTTCTCCAACACTTCACCCTTTAGTAGTGTTTGTGGTGTATCTACCAAACACTTCCTTGAGTAAAATGCCTTGCAGTCTTTTTATGATATTGATGCTAATATTCCATAAAATACTTCCTGGACAAAAATATCCCAAAACAAAATTTATATAAAAATGATCCCATACCAGAACATATGTGATACCATCCCAAGAAAAACAGTGCCAATCAATGTCAATTATATTTAAATGGACATTTATTGTGGAGCAATGTTCATAGGTGTCCGTGTACAACCAAAGACTTTATTTATACATTATAAAGTATCTAGTTTTATTCTAATTCAACCAACTGAGCATTCTCCTCTGTCTAATCTCTCCCTACCAATAGGTTAATGACCCAAAACAAGAGTCAAATACTGGTAGGTATAAGACACAGGGCCTCATTCAATTGCGATTTGGCCAATTGAATAGGGTTCTATATAAGCACATAGCATATATTTTTTTAAATAAGTTTTTAGTTTGTGAACTTTTATCCAAATGCAAATTCTTCACTAACTAAAAACTTCTGTAAAAAAAATATACTATGTGCTTATATAGAGCCCTATTCAATTGACCAAATCGCAATTGAATGAGGCCCACATTCTTCATGAACCCAGTGAAGAACTATTGGTAAAATAGATTTCAAGCTGAAAAAACAGACCTTCTTAATAAAATAAAGTACACATAAGTAAAGAGATACATAGGTATATTACATTCCTAGTGAGATCCGGAAACTTCCATGTCCCTTTAATAATAAAATCCAAAATTTTCACAACTACCTCAAATTACCAGAACACTAATTTCTACATTCCCTGCGAGGATTTCTGTGGGAATGTCATAAATTAGCTTTTCAGCTGAAATAGAATTGAATCCATAAATATGTTTTATATTTATTTTTTGTAATATCAGCAAAAAATAGTTTTAGGTAATTACAAATACCATTTATTTTCAAGGTTCTGTTTCTTGATGATTTTAAAGTGCATCAAATAATGTGTGAAACACTCCAAAAATATTAACGTGTTCAATTAGCCTTGTGCATTAAAAATTAAAGCAGCAATGAAATAATGCAGCCAAGCATTTCAATTATTTATTCAATTGCATATTTGTACTTAATTTTACTTGCAGGGCAAGGATGCACCATATTAGAAAATCACTCAATATTTTGTGAGCAAAATTGTCCCTTACACAGTTTGCCTGATTCTGGAGAAAAATGTAATTCATATATTTGCAACACACATCTAAAAAAGCACTGCAAAGATTAAATAAATGTACTTTTGTATCAAACCATTATTGCAAAATATCTAAAGTTGGCATGAAGTGTTAGACAATTAAAAATAAAGCATGAATTACATGAGAATGGCTATAATGTTTTTAATTAAACTCATTAATGGTTAAAATGAGTTTGGAAAGCAAAATAAAAATAAATGCCATCTTTACATTTTTATCTTGCATGCCCAATTATTCATTACTGCATGGATCTATTTCCTTCCATAAGCTGATCCTGACTGTCACTTTGTTAGGAGGGTGCATCCTTGTAAACTAATGATCATCTAATTAAATGTAATGAGTGCACTGCCAGTTTTAATACATGTACTTTTCTGCATTAGAGGAAACATTTGCTGAGCAACTTTCTTCTCTCAGACTCTAATCTAAGATGTTTCAAGGAATTGCACAAGTTGCTTCTGTCAAGCTTTTATTGCAAAAAACACAAAAGTAGACATATAAATAAAGAGTATATTTAATAGATTTTATCAAAAAGGATTGTACATGCTGCTGTCAAATGGAAATGGACAATTTCCAACAGTCACCAGAATTTACCAGCACTTTACACTATGTTGTAGTGTCCACCAAGAAGCAACTTTGCAATATGCTTTCCTTTTTTTGTGATACTTCATTAAATAAATCTTAATTGTAAAAATCACATTTTCTATTTCTTACCCCTCCCCAGCATACAACCTTATATCTGTGTATCTGTCTGTATATTATTGTCACATCGTAGCTCTATCCACTTGTCTATTTGTTTAATCACAATTAGTAAAAGGTGTATAGAAAAAAAAGCCATATTTTAGTAACCAATAAATAAATGCATTCTTTATTTTTTTAGCTTTTACATGCAAATGTTATTTACTGTGTATTTCCATTTTCCTTTATGAGCAAATTCTGTTAGCTACTTTTTTTAGGAATAAATCTCCATTTAAGCCAGTGGTTGTCAAGCTGGTCCCCACTGCCCACTAGTGGGAGATTCAAGCTCTCATGGTGTGCAGCGGGGTAATTACTACGTGGCATCACTGACTCTTGGTGGGTTGGAGAGCTGAGAGCCTAGGGAGCGCAATCAGGACCCATTAAGCCAACTAGGCAGCCGCCCAGGGGAGCTTCCCTGTGAGGGGCGCCACTTCTTAAAAATATGGTTCCTAGCTTAAAAAATTAAATGTTGCAGTTCATCGACTGGCTACTAGTGGGTAACCACCAGGAAAGGGAACTCACACGTACAGAAAAGGCAAAAATGGGTCCATGCAAACCTTGCATACTCGCTCGCAGGGGCTCCTCCACTTCACTGCCTAGGGGCTCCATAAAGGTAGATATGACCCTGAGTACAGGGTGATACAAAGCTAGGGACATATGATTTATGTAACCAAAAATGAGAGAGGGTAAATTAAGTTACTGCAGCACCGGTGGGTGGTAAGAAAATGTTGCCATCAAAAGTGGGCAGTAGGTATTAAAAGACCCACTGTTATAAATGAATGAGCTTTCCATTACTCCTAATTGAAGCAATGGCATTTTGAGTTTCCACACTGCATTTACAATCTCATTCCACTTCAAAAAGTTGCTCAACAAAA
>CM050168.1:89733661-89738661 GCA_027410445.1 Discoglossus pictus | reverse complement strand
GTATATAACCATTAGCCGTCGGAGGGGTCTGTCCTGGGCCTGAGCTTGGTATGGAGCCGGGTTCCTGCAGTCTGGGAATCAGTCCAGGGTTTGAATCCTGCCAAGAAAGCAGAAGGAAAAAAAAGTAATAAATTTGATCAGGACGATTACTAATCTGAAATGTCACCACATTTTGCAGCATTCACATCACTTTCCAGACTAATTTCATACACACACCACTAATTTGTGTTATGGATAAAATCAGAAAAGAACTAATCTTACAGACAGTATATAATGTAATGATTGTTTTATTAATGATAATATGGAGAAGAGAGATTTAACAAAAGTGCTGCAGTAGGATGGGATCACAGAAGACAGGGGACAGAGCATTCAATGGGATAAAGGAAGAGAGAGGGAAGAGAATAGGGGCTGGAGAGATATGAAGGTTGGGGGAGAGACAGGAGGAGAACCAAGAGAAATGGGAGGGGTGAAGGACGAGAGAAGCGTGTGTGGAAAAATGATAAAGAGTGGTATGGGAAGAAAGGAGAGATAGGAAAGTGGAAGAAAGGGGTGGGGGCAGGAAGAAAGGAGGCTGAAAGGGAGAGTGGGGAGAAAGGATATAGAAAGAGGAGTGGGAGGAAAACGAGACAAAGTGGAGTGGTGGGAAGAGAAGGCAAAGGGGAGTAAGGGGAGGAGAGAGAGAAAGCAAGTAGAGGTGGAAAAGGGGAGAGAGGACAGAGGAGAAAGAGAAAAACATTAGGGGCGCAAAGATAGAGAGGAGTGGGGGAGAGGAGACAGAGGAGAGTGGGGGAGAGAGATAGAAAAGGGAGTGCGGGAGCAGGGAGAGAGATAAAATGGGGATGGGGAGAAAGGAGACAAAATTGAGGGGGGAAAAGAAGACAGAGCAGAGTAAGGAAAGAAGAAAGAGAAAGGTGTTATGGAAAGGAGAGAGAGGAGAGTGGGCGTAGGAGAGATGAAAAAGATTAAAATGAGTTGGAAGGGGTAGACAGATAGAAAGGGGAGTTGGGGAGAGTAGAGAGATACAAAAGGAGTGTGCTTGAGGGGAGATAGATAGAAATGTAAGTGAGGGAAGGAAAGGATGGGAAAGGGGAGAGAGAAAGGGGAGTTGGGATAGAGGGAAGAAAAAGAAGTGAGAATACGGTGTGAAAGTGGAAGGAGTGAAAGTGGAAGGGGGATAAATCTTATCTTTGAACACACAATAACACTTTTTTTCCTTCTCTGTCACTTTGGTGCATCTCAGATTGTATTTCCCTGTAAATGTATAGAGACTCCATCCAGCTCAGTACAATATCAGATACAATCCAGCCAACTGTTCATGGCTCCAGATTCCAAGCACCACCACCTGCCAGCATCAAGTATCATATCATCCTAAATAAATAATGTTTCTGAACTTAACTGTTCCATCTAGCAACTGAAGCATGGAAAAAACAGCCCAGCAAGTGCATAAGAACAACATCATGGCTTCAGGCCACTATCGGCTCTACACAAAGCTTTCAGTGATTTCTTATTATATATTATCATTAGGATTACACACTCTGACAAGGAGTCTAGATTCTCCTGGCAGTTTTGTTGCACTTCGTGTGTATGTTGTGTGTAAATTACCATTGATAAGTCTAATCAAACCTGTAAAGTGGAAAAACAATTACAACCTAGTGAAGCAACTTCAGCCATAGTTCCATCCTCACACAAAGCAGATGTTACAAATTTAAAGCAACACAGAAAAGGTCCCATTTCTTAAGGAATTAAAAAGTACACTTAAGAATAAGCATACATTAGTAATAAAAAATTCTAGGTTATATATACACATCTCACTAATTTTCTGCATAAATTAACGGAAATATCTACCCTCTGAGGTAAATGTTTTATCAGGAGCAATTCATTAACGGAGTGAAAAAGAAAACAAGTATGCCCAGTCGAAAAATCAGATACGATGCTGTTAAGTATGTGTCGTGTGTATATATAATATGTATATATAATATATATATATATATATATATATATATATATATATATATATATATCTTTGTGAACATCCCTACACACACACACACCTAATTTTAATTGCTGTTGATAAAGTAATAGCCTCAGATTGATGTGTCCCGCCATGGCTTAACTAATTCTTTTCTGACTGAGCATGTCCTGACATTTTATAGATATATTAATAAGAACTCTATTAAACAATAAAGAACAATAAAAAGAGTAGCAATTCAACAGAGCAAGGTCATGAATTTAAAATAATCTTCATGTTGGGTATCAGTTTTCCTTTAAATCAAGCTTCCTTTGTTGTGGGATCAATGTTATCAGCAGATAAGCTTTAAGAAAAGCACAGCTTGGCTTTTGACTCTGGACATATATAATGCAGAAAACAGGAAACCGCACACAATTTTAGCAAAGGAAGGAAGCTGAGACGCCTGCACAGGCAGAAGGATTGAAAATGGGGCTTCTGAACTCAGGATTAAGGTTATTTTTAGGCTTTACAGTGAGATGGTGTTATTAAATTACAATTAAAAGTTTGAAAAAATTAAGGGAGTTATAGAATGGAGTTAAAATGCACAAATTACAATAAGGTAAACCTTCCTTGACATATACACCCTGACCCAGGAGTATGTTTTTGCCTAGGCCCATGAGGCAGCACATTTTCAGGGAGAAACCAAGTGCCTGAACATGCAGTGCACTGAAATATGATATTTCTGCCTGTAAGTGTACTTGACACTTTCTGCCATTATATAAATTGCTAGGAACCGTCCCCACGCTGATGAGAGGCAGTAACCTTGAAACTGCAGTTTGTGGGTAGGTTTTCTGGCTTGTGCATAATCCACGCTGGGCTTAAAGCCGTGTAATACAGCAGGCATATGCCTAACAGGAGCCATGCTTGAAATGGTATTGGATTAAAGAGCGAAGCCTTTGTGGGCACATTATTATTATTATTATTATCTTTTATTTGTATGGTGCCCAACATATTCCGTAGCGCTGTACAGGGGAGAAGAACAAGGAAATATATAATATACAGTAATGACAACAAGCAGAAAATGGAGGGCCCTGTTTTGAGCTTCAAGTCTTGTAAGAAGTACTTTTTTCCACATTTGCATGCAATAACTGTACTTCTTGGAATTCTGAGCAGGAAATATGTTTTTTAACTTGTTTTATACATTCAAATGTGAGCACATTTATTTACTAACTATATATATATATATATATATATATATATATATATATATATATATATATATTTATATACATACACACACTTATGATTTGAGATATAAAAAGGAGGAACTGTAAGTGGTATGAAGGTGCACAAATCTGAATGGCCAATGGCAGCATAAAACCTAAATACGCCCATGGTCTGACCCCATTATGTACATTTTTATCATATATATATGCATTCTAACGGGACATATTTGGCTTCCTGTGGTGGGAATAATGACTCACCCCAGTGTTACCATGCAGCTTGGTCTCTCTCCTACCTCATCAAGTTCATACATACAATTATTGGTGAGTGAGACAGAAAACTGCATAATTTGAGATATTGAGCTTTATGTAGAAATCATGTATACCCTAAACACCTGCTGCCTACAATGCGTTTGCCAATGGGAGAGTCTGGCATTTAGCAAAAATAGGAAATGTCTTTTTTTTTTTACCTTTACCCCACTTGTTTTGCAAGAAAAACTAACCTGGTTTAAGTGTACAAATTAAAAATGTGTCCGCTTAGACCACCACTGTACATCAAGAAAAATGGAACATAAAATATACTATTAACAACATTAAAGGGCCATTTACGTGCACTTCAAGGTGTGAAACCGCACAAGATTCTATATTAAATTATATAATTTATATAACACCTAAAAAAGCTAAAGTTTTAGTTCAGTTTACAAACACACTGTGTCCTGCCTCCTAACTGTTCCATAATTAACAACACATGCAAACTAAGCCGCTGACGGCTCCATGAACACAAAGATTTATAGTTTTCCCACCGAATGCAGCAGGAAATGTTAACCCCCAACTGTCCTGTTTAGGTCATTCCAGCATTCCATTCGCTGCACAAATGAATTTTGGAAGGGTTAACTATTTTTTTGCTTATGCTCACTACACAGAACTGTAGCTGTGAGTCTGTCTGGGGGCTTGCAAGTGACACATGTAAACAGAGATTTAATCTATTAATTTCTCAGTGGACAATGCCCATATTTCAAAAATGTCAACGTGCTTTTTGGAGATCTGTACAGTGGTGTGCTCCAAATTGTGCTGAATTAAGTGGATTGTTAAGCCGTGAAAATGATAATCTATGTATATTCTTGCCTGGTTTCAACACTACCTAACCGCTTATTTTTTATCTGTCAGCGGAGGGAGGAGTGAAGATGGACAGGTGGATTTGTTAAATAATTGGATCTTTTAAAATGTTAACCTGCACATGATCAGAAGGAGGCCGTTGCAAACGGCAAGACCGCGCCTGTAGAAATATAAACTCTCCACATATACACACACTTCAAAGTATCATGGATTCCTCCAGGGACCAGCTGATGCATCAACATAACTTTCCTTTTCTAATTAAAAATTAACTTTATGATTTTTTTTTCCTGCATAATAGTATTATGCAGGCGGTCCCTTTATGGTCCTCTATACGAATGTCACCCGTAATGTATCCGATTCCCCCACGTGACGTCTGTATGAACATATAATTTAAGGCAAACACTGCGCCATCGCTTCTATTCGCCTGTATGTCACATAATATTTATTTTATTCCACAGTCACAGTTCAGCTTTGAATAATGCCATTTGCCTCTGGCAGGTATTTGAACGTCCAGTTTGTAAACTCAACACATGAAAGCCGACGCTACGCTTTGTACTAAAATCCAGCTTTCCTCCCAGTTTTCCTGACTCATGTTGTTGCGTGCAGAAGATCTGTCCTTATTACAGCAAATAAGATTAAGGCGGTAATAAAAATCACTGAGATGTCTCGCTTCGGGGCATTCAGTTAAAGTCACAATAGGATCTCTCTTACAG
>CM050168.1:89726161-89728661 GCA_027410445.1 Discoglossus pictus | reverse complement strand
TTGCTTTTGCTCCAGAAAAGGGAAAGGAGTGTGGCATCAATTTCAATCTTAACCAATTTTCTTAACGACTCTCTCTTCCCTACCCTCTCTCCACCTATAGCCAAAACACACACATTCTCATGATCCAGCTCTGATGTAATAAACACAAAATGGATTCCTGTACTGATAACAGTCTTCAAAATTCAATTTTACCAAACAATGTTTCATGCCCATTGCTTACATAGCTGATAATGTTGTTAGTTTAGTACATACTTGACAAACAAGTGTCTTTTTTCTGGAACTTCAGTGGTCCTTTAACTTAAGACTTAGGTAGAGAGAACAGGCAAGCTGCATGGGCCAGTTGGTTGTGATCTGACATCAGCAGAACGGATTTGGCTGATAAACCTCCCAGATCCCACATTACAGTATAAAAAACAAGTATTAACTGATGATGGAATCTCTGTGATTTTGCTTAAGTAGGTACAAAGCGTCCTGGGATATCCATCGGGAGCCGGCTAATGGGGCCTGTGTTGTTCTATACAAGATGTGCTGACCTAAGAGGTAAGATACAGTATAATTGGAATTATCTATGGATTTGGCTCATAAACCCGTCCTGTTCTCTGGAGTGGGAATACATGCCCCTCTCCTACAGCACACACTGCATTTTATCCACCAAAAAGAGCCTGTCTTTCATTTCCTAATGTGAGTCTTATAATATAAAATTACAAAACGTTCAAAAGAACAAGAAAGTCACGTATTTGCCTACTATGCATTTAAAAGAATATACATTAAAATATCACTATAATTACTAATTTTAATACAGCCTCTAACATATTACCTTTTATATGTAATTGTGCTGCTGTAATATCTACCATTTTGGTTTCTGATAATCATCTTACAGTAGCAGTTATAGAAAGCTCATTAGTTTACGAGTAAGTAAACAAAAATGTAATGATTGTATTTATTTCCTAACTTTCTCAATTTTGTTTAATTTATTCAAAAGACCACGTGGAAAAAACTATGGCGTGTAGTGGTCATGGTGGAACTTGGCCTTTAAAGAACCACTTTTGTTAAAGGCATACTGCCCATGTAGGCACGTGAGCATATTATTTCAAAATTAACTTACCTATTTAGCGTTTTGTTTTTATTCTACAACTCCACAGCTGTGCAGCTCTGATCAAGCAGTAAATGTCCTCCTTAGCTGCAGTCACTCAGGGAAGCTTCTATGTACTTACTGGGTTGTATGTTATTATTACACACTATTCCTCCAGAGTGCAGAAGCAGGTTGATGCACAGCATGTTGTACAGTTGTGTCAGACTCTTTGTGATCATTTGGACACAGCACGCCAAGCACATCTGTCTGCATTTCTGGTTGCGCTTTTCCATATGGTTTTCTTGACAGAATGTGATTTGTCTGACCTCTCTGCAATGACCTGCTCATCTTGGGTGACCTTACATGGTATAGCTCACAGTTTCATTGAGGTACACAAGCCCCTTCATCATGACAAAGCAGTGATCCTGAAGGGACACAGCATGTACATGCCCACGATATTTACATAGAACCCTCCTAGACTGACTTGGCAGCAAATGTAGTGCTTTATCAGAGCTGCAACAAAGGAGGATGTGTAGTGCTCGATCAGAGCTGCAACAAAAAGAGGACGCTTAGTGCTTTATCAGAGCTGAAACAAAGGACGACGTGTAGTGCTCGATCAGAGCTGCAACAAAGGAGGACGCGTAGTGCTCGATCAGAGCTGCAACAAAGGCAGACGTGTAGTGCATAATCAGAACTGCAACAAAGGAGGATGCATGGTGCTTGATCAGAGCTGCAAATGGATTCATATGAATAAAACATTTTAAAACTGAGTACGTTTAGTTTTTTATATAATATGCTCAAATTCGGATTCTTTGGCACAATGCCTACACAAGCAGTATGCCTTTTTTATCTTTCATACAGCGGTCCTTTAAGTCGTTTTCCACCCCGTGTTTAGCTGATCAGAGGCCCGTCTTGCTGGGAGCCTTTTATTGCCTTTCTTCTGAAGCTGATATGCTAACAGTGATAGAAGGAACTATAATGCGACCTAAGATGTGTTCCATCTCGCCTCCTTTTCTTACTTGCTATGCAGCTACATGGAGATGGTATCAATCTCAGGTTGCAGAGCTTATCTCGGGGGCTGTCAGAAAGCAGAGGCTTTGTTTGAAGGCTGTAAGTGATCCATGAGTGTATGCCATTGTACTGTGTGTCTTTTAAGTTCGCCTTTCTTCTGTCCTTGTGGCGCTGGAACATCCAGCCGTACACAACAAAAGCGAAAACTCTTTGATGGCAGCCTCCAAAAAAAAAGAAGATCCTCACACCTGGCAAAGAGGCTGGATCCAGCTGCAAGGCAGGGCCAAAAATGCAATGCAGCGAAAGGGACCATGAAGGCCAAAAATGTCCCTGTACTTAAAGTGGCTCCAAATATGGCATATGTAATAAATCAGTTCAATGTTATTTCGAAAAATACTTATTCCTACAGTAAACCAA
>CM050168.1:89561161-89723661 GCA_027410445.1 Discoglossus pictus | reverse complement strand
ATAGCATAATACACAGATATAAATAGATGAATAACATTAATGCAAGATTTTATGCCCTAAACTAAACTACTGGACGATAAAAATATTCTGACAGATAAAAAAAAAAAGTGACCAAATCTTAAACTTACACGTGCCTCATTTCTTAAATTCTGCATAATATTTATAAAATCGGTAACTGCATTGTCCCTTTTTAAGAAAAACCCTTTGCTGCCAAGAATTGCAATTATTCGGTTTGCAACTAAATGCTCCATAAACCGTATTACAGAGAAATAAGAGGTGTATTATCCACATATAAAAGCCATCACATCATTTATTTTCAAATTGTCCCTGGCTGTCATACACAATATTTTTTATAGAACCGGTAGCAGATTTTTTTTTTTCTCTTAACAATAAAATCGGTCTGCCCCGGTGGGCCGAGAGACTTATTTCCCCTAGAATGCCCTGAGTGCTTGTATAGTAAGGGACCAGGGAGCTGCTTCTTATTGTATTTGTAAACTGTAAGAGACCCATTTTTTTCCCTTTCTGTCATTTCATTATTATAGAGTTGAGATGACTTGCCATCTGTAGCATCGTTTTATCAAGCCTTGGTTTACCCTTGGAGCAAGGTCATTGGGGACGGCGCTGGTTTTCACAGACAACAAATACATTTCTCGCTTATTTCAACCTTGTGCTTTTTTTGCAGAAATATAGTTTGTTTTAGGCAACGCTCTCTCTCGGCAATTAATGGTGTTTGTTTGTGGATAACTGAAGCAATTTGAGCTTTAGTTTAGGAATCTCTGCGATTGGTCGGTTATTAGCCATGGGTCACAGACTGGGACCCCCATCCACATTAACATATGCTCGGAGCGCCTCTGTATTCCATCAAGCAGAACAAAAACTGCAGTCAAAAATGCCAGCTGCAAATTTCGGCCCCCACATAACAGAGAGTTCCTATGAAGTACGCATGTACGTATGTAACAATGCGTTACCAGATCTGGGTGGTCTGATTTGAGACACTGCGAGGGGGTCTAACACAAAATTCACCCGTCTCTGCAACTCACTTGTTAATTACAGCATGTGTGATTATTATTGCAATCACATTATGCCTAAAGTATAACACCCTAGGACTATTTTTATTTATTTTCTAACAAGACCACCCTAGAGCTCATACAATAGTATATATTTTGTTTTGTTCGTTTTTAACTCGATTGGCAATAAAATTTGTATTTGGAGAAAAAGTTCAATGTAGTTTTTTTTTTTTTTTTTTTAGAAAATCTCAGTTTCTGAAGGTAAGATGAAACCATTAGAGGTCAAGAGGCTTTGTTGATTAATTAGTTCTGTTTAAAGGTGACACCACACCCTGCCCCCTCACATGCCCAGATGTAAGCAGATTACATGAATGCAAGAGGCACTGGCCCTATACTCTTATGGTAGCGCAGCACAAGGCGGCAGCAGCAGTGGCGGGGAGCATCCGCGAGATGGCGCCATATCATAGTGTCAAGGCTTAGGTAAACTGTAAGGATTAGGGGTTAGTTTAAGGGTTAGGCTAACATTATAAGCTTAGCATGTCTCTCAAATATCGGCAGCTCTGCAAAATATCTGCAGTGCCATCTAGTGGTTGGAGGCCGCATTGCAGCGGCAGACCTGCCCCAACACCATAACAGGATATATCCGAGGCACTAAATGCTCTCCAGAATATTTGCACCCCTCTTACAAGCACAACTTCCAGCAAAGTATCATGGATGCTTCCAGAATCCATAACTATTTATTTTGGTTTTGTAATTATAATCTTGAGATTTCTTTCCCATTTAAATTGTGCTCTTAGACAGACTAAAGGTTTTCAAAAATATTTTTGTCATTGCACAGTGGTCATTTCAAACTTCAGCAAATATGTTTCACTCCACCCCCTGTCAGATGTCCTGGGGGTGGGAGAGACTCTGCAGTGGCCACCAATTCATTCCTTTTCTGAAACTATTTTAAATTTTGCCTCTTTATAATGTACACTACAAAGCTTTGACTCATAATATATATATATTGTTTAATTATATTGGGGAGGGGGCAAGGGGCATTATTATTAGTATCTTTATTTATACTAAGAACATTTAAACACAACACAACAAAATAAAAAAGTTTTTGAGGGGTACTGAAGCAATAGGCACCCCAGAGCAGGACACCGGGTGTAGATCCGTCCTTGCTTGTTGTCCTCTTCGTCCCCCCCAGATGATCCGTCCCCCCCCAGATGTTTTTGGGCTCCTACCCCCATGGTACTATACATGAAATACACAGCATTTCTGGAGTGCTAACATTATTAGGTAACCGTTTGATCGGAAGGCCTCATATATTTGCCATATGTACACAGGAATGTTCACCACTTGCCAGGAAACACATTTTTAGGTTTTCTGTGAAGCCAGCTTAGTGGACAGCAAAAGTCACATTTGTTGTTATTATTATTTTAACATATTAGTACTTACTCTGTAATTTAATATTTAGCTTTACTTTTAAAAAGGAAAATCTGTAAAAAATAAAAAGTCTGTCAGGATGTTGGCTTCAAGATGAACTAACTTGCTGTTTCTATGCATGCCAGCCAATCAGATTTTACACATTTGTGGCCTAGTAATGCCCCATTGTGGGTGAGCATTGGAAACCCACAGAATATCAGCTTGTAATTAATGATAAATAATAAAAACAAGGTGAAAAATAATGTTATATAGTTGCATATAAATCTGTCAATTTAAATAAATATATATTAAAAAAAGTTACCGTCAAGGTTAACGAACCAGTTTTTGATATCATATATAATTTTACAAAGAAATCCCTTTCTATTGGTGCACAAGGGAGATTGGGTATAAGGTTTGCACCAATAAAAAGGGATTCCTTTGTCTCTTGTTTTGAGATCGTATGGTTATGGAAATTGGTCCTTGGGAGTACCCCAAGCAATCAGAACCCAGGGGGTAACACCTAGGGCCACCACTTTTTATAAACTCTAGTGTTTGTAAAATTACACCTGGAGAGCTGGATCATGGGTGTGTTTTTATCTATAAGTGAAGGGAGAGGTGGGGGAGGACAAGAGCTCTTGTTACATTACTGGATCTGATTGGCATAAACACCATACCCTGTCCCTATCGCAGGCCGTTTGAGAGGGATATTTACATTTATGGAGAGAATTGCTTACATATATAGATGCAAACACACAACTTCCACAAAAGGATCATGGATGCCTCCAGTGCCCAGCAGAGACATCAGCATTTAAGCATGCCTCTGAATACTTTGAGTATTTAGAGCATAATTTAGCAAACACTTTTTTCATTGTACGGTGATCTTTTCATTTTTAAAGCCATGAGGAGACAGGGAGGTCTTGTAATGTGATTGTCTGAAATGATTAGGAGCCACATTATAGCCTAGGAATTATAATGTGTCAGTGGCACTAACACAGAAAAAGCAAGAGGACAAGAAAGGGTTCCCAAAACATGGCCATGTTTTTCTGGGATTACACGGGAGACAATGTGTGTGGAGCATGGAAACTATGCCAGGAATCCAAACTTGCTTATGTCTGGAAATCCTGGGAAGAGATTTCTCTCTTTGCCTGTAAACATTTCTTTGGAATTAGGGATCCGGGAAGGAGAGCATTAACTCAGTCAAGTTTTCTTGAAGAAGAAATCAAGAGAGGTTTTTTTTTTTTTATTCTGTGCTGGTAACCCAACAAAAGCATCTAAAAAAACAGAAGGGCTAGTAAAGCAAAGACAATCACTTAAAGGCATATTTAAGTTTCTTTGATTATAAATGCATCAGATAGGGGGCAATCAGTAGTATTAACACCGCTGCATATCCAAATTAGCATAAAATTCATAATTTGTTTTGGCCAGTCACAGGCAGCGAATACATTTTAATACAATGTATCAATCTGTGATAGCGGTTTGTGCCGGAAGGAATCATGTAGTCCTCTGCAGCAGGAAGCAAGAGGAGCCAGACACAGCTCTCGAGATCTCTGCATTGAGCTGCTGAAAGTTAATAAAGGGTTAAAATCCATACCCGAATGCAGCGTTTCTATTGGTAGGTACATTGTGCCATTGTAAGCAGCTCTGGGGTGTGGAAAACAAGTTTTATTTTTAAATAAAATAAATTTGTATCTGTATAGAATGAATCAATGTAATGTGTGTTTCTGATACAAGCAGAACGTGTTCGATTAGAAAAATGTAAGAACAGGGAAACTTAGATATACCTTTAAAATGATGTTAACACTTCCAAGGCTTTAGAATATACCAACATCTTAATTTGTTTTTGCTTTAGTATACGGATTCTTATTTGCGCCAATCCTTTAGGGAAGAAGCAAGACTGTATTTTTAAGGCTTCCATTAAAAATGGAAAACAAAAGGATCCACATTTGCTATTGTTTATGTCGAAGACAAATGTCTTAAATGCCACAAAGGAGTCATTTGAAGCCAAGAAAAAGCATATGTCTAAGCAGAGGGCAACTCCAACTGTGATATCACAGAAAGTGTTTAAACAAGGGGGATTCCTAAAATCAAACAAAGGTTAAAAAAAAAATGAGAATAATGAGAATATAATATAATGTATTGTTTTGGAGACTTTGGAAGTAATGTTGAAACTATATGTTTTTTGTTACAAATGATTGAAATATCAGTTTATTGCTCTCCAATTAATGCACGATGTCTGTTAGTATCCCTTTAAGTATCATACAGAAAGTAGCATTTAATGATTCACAAGTAGCATTTACAAGAAACCTCCCAATCAGCACTACCTGCTACAAGACTGCATAGCTAAGCATTTCACATACAGACGCAGAATTTGACAGCAGTCCCACCCAGTCTGGCCTTAAAGAACCATAGAAGGCATTTTCTTTTCTTTGTTGCATCTGAAAGAGCCTGATAATGTTTTCAGATTGTAATGTTTTGTTTAATTTGGGTTCCAGTGCAGAATAAGGATTTCTCCTGTTATGTGCACGCACGGGAAGGCTCCTGTGCCGGGCACGCTTGTGTCCCGATGTACTCCCTAAGCTCCTAACCCTAAGCCCCTAACCCTGTACACCCCTTGCCGTCCCTAACCCAAACGTCCTACACCAGTTAGCGGTCCTAACCCTAAACCTAACCCACTAAGCCCCTACACCCCTTGCCGGCCCTAACCCTAACCCCCCTACTCCACTTACGGCCCTAACCCTAAACCTAACCCCCAAACCCTAAGCCCCTAACCCCTACACCTGTTGTTGGCCCTAACCTAACCTCCTAACCCTCACCCCCTAACCCTCACCACTTACCGGCCATTTAGAGACAGCTACATCAAGACGTCGGTGGCCCGCTTCCTGTGCGTGCACATAACAGGATAGGTCCAGAATACATTGCTTTGAATATATTACATATGACCTGTAGGTTCTGCTCACAGAGAGGAATTTCCTAAGAGTTACAAGGAAGTTTTACTCCTTTTTCGTGAACATGATTCTTATTAATGATTGTTTACGGAGTAAAAATGCAATATTCAATCTTAAAACATTAGATTCTCAGACTCTAGTTAAGCCGATTGCCTTATAAGGTCATAAAGGGGGTCAGGAGTGTTCTGCCTAGGAGTACAAGGTCAAGGCCTAGGGCAGTACAGAAGGCTGCCTTAAGATGCAATGCAGTACATTGAAATTTATATATATATATATATATATATATATATATATATATATATATATATATAAAACATATATTTTATTATTATTTTTCTAACATTTATTCGTAACACGCCAACATATTCCGTAGCGCTTTATATGAGTTAAGTTCAAGGCAAAAGAAAGAGAAATAGCAATATTAACACATTGCAAAGGATGGAGGGCCCTGTTTTGAGCTTAGAAATCAGTGTACAAAGTGCATTCCCCAAAGCACCCTGCGGGATTGAAAACTCCCAAACTTACACTCTTTATAATTACATAAACATATGAGATATAGAGAGGGGGAAGAGATGCAAAAGGGGTATTGGGGCGCACAGATCTGAATGGCCTATGGCAGCATTAAACCTAAATACGTCCATGAAGAGGGTGGAAGCAGATCTGTTTTGGAAACAGTACTAAATGGTCTGACATGAACTTGTGCTTAGGATTGGGTTTTCTACATGACTGGAAAACCGCTATTTTAAAGTGGTTTTCCTCGACAATGAATAGCATATCAGCTCTGGCTGGAAGGCAGCCAATACAGAGTACAATATTGTGCATGAGCAGAGTTGATCCTACCTGACTGATCACCGTACATGGGATGAAGACAAGAAGCTCAACTGGAGGCTTCAAAGATGATGTTTGAAAGTTTCATGTTGCTTTTCTAGATTAGTGAATATTATTTCTATTAAATGATCAAGTCCTAAAGAAAGTAGCTACCTCTTATTGTCACATTACACATTTAAAGGTATATAGAAGTTCCATGTATTATGAAAATCCAAGCTAAATTAGCATACAATTCATAATTGTTTGTGGCCAGTCAGAGGCAGCTACAAGATTAATGCAATGTCTGGGAATTCAGTCTCTGTAGCAAAGAATCATGGGATGTGCATTTTTTTTGTTCCCACCACAAGGAAGCAGCGATCTTTACACATGGCTAGCTGGGGGCAGAATGGTGGTAATGGCGCCAAACTCCTACAACTGACTCCCCTCCTCCAGCTAGCCACCTCCTACTCATATCAGGGCCTGCCCAGTCAAGTGGCCCCTCCTCCCAACCCCCCTGGGGCCTTCAAAACACTTATTTGAATGCAGTTTTATATTGGTTAGTACCAGGTGTAAGCAGCTCTGGGGATGTGGAAACCAATTACAGTAAACTCACAATTATCCGGCACTCAACTGACCGGGACTCTCAAGAAACCGGCACCAGCATCAATTCCCCATAAAAAAAACTCCTGCTAATCCAGCATAACCGGCACTATCCGCCACTATCCTGCAGTTCGAGACTGCAAAAAAAAATGCTAAGCTATATATTTTTTTGGACCCTAAATGGTCCGGTTTAGGTGCTAATGCCTTTTTAAATGTATTTTGAGGGGTTTTGGGGGATTTAAGGGTCGTTTAGACCCTTAAAATCAGGGACACCTGATTAACTGGCAACTACAGTTATCCGGCAATAGGGAGTCCCCGTGGGTGCCGGATAATCGTGAGTTTACTGTATTCGAAATAAAATAAATCTCTATGTATATAGAATTAATCAATGTAATGTGTGTTTAGTAGTATATGTTAGATTAGAAGAGGGTAAAAACAGGGAAACCACTTTATAACTTTAAGGGTTTACATTAAAACAAAATCATTCATAAATATTATTTTAGCTGCAATATATTTTACATAGCATCCAAAGGTTCGAGGCACACATAGCAAAACATGAAGAATAGTAGGCAACACACCCTGATATACACACACAACACTTTCATAGAAAACACTAAATGCATTCCTTCTAGTAAACAGGTATAAAATATTTATGTACGTTGGAAGCAAAGCGGAGTCGATTTAGATGCAGTATTATGTCTGAGAAACAAATACGATAGCGCATACAGTACAGCACATATACCACGCATGGCACATTCTCCCAACATAGCACATACATCCCTCACACTTATTCCAAAGTACACTCCCTGACACAGCACATATCCGCAACAGGAAATGTAATATTAGATATTTTTAAAATACTGTATTTTCCAAGATAGCATTAAAGTCTCTCAAAAAGTGTGCACGACTCTGTGTACAATATCTACAAATGGTATTCTTCCTGTGCTCCCCATTCCTAAGACAACTAAAGACGGTTAGGTTTCTAGTAACATAATAAAGTTGTATTTTTATCAAACAGAAGGCACAGTCTTACTGCCTAATCAACCAATGGAGGAACAACAAAACATTTTCTTTCATGGAAAAAACACATATACAGTCAATGTTTCCACTTCATTTTTCGTGTGTGCTGACATCACTTTTTGGCAAAATAGTTTTTAGTTTATTTTTTTTGGTATGGGGCGGCAATAATTCTACTTCGTTTTTAGATATTCTGAAAGGTCATGAGGTATAGAAATACAGAAAAGTAGTTCTCACCCTTTTTGATATTGAGACCTGCTGGTCACCTTCCAGTGCTCATAGGGCCAGGTTGGCCACCTTTCACTGCTCATAGGTAGCTGGCGGTCAAATTGCAGTGCTCATGGAGACCCCCTGTTAAGTCTAGAAGTTGACACTTCATGTATTTATTCATAAAAGGTGCTGGTCTAGTTGAAACAAGTCCAGTTTACCTATAGAGACATTCCAAAAAAATATAGTCTACAAAATATGAAGAATGGTGATGGTATATATACCGTACATACTCGTGTATAAGCCGACCTGAGTATAAGGCGAGACACCTAATTTTACCACAAAAAACGGTGAAAACGTATTTACTTGAGTATAAGCCGAGGGTGGAAAAGAGGGACCCTCCCTTTGATCATCCTCCTCCCCCCCCCCCGCTTATTATCCTCCTCCCACCCTTATCATCCTCCTCCTCTTTCTCCTCCTTCCCACCCCTTATCATCATCTTGTTTCGCCCATAACCTCCTCCTTAGTACACCCTCTCCAATCCCTATCCCCCTTCCTCCTTACTTGCTACTATGCTCCGATGAGCTGATGCTGATCCTGACGCCGCAGCACGTCTTCCGTACCAGCATATGCTAATGAAGTGACGCGCATGCGTCATTAGCATATGCCAATACAGAAGACATGCTGCTGCGTCAGGATCAGCATCAGCTCATCAGATGATGATAAGGGGGGCAAGGAAGAGAAGGAGGAGGATGATGATAAGGGGGAGGTGGATGATGATGATGATAAGGGGGGGAAGGAGGAGGCTGATAAAGTGGAAGGAGGAGGATAATGGGGAAAGGAGGAGGATAAGGGGGGGAAGTAGGAGGGTTTTTATTTTTGACTCTAGTATAATCCGACGGGGGCTTTTTCAGCATAAAAAAATGTGCTGAAAAAGTAGGCTTATACTCGAGTATATACAGTAAATTATTAGACTCTGAAGACCAACAGATAAGGTCTCAGGGACCAGTACCGCTCCTAGGATTGGCTGTTGGGAACCACTGAAGCAGATCATTCTGTGTGGAAAGGTGCTGGTTATTTACAGTCCTTTCGTCTTAAAAATATATAATATTTGGTACACCGTGTCTATAATCCAAAAGTCCAATTAAAGCACATAAAACAAAGGTTGAAATTTTAGTTTCTATCTCATAAATCCTGTGAAAAATATAGTGACAAGAAAGGTGGGAGAATCAGCCATTTTGGATACTTTCTTTGAACTTTTTCATTAGTTTTTCTCCAAATTCGTTTTCTGCCACTGCTTTTGTAAGCCAGACTATACTTTAAGAGCCAACACACTCTTGATATGTTAAAGTTTTAAGGTGAGGCAGTGTGAGTCAGATGTGTATTTTGCTACCAAGAATCCTTAGGGGTAGTCAATCTATAGAGTGACACTGCGGAAAAACATGCTAACCTGCCTGAAACATGAACAAATAGTAATTGTATTTCTTATTTATTTGCTCTTCTTGTTGTGGAGGGTAATAATCCACTTTCTTCCCACTAGAACTGGTTTTAGGACATTCCAGAGCAATGAGTGCCTACCAAATGCAACAGCTGTTAGTAAGTGGGCATTCTGGCACTGAGCTTCTAATCCAGGCAAGGATTCAAAAGCTGTTTGGGCAACGTACCTATGTTAAAGGGATTCATGTTTAAAGTTCATAGACGTTAAAAAAAATATGTCATCTGCATGGCACTTCCTAGAATCCTCTGCTGCAGGTTCTGTGGGGAAAACTGCTTTAACTACAAGTGAAAACTGATGTTTATTTGAGACTTGAACATTTTTTTTTTTAATGGCCCATTGTAACTTTTTTCTAGAAAATATCTGTATAACTATGTATCGCTTTACTTTGATGTACTTTATTTTAGTTCTGGGATCTTTTCTATTGGCTGGCCGCACGCATTGGCAACCATCGGCCAGTAGGTGAATTTCTTGTCCGTATCCTATGCCACTACCCAAACCCCTAAACCCAAACCGCAAACCTCCCAACCGCAAACCTCCCAACCGCAAACCTCCCAACCGCAAACCTCCCAACCGCAAACCTCCCAACCGCAAACCTCCCAAACCCAAAACTCCTAACCCATTGCCTTACAAATAATTATTAATTGGTATGTCTCCTTTACAGCTCATGAAGACAGTGGACAGTACAGGATGTGCAGATTCTCATAGTAACAATCAGTGTCAACATTCTGCAACATGCTGCTTGGGAGTGGTCACTGATTGACTAATTTGATATACTACATATCACAGTCTGCATATGCATGAGCTGCAGACAGCTGACAAAAAAAGGCGCAAATTGTATGATTTTAGACAGAAAAAACAGAGCTTATAAGCACATAAAAAGTAGATACAGTGGTATATTATATTCCTAGGGAAATCCATGTCCCTTTAAGTAGAAAGGGGCATACGTTTTGCAATAGAATAAACTACGTTTGTAGAAGGAAAATAAAGTAAGCAGCTCTGGGAATAGTGAAGACGGAGATGTTTTGTACATAGTTTCTTTAGCTGTAATAATATTGGATCTGGATAGAAAAGGCCAAGAACACAACAACAGCTGCAATCCAATTAGATGTGACTGGCTCTCACTGTCCAGACCATCCAATGTAATTCAGCCTGGTGCCGGCTTTCCTTCAGCCGTCTGATGCCTGCCTGGGACTCAGGAAAGGAGCTGTCTGTCTGACTGCCCACTGTGTCTCCACCGCCAAAGGGGCCCTTCCCAGCTTCGGCTTCCAAGGGAAAGAGCACTTGGCTGAGGATAGACATTAACACACCAAACCCTCGACAAGACTGTCTGTCTGTGAGACAAACAATGCAACAACCAAATCCAAATTCCAGTGTATCTGGCGCTCGGCCTCTCCTGATATTTGGATATGTCTGGATAATATTTGTTCCATAATGTCCGTGTATAGTTTAGGATCCATAACAGACACCTCTGTACAACTTTATATTTCAGCTATTGAAGAGATACAAGTATATAAACTTAAAATTATAAGTTGCACAACTTGGAAATGTATGTATATACACTTTTTACCTTAACTGATAAATTATAAAAGGTTAATATTCTTTTTTAGTGTAACTTTGTTGAATTATATATAATTCTTTACTAGTAATAGTAACCCGCTTTTAGTACTTTACACCCTTTATGATGATAAAGGATGTAAACTACTAAGACTCAAAATAAGATTAAAATGATAGCATAATCCTTAAAATCTGGAAAAAAATAAATCACAAAACTATTTTTCAAAATATGTATGAAATATTAAATATAACTTGTGTGCTTTATCCGATATTAAGAGCAGTATTTGATTTAAGGTTAATAAGCTGGATATATATATAAATATATATATATAAATAAAATAAAATAAAAAGTACATCTGTGTTCACATTTGAATGTCTAAAGCAAGTTAAAAAACCTGCTTCCAGCTCAGAAATCCTGAAAAAAACAGTTATTACACTGCATTCTGGGAAGTTGAGCTGGGACATGCAAAAGTGCCCACAAATGCCTCACTCTTCAATCCGTAGCCTTTATTATATATATATATATATATATATATATATATATATATATATATATATATATATATGCAGGTCAGACAAGTCATGGTCCACTGGAGAAGGAGCTGGCAAACCACTCCAGTATCTTTGGTCATGCTTATCCATATGGTTTTCTTGGCAGAGACATAATTGGGTCTGGAGTGCTGCAGTCCATAGGGTCACAGAGAGTCAGACACGACTGAACAAATGAACAATGTCATATATATACAGTTTTGATGGAAGTTGTTTGGGCATTCATATTTCTGGAGAGCAATGCTTAAGTTTCCTGATACAAGCATTCTCCTAAAGGGCATATGAAGGGGAAGAGATGTGGTGCCAGTTTCAGTCAGATTTAGTTAACTAATAAAAGTTCTTGACCTCTTCCCTATTCCCTCCTCCACCCGACCCTTCACTGTTTAAAAAAACAAACAAAAAAAAAACACATAACCATGATCCAGTTTTCATGGAGTATGTAATGAAGACAATATGGATTCCTGTATTCACATATAGCGTCTTCAAAAATTATTACATTTTCCCCGAAACGCTTTAATGTCTGTGGGCCTCATTCAATTGCGATTTGGCCAATTGAATAGGGTTCTATATAAGCACAGAGCATATTTTTTACAGAAGTTTTTAGTTGGTGAACTTCTGTCCAAAAGCAAGGTCTTCACTAACTAAAAACTTCTGTAAAAAAAAATATGCTATGTGCTTATATAGAGTCCTATTCAATTGGCCAAATCACATTTGAATGAGGCCCTGTGACTTCACAACTGCTAATAGTTTGTTAAATACTCAGATAACGGTCTATTTTCATGATCTACCGTGGTCTTTTAAGAAGGAACATGCTGGAAAGAACTTGTTGAATGACATCATGTTCTGAGAGTTTGACAAATTCTTTTGAGACGGGAAAATTGCCTGAAATGTACAAACTGAGTCAGATATGAACTAGCAGAATCTGTACAACTCCGTAATGAGATTTTGATTGAGCTATTTGTCGAAATGTCTCAGAAAAACGAAAATATCAAAATAGCATGGTCAATATTCACTAAAGGTTGACGGAAACAAGGTTCTTGGCATCTTGTATCCCCCTACCATTCCAATAATGGACACCAAGCATTTAAGGAATATGTAACCTGAGCACTCTATCCATTATAACACATATTAGTAGATTATATCTAATATGTGTATGTAATTATGGCCATTATAAATACATTGATCCTCCCTCTTTCAACTCACCTGCTCCCAAAATCTATCTCCATCATCTCTCTTCCCTTCCCCTTTCACCCTTCAGTTGTACTCTTCATCTCTCTTCCATCCCTCTCCAATCACTTTTCCTCTCCTACATTTCTTTCGCCATACCCACACTCTACCCAACGTTATTCTCCCTCCATTGGTCTCCCCCAACGCTCATTTCCCTCATCGTTCTCCATCCTCCCTTGTTCTCCTCCCTATTGGCCTCTATCATTTCCCGGACCTCCTCTATCCACATCTCATTTTCTTTCACTACCCCCCTCCCCCAGACAATTCTCTTTCCATCTCTCCAACCAAGAGGAGGAAAGATGTGGCTAACGTTTCACAGCTTCTGAGCCCAAATGCGGGAAACTGCCCCTTATAAACAACTCCCCACTAACTCCTCCTCCCAATGGGAACCCATCTTATACTATCCATCCCATTTCCCGGTCAAATGCCCCCATTATCTATTCTGTCTAGGGGGGGCAGCCTTACCCAGTGTTGAGAAGCACCCAACACTTATTAACATAGGGACAGTATGATAGAAAGGTAAACTGGACGGTGCCTTATCATGTAGGAAACCAATGGGTAAGACAGTCCAGCATTGGAGACTGTGCTTTAGGCCAACATACAACTTAATAATTTAATATAAAAATAAACCAAGCTTGATGGTTTCCATCAGTGTAAATTGGGTGATACATTGAGACTATCTGATTAAAGTTTGTATCAGCAGATAATTATAATAAACACTAAATTTAATTGTGACAAGAGCCCATTGGATTGGACCTTGCAGTTCAAATATAACAATGTATTATGTGCAATATCAAAATATTGATTTTGATTAAGATTTGGCTGTCCCTATAAACGCATAAAAGTTTAAAATTTTCCTTTAGGCTGTTCTGTTTCAGAGGAGGGGATACTTTTATAAAAAGAACAATGAAAGTAAAGTTTTATTACAAATTCTCTGAATGTAATTTTATAACCAAAATTGTACTAGCGGGGATACCTATTATTCCCAATAAGATGTAAACATTGGTTATTCAGTATATTATATGATTCACTCCTTATTAGAATATATATATATATATATATATATATATATATATATATATATATATATATATATATATTTATTTTGTTTTATTTGTATATGTGTCTGGCTCCTCCTTGTTTCCTTGATACACAAACTGCCACCACATATTGATACAATGTAATAGCTGTTTGTGATTGGACAAAACAAATTATGAATGTTATGCAAATTTTAGCATGGATTTGCAGGGGTTTTAACACCTTGCAAACTCAAGAGATTTAGCAAACTTTAGCGGATGTTTAATAATATTTATTTTTGAATTTTTTCATGCAAAAAATGTTTTCATACACTACTGATTCTCCTCTGCATCAGATGCATTCATAACCCAGGAAACTTAAACATGCCATTGTACTGATGACATATCCACTAGTATTATTGAAAGCACATCCACATTTAAATCAAAGCTCCTGAATGCTTTCTGCATTCAACGTTTCAGAAACCAAAATGGCAGCTACCACAGGTTAATTGCATGTAACAGTTAATAAATGGATGTCTCTTTTTACCATTTTAATTTTCTAATACGTTTTGACCATTATCAAGTGTAACCGTATAATACACTTCTGTTGTTGGAGCACATCACAACCCATACTAATGTTTAGTGCCCCGTTGTATCCTATTGTTTTTATTTACTTAAGGTTTATATTGAGGATTATTGGTGGAACTGCAGCTTTAACCCAATGAATACAAGTAGAGGGTTGATGATGGTTCTATGTATCTTGTGTACTATTTATCAGAGAGGCTTCCTCCAGTCCCAGTTAATACACGGTGTACTCTCAGGCGTCCTCCTGGTAAATACCAGACGGTTCCCATATTACACAAACAGATTGCAGGCTTGCGGAGCGCTCCGCTCACAGTATATGCAACAGATTCTGCTCTGTTTTCCACAACTAAGCAAGTGGGGAATTAAACTATAAACAACACAACTGTCAACCTATCACTTTTAGCATTCAAATGTTCAAAATAGATTTGTTTTTGATTTAATGAAGTCTAAAATGGGATGTTCGGCGTTCAAAGAGATAGGGAAGGTTTCTAGATTGTACTAGTATATAATATATTTATGTATCTATTATTTACTTAAGAAGCTCTGTTTGTATTGATTAAAACCAAACAAATAGTCCCTGCTTGGGTCTGCCTTCTTCAGCCTCTGCTGTACTTGCTGTGCTGTGTCTCATACTAGCCAATCAGTGACCATCCCTCATCAACATGGTGCTGAGATGTAGTTTCAGATAGGCTAGGACACTACACTGCACATCTATGCCTACAGAGTCTATAACTACATATGCTGCAGTGAGCAGACCCATGCAGGGCCTATTTGTTTTATTTTATAAATTAAAAAAATAGAGCTTTTAACAGCATCTTAATAAAATAAAGTACTTAAAAGTATATACACAGATAGGTATATTTTATACATAGTAAAACCCAGGAACCTTGCATATTCCTTTAAATTCTGAAGGTTTCGGTCCTTTCCCTTTTCCCATACGCAAAAGATTGGCAGCAGCAGTGCCACCACCAACTGCTAGATGGCGCTTTTCCAAGTACTGCTGCACAATGCATATAAGGCGCGCCGACAGAAAAGGCCTTGGGCTAGGAGAGCCCACGCCGCACATATCGATGGCCTCGCTGTTGATTCAGCACCTTCGAGTTGCGCCACGTCGGAGGAGGGAATAATTAGGGCCTACCCTGAAACCGGACGGCGCCATCTAGCGGCTACTTGCTGGCAGAGCAGCAGTCAGTGCTGGCGATTGCTTTGCGCTTACACAACGGGGTAGATCCAAGTTTTCTATCATGCATTTATTCAATATCTGAAAAGCTGTTTCTGTTGTATAAAAAATAAAAGATGCCGAGTTTATAAAATGTGCACAAAAACACTTTAATGTAAAAGGTTCTCTAATTTTCTACAACAATGCAGGAAACGACCCCCTATATAACATCTCCTAACTCCTCCCACAAATCTGAACAACCCAATCACTTCCCAGCACTACGCCTCCATGCCGTCTCCAGGCATAATAACAGAGAAAGTGATCAACAATTGACATTATACGCATCTCAACTTATAGGGAACAAGGAAGTCATTTATTCCTTTGTTGCATCAGAAAGAGCGCATTTGTTAATGTGTCACAGTGTGTTTTCTTTTTTCAAATTAAGGTGACAGAACTCAAAAACTTGTTCAGATTCTTAAAGGGACATGGTAGGTTTGTGGATTTCACTGGGTATAGAATATACCTACATATCCATTTAGTTTTATGTACTTTATTTTATTAAGAAGTGCTTAAAAGATGTGTTTTGTCTGCCTAAAACCATAGAATTTGTACCCTTTTTGCCCGCATGCTGCTCCTGAATACCCAGACTGTTAAGTGCAGTATTTCAAATTAGCCTGTCAGTGACCTCTTTCAAGTAGCATATTGCAGAATGTTGCCACGGATTGGTTAATATACTTAGAAGTACAATGTCTACATGAGCTGCAGAGGGGATTTAGGCAGAACAAACAGAGCTTTTTAACACATTGTTTGTGTGGCTTTAATATTCTAGTGCGAACTGGATATTAGTATACTGGAGGCACATACACAATGCTGTATACCTCAAAAATGATTTACAGCTATCATGCATAGGCAGATTTCAATGTAATTTAAAAAGGGACATGGAGCACAATATTTATTTTTCAAGCATTTAAAAGAACATGTTTTAAACATTACATAAATAGTGCTCTCGGGTGCGCCTCTCAAAGCTCAAGACCTCTTCTGTCGGCGCGCCATATATGCAATGCGCAGCAGTATTCCGAAAACCAGCATCGCCATCTAGCGGTTGGCGGCGGCACTGCTGCTGCCAATCTTTTGCGTAGGAGAAGAGGGAAAGGACCGCTGTAGGTTAAATGAAGCCATTATGTTACAACCATTTCCTTTTTCTATACAAATTGGACTGGGCATGCAAGAAAATGTATTCTAAATTTGTAAGAGTTGATTAAAATTGATTTATGCGTGTTGGGGAATATTAGTATTTTCCCTGGGTAAAATGTTTTAATCTGTCTAGTACTGGCTAACGGCAATAAACATTATAGGTTTCAATTGCAAGAGTGCTTATTTTATGCGTGAGTGATTTCAGCAGCAATTCTGAAAATGTAACGGCAGCCGAGGTCACACACAAATGTTTTTAGTACCTGTGTTATTCATACTACAAAGAGAGAGACCGAGAGAGAGAGACAGAGCGAGAGAACGAGAGAGAGACAGAGCGAGAGAGACAGAGACCGAGCGAGAGAGACAGAGACAGAGCGAGAGAGACAGAGAGACCGAGCGAGAGAGAGAGAGACCGAGCGAGAGAGAGAGAGACCGAGCGAGAGAGAGAGAGACCGAGCGAGAGAGAGAGAGACCGAGCGAGAGAGAGAGAGACCGAGCGAGAGAGAGAGAGACCGAGCGAGAGAGAGAGAGACCGAGCGAGAGAGAGAGAGACCGAGCGAGAGAGAGAGAGACCGAGCGAGAGAGAGAGAGACCGAGCGAGAGAGAGAGAGACCGAGCGAGCGAGAG
Organism: Discoglossus pictus; assembly: GCA_027410445.1. Lineage (NCBI taxonomy): Eukaryota > Metazoa > Chordata > Amphibia > Anura > Alytidae > Discoglossus > Discoglossus pictus. The sequence goes on along the minus strand of CM050168.1, from coordinate 89,706,262 downwards.
AGAGACCGAGCGAGAGAGAGAGAGACCGACCGAGCGAGAGAGACCGAGCGAGAGAGACCGAGCGAGAGAGACCGAGCGAGAGAGACCGAGCGAGAGAGACCGAGCGAGAGAGACCGAGCGAGAGACAGAGACCGAGCGAGAGACAGAGACCGAGCGAGAGACAGAGACCGAGCGAGAGAGAGAGAGACCGAGCGAGAGAGAGAGAGACCGAGAGAGAGAGAGAGAGACCGAGCGAGAGAGAGAGAGACCGAGAGAGAGAGAGAGAGACCGAGCGAGAGAGAGAGAGACCGAGCGAGAGAGACCGAGCGAGAGAGACCGAGCGAGAACGAGAGAGACCGAGAGAGAGAGACAGAGCGAGAGACCGAGAGAGACCGAGAGAGACAGAGACCGAGAGAGACAGAGACCGAGAGAGACAGAGACCGAGAGAGACAGAGACCGAGAGAGACATCGAGCGAGAGAGACCGAGCGAGAGAGACCGAGCGAGAGAGACCGAGCGAGAGAGACCGAGCGAGAGAGACCGAGCGAGAGAACGAGAGAGACCGAGAGAGACAGAGACCGAGAGAGACCGAGACCGAGAGAGACAGAGACAGAGAGAGACCGAGACCGAGAGAGACAGAGACAGAGAGAGACAGAGACCGAGAGAGACCGAGACCGAGAAAGAGAGACATCGAGCGAGAGAGACATCGAGCGAGAGAGACCGAGCGAGAGAGACCGAGAGAGACAGAGACCGAGAGAGACAGAGACCGAGAGAGACAGAGACAGAGAGAGACAGAGACCGAGAGAGACCGAGACCGAGAAAGAGAGACATCGAGCGAGAGAGACATCGAGCGAGAGAGACCGAGCGAGAGAGACCGAGCGAGAGAGACCAAGCGAGAGAGACCGAGCGAGAGAGACCGAGCGAGAGAGACCGAGCGAGAGAGAGAGAGCAAGCGAGCGAGCGAGACCGAGCAAGCGAGCGAGACCGAGCGAGACCGAGCGAGAGAAAGAGACCGAGCGAGAGAAAGAGACCAAACGAGACAAAGAGAGCGAGAGAGAAAACGAGAGAGAGAGAGAGAACGGAGAGAGAGAGAGAGAGAACGGAGAGAGAGAGAGAGAGAACGGAGAGAGAGAGAGAGAACAGAGAGAGAGAGAGAGAGAACAGAGAGAGAGAGAGAGAGAGAGAACGGAGAGAGAGAGAGAACGGAGAGAGAGAGAGAACGGAGAGAGAGAGAGAACGGAGAGAGAGAGAGAACGGAGAGAGAACGAGAGAAAGAGAACGAGAGAGAGAGCAAGAGAGAGAGATCGAGAGAGCGAGAACGAGAGAGAGAGAACACGAGAGAGAAAATATACACACACATATAATTTATATATATGTGTGTGTGTGTGTGTGTGTGGTGCGTGCGTGTATGAAAGCTATGTTATAACATCAAAACATAAGGAGCCATGTATATAATTGATGAGCTAATTTGCATGTCTCGACCAAGATTCCAAGAGTGCAGTGCAACCACTGTATTTCTTGAGATTTTGAGCAGGAAAGAATATACACACATTATATATATATATATATATATATATATATATATATATATACTGCCACCTCACTCCAGTATCTTTGCCAAGAAAACCTTATGGATAAGCACAACCAGACACAAGATATGACTGGCATGCTGCAGTCCTCAGAGTCACGGAGAGTTAGACACAACTAAATGACCACAAATGAGACAATGAGACCACAATGCACGCTCACTCTAATTAATCCAAGTGCAGTGCATCAACTGTACTTATTTATTAGACATTCAAATGGAATCACTAATTTACTATTCATTGTTTGTAATTATATTTATATATATATATATATATATATATATATATATATATATATATATAATTATTAATTAAAAAGCTACTTTGCCAAAACTGTTCACTTGAAAACAGATTCCAATGGCCTTTACCAGCTGGGCATACCACACATTAAAAAGTTTCTCCAAAAATGCCCAGACCTTAATCTGCACCTCTAGTCTAATACATGGAATCAGCTTTCTGAGTAGAGAGCCATTACAAAATGTGCCCTCTGTGTTTGTGTGTGCCCAGTCAGTGCCAGCTGCAAATAACACTTTCACCCACGAAAAGGACACGGAGGGTCTCCGGATTTTACTATATATATGTACTTTATTTCATTAGGATGTATTTATAAGCTCTGCTTTTACTGCCTCAAATTAAACAAATAGTCCCTGTATGCGTCTGCCCACTGCAATATATGTAGGGCGGGATGTGCAGTGTCCTATCCTATCAGGAACCTTGTCTCAGCAGCATGTTGGTTAGTATGAGACACCACACAGTATTTCCAGCAGAGTCTGTGTCTTTGTGAGCTGCAGATGCAAGCAATATTTGTATGATTTCTCTAGATTTTCTTCTCTCCACCCCGTTAGTCATCCAGGGGGATGGAAGAGGATCTGCCTAGAGTCTTTATCGACCTTACTGCGGATAAAGACTTCTATCAGGAGAGCCAAAGTGAAGTAAAATCCTAGATTGCTCAGAAAATACAATTAGGACACCTAATAGGAAGTGGAGATAAGCAGTTCCAATCTAAAATGGGTTCCCTGGTGGTCCAGTGGTTAGGATATGGTGCTTTCACCTCTGTGACCTGGGTTCGATTCCAGTAAGGGAACCAAGAGGTCATACCATCATGAAGCCATGCAGAGTTGGGCCTGCTCAGTACTTTGATGGGAGACCACCTCTGAGCTGTATGCTTGGCCCACTGGAGAAGGAACTGGCAACCCACTCCAGTATCTCTGCTATGAATACCAAAAGGGAGTCACGACTGAACAACGCAAACACAAGTTCCAATATAAGCTAGTTTCAATTTACACTTTTCAAATTCAGTTTTTTATTGCTAATTAGTTACTAAATAAACACATTAAAACTCTATACTGTGATCAGTACAATGGCACATTATGAAACCTGCATTTTTCCCCATGAGCTGTAAAAAAATATATTATGTTTTAAACCGTAACAGTTTTATTTTACATGAAAAATGAGTGATCTGAAGCATGAAGAGGTTGCCACTTGCTCCACCCTTGGCACACACAATTCTGCACCTATAAAACAAACATGTATTTGTGTGCATACATTAAAAGGGACAGTGAGCACAACTGTTTTATCTCAAGAATTAAAAAAAATGTAATAAAAACTTATTAGGCCAAACCTGTAAACTTCATTGAAAATAACAGAGCACATCTCATTGGCTAGTAGAGGGCAAGCCCCCAAATGAGATTTGAAACTGCAGTGTTTTCTATTATACATGAGCGGTGGTGCTTTTATTGAATGTCCTCTCAGCAGAGGTGGTAATCAGTATCGACACAAGTAAGAATATGGCAAAAAAGTGGATCAATAATTATATAGTTCTATGTCATGATTCGTTTTTACATGTTAAAGATACAATTTGTCACAAAAAAATCAGCAAAAAATAGGATTTTTGTCTTCAGACAGAAATAAGTGCTATAGCACCCCCACTGACCGCTCCATGCACCCCTAATCTCTTACTAATCGTGTAAGCACAGCCCAGTGGGGTGTGGGTCTCCTGCAGGTTTCTCCCGTGGATCTAAGCACCGCTATACATTTCAAATTATACACTTCAAAATCTGAAAAAGCTGCCATTTTTAGTAGAAAATGCTTGGCAGGGTTTGAAGTGTATATTTTCTGAGAGATGTTAATTGCCACCTAGCTTTTCTGAGGCCTCTGGCAGTTACCAGGTTGCTGGGACTGCGCTGCCGTGTGGGTCTTACGAGATTATAAAACAAATTGTCAATATTCTGCGCTTTTCAGGCAGAATGAGATCTAAATAAGTGCGTATAATTAAAAGTGCAGTTATACTTGTAAAATAGATTCTTTATAGTCGATTAAATATAAGGCAGTCTCATATATAGTGTAATATACACTTAACAGACTCATACATAACAAATGGGATGAATGCAGTCTTGCTGCCTGTGAATTAGGGATATGGGAAAAGACATCCTGGGATGTTCCACGTGATTGGCTGAGAATCTATTTTTGCATGTATTCAGTTTTGACAAATGAAGTGCACTCACATCAGAAACTATTGCGTCTTTGTCATTAAATCTAAACACAGCTTCTGCTGGTCTCTGCGCACAATCATCTCAATGGTGAAGACCGCTCTGTCTAGCAAGCAGCGCAAAATATTCAGGCACAATGTTATATCAACACAATGCTCTCCATTAGTTGGAGACTAGCTGTGTTATTAAATAAAAAAAAGCCAAACTATCACTCATAGTCATCTGTCATGTAAAACTACATGGTTGCTGTAGGGTAAGAATGTATGAATGATAGTTTGGCCTCTGATTGAATTAGATTGTTCTTAACATTTTTTAGACCAGTCTCATCCAAACCTCAAATTCTCCCCTTAAAAAGAAACATGGAATGTATTTATTTACTTTTATGTACCTAATTGAATTAACAAGCTCTAGATTTAAAATTAAACAAATAGTCCATGTATGGGTCTGCCAACATCAGCTTATGCAGACACAGACTCTGTAGGGCTTGATAATCAGTGTCCTAGCCGATCAGGGACCAAGATATAATATTGAATATTGCCAAAATAGATCACTAAATAGGACTTTTACTAATGATCAGTGTACAGGAGGACCCTGGGTTCCAGATGACCCAACCTACAGACGACTCCTACTTAAGAACAGGCTCCCAATACTTTTTGTATTAGTTTGTTTTTATGTTCTGCTTGTTTGAATTTAAATAAAGATTGTTTCTTTAATGTATTATTATAGAACAAGGGTATTATTATTTTTATTACACTGTATTATTATATTATTATTACTACCACATATTAGTCATTATAATTAATATTATTCACCAGGGATCCAAGTTACATACATATCCGACTTAAAGACGGTCTCAGGAACGTATCTCGTCCGTAACCCAGGGTCTTCCTGTATATATGCTCGTCCCGTTATCCAGGGTTTCTTTGTGTGCACTCCTCATCAAATTTTAAATACTGATAAAAATCTGCCTTGATCCATACATTATAGGAAGGAATTGTACCTACCAGCGTTCCATAAAAGAGAATTTGCACTTCTAACGTAGTGCTTGCGACAGTCAGCGAAAGACGGACTCATTTCCATATAATCTTTCCTCGGCATAGATTGGGGTCTGATAAGACCCCAGCCACATGAAGGGCTTTGTGAGAACTATATTTATTAATTGACATGGATTTGTTTGATGATGGCAGGGTAAAGATGGATTGCTGCGGAAGATTAGTTAAGTGTACTGGAAGCGGCCATGATTAATCGCTTCCAAGCCACAAGAAATAGGTTTAAGATTAAAAGGTCAGGATATGAATTCAAAGATCGCTTTACACCTTCAGAATATGGAAGCCCGCACATGACAAACATAGCGGTATATAACAAGCCTTTACATGCAGCACTGATGGGGTTAAACGTAGTAGTGCTGTTTTGTGCAGATTCACCATAGCGTAGTTAACTAATTGCTACCATGCTTCGTTTAACACAGTACTTTGCCCTAGTTTTAAACACAGTTGGGAATTACGCAAGGCGCGTAGTCAAGAGCGATGGCGAGGCTCTAATGTGACGTTGTCTCCCGCACGCCAATGTTTTTATTTATTTTTATTGGAATTGGCAGGTCTGACCAGGCCCCCTTAACATCATGTCAAAGAAGAAATAGTTATACTTCGGCCCATGGCGTCCATTTTAAAAATCGGGCCTTGCGTTTTACGGGTAGGTCTAATCTGGGGTTCTTAAGGGCAAGTTTCATCTAAACTTAAGTTTATTTTATATTCAAGATCACTCTTAGAGAAGGTTAATGGTGTGTCAAACTCGACAAGTTTCATGGCAGATATTCCACTATGTTTGTGGAGAGTGGAAGTTGCCATTTTGAGTTGCTGATTGGGTCAAAAGTTCAACAGTTTAAAGGGACATGAAAATTTCTGGATTCCAATAAAAATATAATATACCTCTGTATCTATTTTCTTTTATATACTTTATTGTATTAAGAAGCGCTTTTAAGCTGTTTTTCTTCCTAGAAAATCATAGAATGTCGACCTATTTTGGTCTGGCCATTGTAGCTCATGCAGCTCCTGAATACATAGACTGCAGAGTGCACTATTTTAGAATTAGCCTGTCAGAGACCTCTCTCAAGTAGCACATTGCTAGTGATTGGTTACTATAAGATAGTGAAATTTCTGTACTTAGAACTACACTGTCTTCATGAGCTGCAGAGGGAATAATCCAATTAGGAACTATTTCTAAACATTTGGGCAGAAAAAAAAACGGAGTTTTAGATAAAATAAAGTACACAAAAAATAGAGACGCATAGGTATATTATATTCCTAGTGAAATCTAGACTTCTTCCGTGTAATTTTAATTAAAAAATATATGCACCTCCTGGTGGTTGGAGGCATAGTTTGTAAAGGTTATGTATGAGGGGAGTGTGTTTTTTACAGAAGCAAAGTTTGCAGCCGTTGTCTGTTTCTGAGCATGTGCAGAGAAGGGAGTATGTGTCAAATTATAAAATATCAAAGCATGTGCAGAGAAGGGAGTATGTGTCAAATTATAAAAGATCAAAGCATGTGCAGAGAAGGGAGTATGTGTCAAATTATAAAAGATCAAAGCATGTGCAGAGAAGGGAGTATGTGTCAAATTATAAAAGATCAAACTTTTTAACATTTCACCTACCCCTTATCCACTGATAAAGATAACCACACCACTCTGGCTTCAACCTGTCAGAAAGTGATGAAACCAGACAAGATGGAACCTTCTACATAAAAAAATGTTTTGGGAGAAAATCATTATTTTGAAGACATGGTTTATGTCACAACTGTTACTATTTTTTGCCATACATGCATTTTTTCCTGAACTACATTGATTCTTTCTTTAAATAATCCTCAGGATAATAGTCTTATGCTTAGGCAATGCATGCATGTTACTTTATTCCTACCACTGATACTAGAAGGATGTTCAAGGGGTAAATATTGGGCTATTACAAAAAAAATAAAAGTAACTTTCATATGCAAATAAAGGTAATAAAACAATGTGCTTATATATATATATATATATATATATATATATATATATATATATATATATATATATATATATATATATATATATATATATATATAGTGGAGGGCTTCTATCACTCTTGTTCACCATATATTAAATGATTGTTGTGGTGAACTACCTACTCATAAGATCCACAACACAAGCTGGGATCCCGCCCCACGCTGATGATAGGCAGTAACCTTAAAACGGCTGTCCGTGGGTAGGATTCCCAGCTTGTGTATAATCCAACCTTGGCTTTGCATAAAAGCAGCGTAATGCAGCGGGCATAAGCTTAAAGTAAGCCATGTTTAAAATGATTATGGATGGAAGAACTAAGCATTTGTGGACACGTTTGCATGTCCCTGCTCAACTTCCCAGAGTGCGGTGTAATAACTATTTCTCGGAATTGTGAGCAGGAAGCAAGTTTTTTTTTACTTGTTTTAGACATTCAAATGTGAATACAAATGTACTCTCTCTCTCTATATATATATATATATATATATATATATATATATATATATATATATATATATATATATATATATATATATATATATATATAAAATATTCTAGAACAAGAGCTCATGCTCTAGAGAAGATTGTGAGAAAATGTTACTTTGCGGGAACATTAGGGGATAATATTGAGTCCTCATTTTCTCCAGTGCTATTCTAGGATCCAGAGAGCGCGTCTGCTCAATCAAACGCTTGTGTTAAACCCTCAGTATTCTAATCATGTTCGGCGCAGAGCAGCTGCTTTTTATATTAGACTAAAATTAAATCATTTTGTGCATTTGATTAAAAACATTTTGAAAGGGGTAATAAAAAATATGTCCAACAGTAGTTCATCTGCTATAGAGTTTTTTTCTTTTTTTTGCTTGAGTGCTGCATTTGGATTTTATGGGTGCAATCAGTAGAATTTCACAGGTTGGGAGTATTGGCTGTTAGGTGAGGGTTTATAACGGTGCAGTAAATAAAATCTGGTTTTATAGGCAGACAGCAAGATTTCATACATATAAAGGCCTGGTGATGTAATTGTGAACAACACTCCCAGAATCCTTTGCCCGGAGATCTAATCTGATTCAATTATGGGTTATAGGAGTGTAGGGCAAGGGCAATTCACCCAGGACGAACCTTTGTTACATTAATTATGTTTTTATAATTAGAATAATAAAAGGCAAGGGATTGATCTGCAACAGTTTGGATGTCACAGGCTTAAAGGACCACTGTACATTAGCAGAAGCTTGCAAGAAACTGGCAACATTACCAGATTTAGTCGTTCAGTCGCGCACAACTCTCCAACAACAACAACAACAACAACAACAACAAAAATCAGTCAACAATGATAACAACAGGGTAGTACTTATCAACCCTCTTTGAGAAATAAAAAGTCCTCTTGGAATAATTCTGGAGGTAGCACTTATGAAAACCTTGAAAAATCAGGAATCTTCTTGGAAGACAATCTAGCACTTTTTTCCCCACACTTTCCTTCCAAGGCACAAGGGGACAGTTACAGCGGAGGGCAAGCAAGGCTTGCAAGTATACTGCAAGCTTCCTCTATTGCTCAGAAGGGGGAATTTTGCTGATATCTTATCAGAATCCACCAGTGAGTCAACAAATCCCCTACACCCATCTGTCAAGAATAAAGAATAAAAAAATAGCAGAACACTTCTGGTCAATCTTCAAGCCAGGAGGAAGTGTGGAAGACACAAAATGTCATCCTTCAGACACAAACTAAGATAAAGACTTTACCTAAAAAGTATTTTATGTGCGTATGCCGTTAATCTGTATATGACATTTTCCTTAATCTACAGTGGTTCTTTAAGAGTGTTAAAGGGGAAGTCCCAATTTTACACAATTTACTCATGAGAAATTTAAACATACAAGTAAAAATTATTTATTGTACAAAAAGCCTGTATGATAGGGGAGACAGGTGATGTGAGCTGTAGTAAAAAAATAAATACACAAAACATAATTTAGCTGCCATATAATTACAGCTGTAGTCTGATTGGCTCTTGATCAGAGGCGTAGCTATAGCTTTTGCCGCCCGGGGACTGCCACCCGTCCAAATCCACAAAGAGCCGTCCCCTGCCCTCAATACACAAACTGATGTCTCCAAAAAGTGCCACCCGGGGCTGACCAAGAGACTCAAGCCAGGGGCATAGATTCTTATAAAATCGTTAAGGAGTGCGGGTCTTGCCTTTTATTATAATTAAAACATTTAATTAAACCAGGATTTATCTACGTCCCACTGCGTAGTCTTAAAGTCACAAGCCTCAGGGTATTAAAGTGGCAGTCCCACCTGAAGACAAATATACAAGTAAAAGTTAAAGATATGCCGTGTATAGAAAGATGCAGATAGACTCTTAGTACTGAAAAGATCTTCTCTCACTCTCTGGATACCAGATAGTGTTGTAAAGAAGTACAGCTGATGAAGCCTCAAACACTCAAGGATTTTTTTTCATCAAATACTGATTTTTTGGCACATCAACAATAATATAACCAAATGAACCCATACCATATAAGCACTACAATGGCCCTTTAATTGTTTCTCTACATTAAAGGGAGTGGTTACCATTATTTGTGTTATAACACGCGGATTTGATGTACCTTTAATTCTCTGCCTTGTGCTCCACACATAAAGAATATGTATAGTATGGGCGAGTATCTAGCAGTCTGCTCTGTGGGTTTATGTCACAACAGCTGCTCCTTCCCTTTGCGCTGCAGTTTGCTACAAGGATCAGATTACAGGCCTTTGTGTTCCCATCCAACTGGCAGCTATCCACATTCCTTCCCAGTATACAAGCTGCACCTCTTTCCATTAAATAAAAAAAAAAAAAAAATAAAGCCTTTCTTCTCTGCAATTTTACTGCCAATCTTAGATTACCCAGAATCTCTCTTCATAATACATGGAAAAGATCATGCTCTTAATATTCAGGGGAACATAAAAACAATCGCAAAACCAAGACGTGGTATACAAATGAAGGAGGGGCAAGCAATGAGAGGATACGGGTATCTGAGGATTGTGACCAGTCGGGTGACCCACTGATTAGTCTCAGACCTCATGGCTACTGAAGGTCAACAAGTAACAAGCAATCAGGAAAATAAAAAAAACTCTAATATGCAAGATTCTTGCAATGCTTGATTAAAAGCACTTTTTATAGAATGGATAATAATGTTTTTTTCACGCAAGTGATTTATGACAGTTCAGCCCTATTGTTTACACTACCATATACTCACGGTACTACAGAACAATCGCAGGCTTCATACTATGTGGCGGATTATATTACTACCAATAAAATGAATGTAAAATGAATTTATCTACCAAACGGACTAACAGCTGTGTTTACTGCAGTCACATTAAAAAAAAAATCTAACTCATTAGGATTTTGTAACATTACATAAAAATGCAAACCATATGATCAATACATATAACAAGTGTGCTGCTGATTGAAATAAAAAAACAGAGCTTGCCTGATCTACATAGCAATACCAAGTAGGTTACCAATGTTCTCTGCACTTCAATACTTTAGCTAGTATGATATGTTCAAAGATAAGATATGAATTTCCTAAAACATTGTTGTACAAACAGGAGTGGAACCCTAACTGGACTCTAAGGTCCTCATTCAATTGGGATTTGGCCAATTAATTGGGGCTCTATCTAAGCACAGAAGTTTTTAGTTAGTGAACTTCTATCCAAAAGCAAGGTCTTCACTAACTAAGAACGTCTGTAACAAAAACAATATTCTCTTTCCTCATTCGCAATTGAATGAGGCCCTAAGAGTATTGACGCAACCCAGGGCTAATCAGGCTCACAGGGATGCCTACACTATCCTCAGATATATATAAAAATGATTCCCCATAACCTTAACCATGACTACAACACATACCTTGAAATTCCGACCTAGAATATCATAATCACAAGTTTTTGCACAGATTAAATTTTGGAGCAATTGTCTTGTTGAACCCATAGCCATAGCAAATGGGAACTCAGGGTTCCACAGAACACAGTTTGGAAAACACTGGGCTAATGTGTGCTGTGACAATGCTGTTTGATAACATGGAGAAAGCACCCATTAAAGACTTCTTGCAGTAATATGAAGCTAGTAGTCCGTTACTCAATGTGATCAATCTTAAAAAAAAAATAAAAAAAGGATACATTTACTTCAAGATACAGGCTGAGTAGCTATAATACCTTTTAACTGCCAATTGAGCAGAGTGTACCAGCCTATTCTTAATACTGACTAAAGCAATAGTACTATAATTATACATTATATTATGGAACCTCTTTTACAATAATTTTTAACATAATAACATTATAGCGATACAACATAATACTACCTAAGATAATTTACAAACTTCATATGAAGACTGTGTTGTAGAACATGTATTTATAATCTAGTTGCTTGCTTACCTGTCTGCTTTGCATAGGCAGACTACTTGGCTGCATTTGCCTCTGCATCCTTGATGGCTGCATCAGTTGACGGATCTGCTGCTGCAGGAACTGGCTGTTGCTGACTTGCTGCGGCTGCTGCACTGCTGGGTTCTGGTGGTGTTGCTGCTGCTGGAGATAATGAATCAGTGACCCAGGGCTCCCAGACAGGTTCATCTTCTGAGCGGAAGAGTCAGGAGCAAAATGAGACAGTGGTTTGGTGTTATTAAATGAGTACTGGTCATGGGTCACTGGTGTCTCATGCACTATTCCAGGCTGTAAGCCATTGGATGATTGCTGCATAATCATGTTGATATTTTTAGGCTGGGTACTAGGCATTGGCTTGAAGAGGGAGCTCTGCATATTGGACTGACCACTGGAGGGAGGAATATTTGACATCAAGGGATTCTGGGGACTGAATGGCTGTTGATGCAGTGCTGGGCTTGAAAGCTTTTCAGGCTGATATGGTGGAGATGGTCCAGCAGTGGTAGGTGCCATGTTAGATACCAAATTACTTTGAGGACTTTTCATGGTGTTTGCCGTAACGTTATTTGAATTCATACTTGGTAACATGGTATTCTGAGGTGAGAAGGGCTGCTGGTTAAGAGCTGGACTAGAAATCTTTTCAGAAACATATGGTGGAGATGGTCTGCTGGTGGGGTTACTGGTGGAGCTCATAGTGGAGAGCAAGGGAGTCTGGGAACCTTGTATGTTATTCCCTTGTAAACTGCTAGGGGTCATACCTGACACCATAACATTTGGTGGACTAAATGGCTGCTGAGGGGAGGACCCAGGCCTATAAGGAGGGGACAGACCTGTTGGTGAGATAGTTGGCCAGTTGGTTGGCTGTACTTGTTGCTTAGTTGATGTCCCTTGCTTACTAGCAGCCAATTGTTTTAGCTGTTGTGCGTGCCAGTTGGTCCCAGGCATGTTGGCCATGGGAACCGGTAACATGGACTGGGGCTGACTCTTTGTTTGAGTTGTTGTAATGGGTGACTGTACTGGCTTGTTGGCTGATTGAACAGAGTAAGTTGTCCCAGCTGACGACGGCCTAATTTGAGGTGATCCAACATTTGCGGGGTTGCAACCAGCAGAAAAATCCTTGTTGGGGATATGGTTGTCCAAGTGAGATGTGGTTTGTGGGGAAAGTTTGGGTGTTGTACTCAAGCTTGGCTGAGAATGACTGATCACAATCGGATCATCCTTCCCTAAAATTTTCTCAAGATCCAACTCATTTGGTGATGGATCAGGCATTTTAGTAAGCTCCTCCAAAAGATCTTGCAACTCCTGATCCACAGACTGCAAGTTAGATTCCTTCTCCTCATAAGAACCTTTCTGACCAATTTCTGTATTCTGTGATACTGAAAATGGGGAAGCCATTCCTCGGCCATTCATGTGGTTATTTTCTAGTAGAACAGTATGACCAATGGATGAAGAGCTGTGATTGGTGGAGAATGGGGAGTTCTGAAGTTCTGAACAAGAGACATTAGAGCTTGTGTTTTGGGATTGACCCATAGAAAGTGTAACATCGTCCAGACAAAGTCTCTTGTTGTCACTTGGGAAAATTAGATCATTCATACCAGAAGACACAGGAGAACTGTCATCTCCCAATTTTCGCTTTATGGATCCTTGAAGCTGAAAGACAAAAAATATATACATTATTATTATTATTATAATTATTTACAGCTGTAGAAAAAAAAGAGAGTATCAATATTTTTTTTCAAAAGAATGTACGAAAAATAATTTCCCTCAAGATTTTGTATGTTAATACCAATTTCTCTATCAATATATATATATTTATAAAATGTTTAAGAATGTAGCAATACAGTGATCTATTTTACATAGTAAAATCAATTTGCACAGTGTTAAGCCTCAGCTTATGCAAACAGGTTTCAAATTCGCTTCCGATTGTATATTTGAATTAAAAAAAATCAAAGTTATACAACCTACAGTTTCATAGCTCATATTAGACAAAAAAATAGGAGCTAGAAGCATCTAAAATATGACTTAAAACTCACATTGTTTGCGTCTAAATACATTCACAATGCCCTGTTGTCTATTGGGGCATCAACTGTTAAATTTGCTTGTAGTAAAATGTTAAGCTACCAGCTCAACATTGGACCCAATTGCTTATAACAGGTCTTTTCCCCCCTGCTGTTAATCACAATTATTTATTCAGATTTCAAAATACTAGTTCTAAGGAAAATGTTTGACCTTTATAAATAGAGAATAATAATAATAATAATAATAATAATAATAATAATAATAATAGACATTTATCAATGGATAAATTACTTTGAATTATAGAGAAGACTATTGACTTCCTGGGTTTGATGATGTAGAAGATCTGCTTATTCTTATCTATGCTCACATGTTAAATGTATTATTTTTATTACCCTTTAACTATAAATCTTAAATGTTACAAATAAGTGCAAAAAAATAATTTTGTTAATGGGGAGTCTTTAATGTGAAGCTGCAATGAACACACCTTTTTGGTTGCTTAATTTATCTAGAAGATATTTTAATCGTAGGAACGTGATATATAGGAGTATAGAAGGTGACGCCAACAAAAATATTTTATATTGACAGTGAGTAACCATTATGTGTATTAATATACTCCATTGCTATAAGCATTACATTGTTGTTTTTGTAAAATATGTTCAATACAGAAACAGTAAGCGAGCAAAGCACACCAATTCTAATCAATTTTAAGTGTTATTGTGTGCAGGCGTTGTTTTAATAGCTCTGACCTGGGTGTCAACTTGATTAATCTGTCATTAACACTCCTGTTTGAAGTAACAAGGAAAAATCTTTATAGCCAACAAAGTGCTCAAATCACTGGGATTGTAATAAGAAACAAAAAAAACGTGACAAAAGCACCTAAAACAATACAGGAATACACAGCTATAATTTATTGCGGGGGGTCAATCTGAGCTCATTCAAATATTTTGGATAATACGTAAAGATAATGTTTTGAGTATGTAGTTGTGAAGATCTAGAATTCATAATGAGCATAATATAAAAACTCAAGTTATCGAAAATAGCAAAATTTCAAATATGGGACTATAGTGTCTATTTAGTTTTCAGTGCGGTGATTCCTTTAGAATATACTAAACTAGGCACACATAACAAGGTTTGAGGTACTAAACTTTAATGTGATTAATGGTATTTACATTACACAGTCATATGGCCGCTCTAGAAATATAAGCACAAAGCATTCATTGTCATGGATGCAATAAAATAATTCATTGGGTTCAGGAAGGTTACTACCTAACTGACGTCTTAGGAGTGGCATCAAGTACATCAAGTGTGGCCATCTCAAGTCACTAGAAAACCTTAAAAGACGGGAGGTCACAGTCTATTGGTAGATCATCAAGAGGGGACAGGTAGATCTTGGCACTATTAGGTACCAAGTTCAACCTGCATGGAGATGCAAAGAAGAAGGGAAAGACATCTCCAAAAACTACGAAAGTAAAGTGTGATGGTGGCATACTTATGTTGTATAATATGCTTTTGAGTGGGAGGGTATAGGGGTAGATACTGTTAGGATGGATTCTGAAAAATAAGATCCCTCGTCACTAAAATGTGAGCACTCTTAACAAGCTCCTCTAACAAGATATGAGCATGGTCTCCAGACCAAAGATATGCAGTAAAGGAGGAGACATATCCACACATGTAACAACTGTTCTAAGGTATAGACAAAGCTCTAACATATAAAAATGTCCTATCGCACAATGACAGAAATATATAGTTCTACTGTACAAAAGTATTGTTTACAAGGACACAAACTACTGTGCCAAAATGTAGATATATTTTATTGGAAAAAGAAACAGTCATGGTGCTACGATATCAAACTGTAGACGTGATCTTACTGTACAAAAACATATCACCTTAAATATTCACAGTAACTTTTTCCCTAAAACATATATTATTATGCCTTTTAAATTAAATCATTAAAAACAAAGTAAATGTAAATTATTTTAATCTTGAACCTATCGCCTATTCATTTACTACTAAAACTCATTTTGATTCAGTTATGGTCTTATTCCACCTAACACCATTTGAATGTTAATTTGATTGACTTGACTTTGATAATGCAATTGAAACATGAAATTATTTATTTTCCCAGAAAATTATCATTGAGACAGAAAAAATAAACAGGAAGTTTATTTATATTATGTTGTTTATATCGTTTGCCCATAAGGAGGTAAATATTCATACAATATTTTTTATTTTATTCCATACTATATTTGTGGTATGTAATCAAAAGTTCACAGAAAAGGAATGCACAGGACCCGTAATAATGCTCAGAAATATTTTTTTTTAAGTTCTGTTTTGTGTATAATCGAACATAGGATTTTTTATGTTAATAACAAGAGTATTTTTCTTAAATGATTTCACCATGTACAGGATCTCCCCTTTTGAGGTCTCTCTAACACGTCTTTCAAATGTTCACCACATTAGTGAAACCATTCAAGCTATGAAGATGTGAGAACACTGTAATGTCTCCGACTCGTGACTCTACAAAACACTCGTTTGATGACACTGCAAGGCACATGATACAAGCGGGAGTCCTTAAGGGGATTTTAAGAGGTTGCTGCGGCAAACAAAGCAAGGTCTCTCTTCTCTTCCCAAATTAAACCATGAACTCATACCATGAGGCCTATAAAAAGAACCAGCCATTTCACAGGGAATACCCACAGAGCAATGCTTCGACTTGCTGGTTTTTACAGGCGTCTTTTGTTTTAACAGCAAGGCACGTAGAAAACGCAAGTCCAAGACATTGTAAAATAAGGAAACATAGCATCTATGCAATAGTGTTTTATCCGAAGTAGTTTCACTTTTTTTTTTAAATATTGAACATATGCAAAGATTGAAAGCAGCGATAGGCAACTTATTTCTCTCAAGGGCCATATTTGTGGCCTGCGAGTCATTAATTAGGCAGCACAACATGTTTTGCATTCTGGTTGTTTGCTTAGAAAATAAATAATAAAAATACACAGTGGAAGAGAAAGAGGGGAATTAAAGTATGATCAGTTAGTGAGAGGAAATATTTTATGGTACAGAATGGAGTGATTTGTAAGATTGAGCTGTGAAAGAGGGATATGATTTTCCAACATCAGAGAAGAAGATGGGGACCGTATTTAAAGTCATAAAAGGGTTTGATGCCATTATATTTAACATAGCATAGAGACTTGGAAGTTGAATTAAGTTAACATGAAGATCATGATGAATACATTTTGAGGGGAAAAAAGCACTGCGGTATATCCAGTTTTACAAATCATCATGATATAGGTATACGACACGTAATGCTACCGCTTTGAGCACTGGTTCGATATAAAATCGCTCTTTTTCCCCAATGAGAGTTAAACCTCTCAATAGCGCGTTTGAGCGCCAAACTTCGTTTAGCCCTTTTACGTCCCCGCTTAGCGTTCCTCAATTCACCATAACACTGTCAGAGCTATGTCGATAAATACCCAGTGTGCGAACGCATGTGGAGTGCTAAATGGGTTCTTGCTGTACGTAATTGTATAAAAGTTTGTGTATCTTTTTTTGAAGAACTAGACTTTATTCATGTAAACAAATGGCTTTACAAAATATAAATATATAAAGCGAATAATTCAATAAATATCACAATCAATTATCATTTACTGTTAACAAGCCAAACAAGTTCATGGCTGTATTC
Source organism: Discoglossus pictus (assembly GCA_027410445.1). Classification (NCBI taxonomy): domain Eukaryota; kingdom Metazoa; phylum Chordata; class Amphibia; order Anura; family Alytidae; genus Discoglossus; species Discoglossus pictus. The sequence goes on along the minus strand of CM050168.1, from coordinate 89,689,080 downwards.
CAATGGAAGGGGAACCTATAGACGGATTTAAGTTTCCTTTAATTCTGATGCAAGGACTAGTACTAAGGAATTCCATATTTCAATGTAAGCAGCCGCACTTATCTCTTACTCATGGTACAAATGCTTGAACCAAAACAGTTTGAGGTTTTAAGTAATTAAAAGAAACAATGATTATTCAGGTTAACGAGGATGTATCAAGTGTGATAATTACCCTATTATTGCTCTGTAGAGTAATTTCCTTTATAGAGGTCTCATCAAGAGATTTGTTGTTTTTCAGTCATACACAATGGCTTCCTCATTGATTTAAAGCGCAATGAAGGAAAGCAAAATGTTCAAAGTTTATATACTGTGTATATATATATATATATATATATATATATATATATATATATATAGTAAATAAAAAAGTACATCTGTGTTCACACCTGAATGTCTAAAGCAAGTTAAAAAACCTGCTTCCAGCTCAGAGTTTCGAAAAACAGTTATTACACTGCATTCTGGGAAAGTTGAGCTGGGTCACACAAATATGCCCACAAATGCCTCGCTCTTCATTCCGTAGCCATTATCAAACATGGCTTCCTTTAAGCTTATGCATGCTGTATTATTACACAGCTTTAATGCAAAGCCAAGGTTGGAATAAACACAGGCTGAGTATCCAATCCATGTACAGCTGTTTCAAGCTTACTGGCTATCATCATCATGGAGCAGGATCTCAGCCTGTGTTGTGGACTTTATGAGTAGGTAGTTCACCACAACATTCATTTATAATATGGTGGGCAAAAGAATGATAGAAGCCCTCAACACAGGCTGAGATCCCGCTCCATGCGGATAATAGCTGTACATGGATTTATAAACAATTACAAAAACATTTTAAGAGAAAAACCTGAATTTAAAGTTCATGGCTTACATGTTGTTACGCCATAAACGAGTGTAGTTTTTCTGTGTCTACATTGGTCCTTTAATACACAAAATATCAATAAGGGCTCAACATGCAGGATTAAAATGACCATTATAATGTTTTATGTTTGGTGGTATTGGAGGAAGAATAACAAGCAGTGGAAGAGCAGTACTAATGTCATTTTATTGATCCCTAAGTTAGACCTCACCTTGTATACTTTGCCCAGTTCTGGAGACTATCAGCCTTATTAAATTGCGATTTGCCCAATTAAATTGGGCTCTATATAAGCACACAGCATATTTTGTTACAGAATTTTTTTGTTAGTGACCTTCTATCCAAATGCAAGGTCTTCACTAACTAAAAACTTCTGTAAAAAAAATATGCAGCCTTATTAAATTGCAATTTGGCCAATTGAAAATGGCTCTATTTAAGCACAGAGCATATCTCCAAAAGGATATGAACACACTAGAAATAGTTCAAAGCAAGGAGGTTTAAATGGTGCATGGTCTTAATGATAAAACATCATGACCTGAATATGTACATTAAAGGACAGAGGGGGTATGAGAGAACCCTGTTTATATATCAAAAAGGTTTAATAAAGTTCAGGAGAGAATTAACTCCCAGAGAGAAATGAAGCAACAAGTAGTCCTGATTTGAAGTTGGATGGTGGAAGATTTAGGGAGAATTTCCAAAAGTATTTAAAATTACAGATAAGTGTAACATGGTGGGAACATACATAATAAAGACATTCAGCACATCTCAGAGAAGCATCATGTGCTAAGGAACTTTTGAAGGCACGCTTTTAGGTAGATACAATGGGAAGAGTAGATGTCTTCGTTCAACGTATTGTAAAAAATAAAGTCCTGTCACTACAAAATAGTAGAATGTAATCTATACCTTTGTAGCCCTCTTACCTTCACCTGATAACATTTGCAAAGTGGGATAAAGTCTTGACAGACTACTTAGAATTATTACTATCATCTTAGGTGCACAGCTGTCTAAGCACAGATAAGTTGTACAAGGATCACTTAACAAGATTTCGCCATTACCTTGTTTCAGGTCAGGCAAGGAGGCAAGCAAACCATTTGCAAACATAATTTTGCAATGTTTAAAACTTTCTGTTTAAATTAATTATAAACGTATGGACATTCAATGGTCTTGTAATACTATACAGTTAAATTGAATTTGAAGATTTAAGGCAGCTGTCAGTAAACAAACTATTTACTGATCTTGAGTAAAGAAAGAGATTTATTTCCACTGATTTATCTACTCAAGCAACATGCAGAGATTTTGACCTTTCTTTGTGGCAATTATCACCAGAAAGCATTAATCTCAGAAAAGGTTTCATTTTGAACAGTGGGAAGCAAAAATATATAAATAAATGGCGCTGCAGAGAGCAGAATCTATGCTAAATACCTAACCTAAAACCTTAGCACAAAGACTGGCAAGGGCATGTCAAGGGCATGGACTTTAAAGATTTCCTGGAATCTGCATTTTAAAATTACTCTCTAAGAAATACATAGTAATTAATATTTAAATGGTATGTAAGCAACCAGAAAAAGTCCAATATAAACTAAAGGGTAAAGTATTCAAAATGTCAAACCATTGCATGCCCCATAGGTTTCAGCAATGAAGAAGCTTTCCAACACTGCACATTTAAGTACATCTGGCCCAGAGTACAAAAGTTTAAAAACATGCAATCTTGGGTTCCCTATTAGTCCACTGGTTAGGATTCGGTGCTTTCACTGCTACAACGTTGTTCGATTCAGGTAACCAAGAAGTCACAACCCCCTGAAGTCCAGCAGGGTTGGGCATGGTCAGTACTTGGATGGGAGACCACCTAGGAATACCAGGAGCTATATGCTGTGGCCTATTGAAGGAGGAACTGGCAACCCACTCTAGTATCTCTCTCCAAGTGGATCAGCATGAACATGGATATAGAGATGTGCCTGCTGTGTTACAGTCCGTGAGGTCATGAAAAGTCAAACACGACTGAACGAAAAAAAAACAACCTTAGTAGCAAGATTCAGCCTGCGACACAACACACACATTTGGCTAAGAATCTCTTTCAAGAGGTCCTTAAAAAAGGGAAACAGTAGATGTTCCAAATATTGAATAATCTACCTCTACTATGACCAAGTATATTATTAATTGATTAATATCTAAAAAATATTTTCATACAGTAAAGTTACAATCAAGTTTGTAATTGTGTTGAGTCTTTCAGATGCATCTACCATAGAATATCTAGTGTTAATCATTGCCAATTTGGACTCTCAGTATAGTGTGTGTAAAGTCACATGCAAATGAAAACACTGGGCACGCTCAACCCTCAGGTAGTAATTACCCAATCAGCCGATTTACTCCTTGCAACTGATCATCAGTACCAATTATTGGCAATTATTTCCCATTAGCAAGAAATATCCCTTTTTGCTTAGTGTGTGGATCAAGGCTGATTGACAGGTAAAAACTGCAAACATCAATGTAGGTTTACTACAGGAAAATTGATTTTTTCCTAACATTCAACTAAATGTTATCTATACATTTAAATTAATGCTATATATGGAACCTCCGCTGTGTCACTTTAAAGAGAATGGTTATACAGAAACACTTGAAGATATGTAAATGCCACAACACAACCATGGCCGCCACTTCCACTCTCCCCGGGATATCTGCACACATGTTAATTCTTAATATGAATACGGTTAATTAATAGCGATTCTATTTCAGATGCTTATTTACATTTTAGAGGGCAGCGTGTTCCAACGTCGCACATAATCCTACATGTGCCGTGAATGTTAAAGAGATATGCGCGGGTCTGTCATGGCTTGATGTCCTCTCCAGAACATCGTTAGGTGGCTTGATAAATATCGCGCCAGTCGGGTCAGCTAATTAGGAAGTGTCTCTTGGGTTGTTTCCCTGTGTGTCTCATTGCTTCTGAATATTTGTGTAGTGTAAACATATTTACTACACTGTCCTAAGCACAAATATCCCATATTTACTAAAATTTGATGCTGGGCAAAATAAAAAAAGAAGTAAATAAATACACTTTATTATATTAAAAAGGATCCCACAGTTTTCATAGCAACGTTTGTTTAGTAATGTATAGGCAATAAGAAACATTCAGCATAGCTTTCAGTTAGACTTTGAAACACTAAAGTTCAAATGTTACTAACAGAGCTTCTTTTCTACGCCATCTATTAAGTGTCTGGAGAGGCAGAGAAGATCTGCCCAGGAGGTTGTCCATATCAGACTCCTTCCCTGCAGGGGCCTCCAAGCCAAATATTCTCCCATCCATCTGGACATTTATAGACCAATTAGTTTTCCTTTGAGCCCATTGAAAGTGCTTCCAATAAGGACGACCATATTTCAATTGAAGCATCTACTATGCTTCAGTTCAGATGAGCAGAAACAAACAAATGTACACTCCATGCCAGCATAACTGCATCTTGTGTTCAGTCCTTCAGTTGTGTCCGACTCTTAGTGACCATATGGACAGCAGCAGCCAGGAACATTTGTCTATGTTTATGGTTGTGCTCATCCAAAATGGTTTTCATGGCAAAGATACTGGAGTGGCCAGTTCCTTCTCCAATGGCGCACAATTTGTCTGATCTCTCTGCTATGACCTGCCCATCTTGTGTAACCCTGCATGGTATAGCTCACAGCTTCACTGAGGTACGCAAGCCCCTTCACCACGACATGGTAGTGATTTTATCAAGTAGAAAATGAATGTCTGTATTTCCTATGATTTTGTATAATATATTGACAATTATTAATATAATTCTTGAAGACAGCATATTCAAAATTAGTAAAATATAGAACAACACAACAGTGGTAGAGCTACAATGATTAATGGACAACTAAAGACGATTTTATTATTATCCATCTCATAAAAATAGCATTCTATGTATTTTTAAAAAGCTATGAAGACAGTGGTTGACAGCGATTTTTTCTTGGTCTTGGGACTGCACTGACCAGTTAACCCATAACTGACCAGTTTAGGAAATTCTAGCATTCCATGCTCTGCACAGATTTGTTAAGGGTTAACCTTTTTTTTCTTATGCTCACTACACAGAACTTTAGCTGCAGGGCTGGAATGGGGTAGGCTGTGACTCATGTAAACACAGATTTATTTGATTTCTCTGTGAAAAATGCATAATTTCAATATGCTTTTTGGAGATCTTTACTGCACATCTAACTTAAGTAAATGCTTGTCTTATTCAAAGCAGTTTGGATGTTATAATCCACTCCCAACACTTTTTCTATGTGAAGAGGCAGGGCAAACAACTCTCCATTAAAGCTCTTTCTGTGCCAAATTAATGTCAGTTTTCTACACTATAAATCACAATGTTTCAAACGGAAAGAACACTTATTCATATAGGAAAGCTTATTTTAAGTGCTATGTTACAGACATTTCTGTCTTCAGTGTTCCCGAAAGGGAATCTTTAGGCAAACTGTTTTTGTTTTATATTAATGTCGTTGCTTGGTTAATTAGTTTTATTCTCCTCAATGTAATGATAAACTATTTACAGTAAGAAGCCTAAAAAATAACAGATTCTCACCTTCAGCAACCATGCCTTTCTTCCTGTTTTCCCTCATAAGTGCTGCCATTTTACACAGCTGTGGCCTTAAGCCACACCCACAGAGCAAGTGCCTAACACTATCAGTGTCTTATGCTGCTCAGACAAAAAGCACGTTACAGAGTTTTTACATTTTTCTATATGTGGGCACGCATTTTTCATGGGCTGTAAATAATTTTTATTTGGGATATTGTGGAAATCATTCATCTCGTAGTTTTGTGCATGGGTATTAAATAAAGTCTAACTGGCAGCAGATCTAGAATTCTTATTTTGATGTAACTTACAAAAAAAAAAAAAGCCTTCAAGAATTAAAAGTGTAAAAATAGCCTAAAAAAAGTAAAAAAAACAGTTATTTGTAAAAACCACAAGCAGAAACTACAGAAAAAGCTGTTCTTTTACACACAACCATTAAAGTGGTAAGAGGGAATAAACTGTGGGCTCCGCAGGAGAGGTAAACTCCAAACATTCCTTGTACTCCTTGCCAGAGTTTTTTTTTGATGCTCAGTTTTTCAATGGCCAGCTGTTGCTTGAAAAAAATAACCTGAAGGTTTCTAAACCGATATGGAAGTTTTGAGGGAATTTTACTAGGTATATAATATCCCAGTGTATCTATTTACTTTATTATAAAAAGAAGTGCTTATAAGCTCTGTTTTACTGCCTAAAATCAAACAAATAGTCCCTGTATGGGTCTGCCCACTGCAGCATATGCAGATGCAGACTCTGTAGAGCTGGATATGCAGTGTAGTATCCAAGCCCATCAGAGACCACGACTCAGCAGCATGCTTACTGCTGAGAGATGGTTACCGATTGGTTAGTATGAGACACGGCACAAGTACATCACAGTCTGTGTCTTCGTGAGCTGCCGAGGGCAGACTCCGGCTGGGGATATTTGTTTGTTTTTAGGCAGTAAACCCAGAGCTTACAATCACTTATTCATAAAATGAAGTACATACAAATAGATACAAATGCATATTACTCCATGGTTGTCCAGTGGTTAGGATTTGGGGCTTTCAACACTGCCCAGAGGTCACACCGCTCTGAAGCCCAGCAGGGTTGAGCCTGGTCAGTACTTGGATGGGAGACCACTTAGGAATACCAGGCGCTGTATGCTGTGGTGCACTGGAGAAGGAACTGGCAATTCACTCCAGTATCTCTGCCATGAAAACCAAGTGGATCAGCATGACCATGGATATAAAGATGTCCTGGTGTGTTAAAGTCCGTAAGGTCACGGAGAGTAGGAAACGACTGAACAACACAAAAAAAAAATCCAGAAACTTTCCATATCACTTTAACTATGTGACCAAACAATTATAGCAGCTGTGTAAAATATTAACATAAACATTTTTTAGACAAATTAAAATCTTTGAAGACTTTATGCGTTTTGCTTGATTTCAACTCTTATGATCACTGTAGCCCGAGGGGTATTTATGCAATTCTTGTTCCCTTTGCCAGGAAAGAACCTCAAATACCATTTGTGTCAGTATTTTAACACTAGATATCACTAGACCAATGGACGTATAAATGGCTGGATTACCCATTAGGCCAACTAGGCGGCTGCACAGGGGCGATTCCCTGTGATGTTTTAGTACACAGACTGGCTACTAGGGGGTAACCACCTAGAACAAGATAGTTACAACAGGAAAGGGAACTTACACGTAAAGAAAAGGCAAAAATGGGTCCGTGCATACCTTGCCTACTCAATCGCAGGGGCTCCTCCTCTTCACTGCCTAGGGGCTCCAAAAAAGGTACTTTGGGATCTTTCCTGGCAAAGGGCTGTGGTAGGAGCAATTAATATAGCAGAAAGTATATTCCACTACATTGTTAAATCATAATCTGTGTCCTTACAAGATTATTTCTATACAAATGAATAAATTACTTAAATCATTTATTAAATATATTTTGTGAATACACATCTTTATTATACATTTTAAATCGGAACATGCAATTATAAACTCCTGGGTGTAGATCGTAAACTGTTTGGGACTTTTGGGGGTTTTCAAACAGATTTGGGAATTTTTTTCTCCTATATGAGGCTATTGTCTTACTCTAAGATAGTATTTTCCAGATCCTTCATCAAAATTATTCTCCAGAACAGAAGAAGCCACAACAAGAAACTATAACAGGCTGTTCACTCACAAAGGAGCTTCTCAGTTTAACATGCACAGTTCCAAAGGCGTGTGGTTTTTTGACATTTTGCATTATACACCAGAGACTGAACATCAAAAGGTTTAAATGGACACAGATTGCAATCATACATTAATAGAGAATGCTGCAAAGTGTTTGGTTTCATGAAGATGAGGGATGAGAAAACCTAATGTGTTACATGCATGTTATTTGACATGTATATATATATATATATATATATAGATAAAGATTAATTATATATATAAAAAATAAATATATATATATATATATATATTTATTTATTTATTTTTTTCGCTTACTTCTAAGATGTCCAAAGAGCAAAAGCCTTTTGCAACCTCTCACTGTCTTCCAGTTCATTCTAATGTAGGGTGCCATGTTTCACAGCTGTGACCTAAGGCCACACCTGTGGGTAGGAGCTTCACCCTGATAAGTATCTCATGGTGCCAACAAACAAGCATCATTTATTTAATGCTGGATTTATACAAAGTGGCCCTTTCCATAGCTGAGAAATAGCAGAAGATGGCATGACCATAGTTTACTTACAAATAGCTCTGAAACCTTCCTGAGCACTTCCTAATGTTAACAGTGTAGGAACTGAAAAAAGGAAACCAACTTCCTAAGATATTTGTTCACACTGAGAGAAGGAATTTTCTGCATAAACAAGATTAGCATTAAAGTTTGGTCCAGCTTTTATAAATTTTAAGTAGTAAAAATAAGTATAAACAAGTTATTTTCAGTGTTCTCAAAAATAATATAATAAACATTTTATTGGACTCCAAAAAAGTAGTTGCATGGGAACCATGGTGCCTTTTTGTTTGTTGGGGCAGTTGTTGTTCAGTCTTTCAGTCGTGTCCAACTCTGTGACCCTATGCACGTCAGTCAGATCTTGTGTCTGGGTGTGCTAATCCATACGGTTTTCAAAGCAAAGATACTGGATTAGGTTGCCAATTCCTTCTCCAGTAGACTGATTTGTCTGACCTTTCTACTATGACCTGCCCATCTTAGTTGACCCTACATGGTGTGAAGTGCAAAAGCTGCTTCACCACGATAAGGTAGCAAACGTATGCTTATAAAATGGAGCCAGATTTCAAAAAGCACATTTTGCAACAAGTCAAACAATTTTAATATACAAATGCTGCTTTTCACTGACAATTATGTTGTGGAATAAAAATTAGCTACCTGATTCTAGTATCACTCCCTGCTCTGCCCTCTTATGCTCGGGCACTTTGCTAAACTTGAAATCATTCATATTTCATACAAAAAAAAAAAAAAAAGTGTTATTTTTAAAACATGCCCTTTAAAAAAGACAGTAAGCTTGGCATTTCCATGCCACTTTTAGTCATAGTCTGAAGCTTTCCTTTGAAGTGGGATAACATGAAAGGTATCTTAGATTTTTACCACATCTGAAGAAAAAAGACGTCTCCAGGGTTAGAATAAGTTTGTATTGTTGATTCACAAAAAGGAATTGTGTTCTAACAAATTAAAGGGACATTTGAGAGTATGTCATAGTGTGTTTTCATAAGTTTAACGGCACTTGGGGGCTTGCCCTCTGCCAGCCAATGAGATCTACAGTGTATTATATGCTCTCTAAACTTCATTGCAGGAAATGCAGACAGGTTTTACTTATTTTTTCATGTAAAAAACAATTATTAAATAAAATCTTGAAAATGCTTAAAAAAAAATGTCAGATCAAATGTACACTCTTTATGAAGACCTTTTTTTTTTCTTTACCTAGCTCTTAAAGGAAAATTTGATAAGACTGAAAAAAAAAAAAAAAAAGGAAATTCAGCTTTGCAGCATTGTCCAAACATTTTTCTGTCAAATTCTGATTTGGGAGTGCAGTCAATCTAGACAGGGTCTATGATTTCTCAGCAGAGCTCCATAATCCAGCATTGAGTTGACACGCTCTAGTAATAGCATAAAAGAAGGAGGTCTTTACATTAAAAAAAAAAAGAGCAAAAAAGATGCAGTACTGCATCACTATTCGGTCCATCTGATTTTAGTTAAACAATAAAAACAGATAATAAAACTAATAAAACTAATATATATATATATATATATATATATATATATATATATATATATACATACATACATACATACATACATATATACACATACACACACATAAAAGAAAGTCTAGGATGGATTATGTACAAGCCTAGGAAACCTACTTACAGACAACACTGTTTCAAGGTTACTGACTCTCATAAGTGTGGGGCTGGTACCTAGCTTGTGTAGTAGACTTTGTAGGGAGGTAGTTTACCACAGCAATCATTTAATTTATGGAGGGCAAAAGAGTGATAGAAGCCTCCGCCGTACAGTATATATTTCATAGCAATCCTTGTTATCCTTGCACGTTTAGTTATTTCTCTCTACGATATGGCGGTAGCCATATTTATTACTGGCACAGTAACTGTTACAGGAAATCAAGCTTAAACTAAATATTTGTACTAGCATACTCCCTGCAATGTCTGCTGCACTGCAGCACTTACATAGGAAAGTGCAGTTGTAGACCAGTGTCAGCCATTTTAATATGATAATGTGATTATTTAAGGAGATTTGTGTCATTTTTAAATTAAAAATATTTGTAAATCGTTTCAGCTTCTGCCATTTAATTTAATTAAAGCACCACAAATAACGATTGTTAAATAGAAAGCTTTTCCTCCCTTTTGACTTTTAAAAGACATTGCAGCGTGCCCTGCTTTGTCTCGGATCTTTCCCGTGACATCAATTGTTCTGGACGTCAAGGCTCTTAAACTTGGTTATAGAGCAGAGATCGGGAGATGAGGAACACAGCCCGCAGGCGGGGATGTCAGAGAAACTCATATCTGAGCCGTGTAGTGAGAGGGAGTGATAAGTTATTAAATGGAACATGTTGTAGATGTAATACAGATATAGATTTATTGATGATTCACCTCATCCCAGCAAAATAAAAAAAAATAACTGTATTTGCACTGGTTTAACAGTAACAAATATGGTTAGATTGGTAGGTCTTGGACATTCAGGGACGGATCTATATTCTTGTGACAAACTTCACAGGACTAAGGGCCCTATTCTATTGCCTAAAATCGTAAATTTATACACACCTAAAAAATCACTCAATATTGCCACAGATTCCATTAGCTACTCGCAATCCGATTACGAGTTACCCGCCCACAATCTCTACAGACCTGCCAAAGATGCAAAACTAGCATTAGAACTCCATTGGTTTTAGCACAGCTTGATTATTACGAGCTCTAAATAAAGTTACACCAAATCGATATTTTATTACACTCGTAGCTTGCAAATAAAGTCTGACCCGCAAATGAAAAAAAGTATCAAGTTTCTGTACAAACACTTATTAAAGGTATATCTAAGTTTCATGGATTATTACATTTCTGCACTCCTTTGGCAAAAAGCACCATTTATATATGCAGCACATTTCATGAAGCATGTTATTTTTATTCATATCTAAAAATCCCTGTAATCATTATGTTGACGCCCCCCACAGGCACCTGAATCAACAGGGAGCATTTGGTCACCAATTTTAACCCATTATTCACCTGCTCTGTCTCTCAGCTAATAGGAGAGCACAGATGTCAGCCCCAAAGTCACTGCTGGGATGTGACCCGCCCGCCTGCTTCGTCTCTCTGTTCTCCGGTGCTGACCCTCACCAGAGATCAACAAACAGAGCTATTCTGTGTATATGTGAGAGCTGCAGGGTGGTAATAGAGTGTGGATGTGCTGCACAGAGAGACTCATATGAAAATACATAACACCTTCTAACATGGTGCCACACTACATATCCATGGAATCTTTGCAGCACAGCCAGGAACCACAGGCTTTGATACAAATGTTTCAACTGCCTCTGCATGCTCCAGTTTGGCCAAAACAAATTATGAATTTTATACAAATTTAGCCAGGGTTTTAGGGGGTGTCTATTCTAGTTTTCAACTGTCAGAAATTGCAAGATATTCTGCTAACTTCAAGGTACATTTTTAAATATTTACTTTAGTATTTTTTCATGCAAAAACAAAAAAGGTTTTGAGAAACTACGGATTCTTCTCTACCAGATGCATTCATAACCCAGGAAACTTAGATATGCCTTTAAAGCTATAACAGTAATTAAACACATTAAAAGCATTGGAAGGCATAAAAAGACATTACAGTTAATTGCACAACAGTCTCAAACCCACAAATATGAAATTAATAAAATGTTATTTCTGAGTAATATTGATCCCGGAATAAGGGGTTAATACAAATCATTAAACCCACCTAGACTAGAACAAATGATCTAATGCATTTTATAGAGTGCTAGATTGCAAACCCGATCAGCAAATATTACTTATTGGCACTAATTCATTTGAAGTTTCCAATTGCAGGTTACATCTAACTTCCGTCTAACTTTACGGACATCATGATGACGGTCTCACTTACTATTGTCCGTGTCTAAGAAGTCAATTATGGGTTTGTCAGATCACATGATCACCACGCTAAAATCCTATTTAAAAAGGCAGGGTTTGCGAGTTTAGGCTAAAGGTAAATTGTAAGATGGAGCCAATAGAATACTTCTAAACATATAGAGAAAAAAAACGCAAAAAACTAAATTAACACATTGCAAGAACGGAGGCCCTGTCTTTGACTTAAAATCAAACATACATTGTGTTTTTTCCTAGAGAACCTTACAAGAATATGGAATATGTTGGCACGTTACAAATAAACAATAACAACAACGGAGACTCTCAAAGTTATCAATTCCAAAATTTAAGGAATTACCAATTAATAAAAATTGGTGATATACATTGGTATGTGAAATTTTAGAATTTGTTTTAACCTTAATTTTAGAATGGAGTTGGTCTACAAACCGCCAAGTCATTATTTTTAAGCTCCTCCCACCAACTTCCTGTTTTTATGCATGCATTGTGCTAAACTAAAGTGTAGGAAATATGTAAAAGAAGTGTAATGGCTGGCACCACTGGTGCATAGAAACAGGGAGTTAATGGGAGGAGCATGATTATAAAAGTCTGCATGATTTTATATATATATATATATATATATATATATATATATATATATTATATATAAATAATTGTAAAACAAGTTTAACATAGTAATATATTATTTTATTTGCTTAGAAATCCAACTCAAATCATCTCAGCTTAGGCCTGGAACCGGACAGAATATATATACCCACGTAGCGCTAAGAAGCATGTTGCAGAATGTTGCCAGAATGATTGGTTAGTATGAGACAGTGAAACCCCTGTACTTAGAAGTACACGGTCTTCATGAGCTGCAGAAGGAAGAAACCAGTTAAGAATGATTTGTAAGATTTTAGGCAGAAAGAACCAAGTTTTTAAACACTTCTCCATGAAATACAGGAACATGGAAGCTTTCTGGATTTCACTAGGATTATAATATTACTATGTATCTCTTTGGAGCACTTTAAGGTATACATGACACGATTGTTTTTGTCTCTGTCTTAAAGACATAGATAGATACTGGATGAGTCTAGACAGGTGCTAGTCATATGATGGGAAATATAACGACACAGATGTGGCCGCCATGTGGTACAGTAAGTGAACATCTGCTGTCATGGTGAAAACTGACAGATAAGTAGTGATAAAGAATAAAGGAATATCTTAAGGTGCATTAAAGCAGCATCTCGGCTGAAGAGCAGCCTTCTGTGGCCTCAGAGTGAAGTACCCTGACCTATGCTCCACTCTTTTTAGTGATTATGGTTTGTTTTCACATTTCTTATTCATTTTCAGTCTGGGTCAAGACGACATCGTTAAGAGATGTGAACGTTTGCTCAGTGTGAATATCTAATTAGGTCAGCAAGCCGGGAAGAATTTGCAGAAGCAAAGGACATTTTTTATACCTTACAGCTTTTTAAAAGATGGGAATTTTTGATGTTGGATTCCATTAACAAACCCAAAGGATTGTGGAAAATTCAGATTTTCCTTTAAATTATATAATGGTAACGTGGAATATAATATTAAATATAGGATTAGCTCCATAAAGTAAATGGAATTATTTATCATGGATTTAAAGGTCCCTCTGGATCACCACACACACATATATATATATATATATATATATATATATATATATATATATATATATATATATATATATATATACACACATATACATATATATACACACATACATATATATATATATATATATATATATATATATATATATATATATATATATATATATATATAGACACACATACACATACATATATATATATAAATATATATATATATATATATATATATATATATATATATATACACACACATACATATATATATACACACACACACATACATATACACACACATACACATATATCTCGATTGGTGTAGTGCCCTGTCACATGCTGATTAAAAAGAATTAGGAGAGGGCCATGACATTGTTGCAAAAGCAGTCTGCAGAGTGAGAAGTTAATTTTTGTAACCTTACCAATGCTGAAGGGCCCGTAGGCCACCTCAGGCTTGCCTGGGGTTGGAAGGAGGGACCACCTGACCTGGCAGGACCTGGGAGGGGCAGGAGGTGGCTAGCTGGGGGAGGTGGAGCCATTATAGGCTTTTGCCGGCAATTTCCACCAGTTTGCACCCAGCTAGCCATGGGAGCAGATGCCCACCCACCCATCCCTAAAGTATTGTTGTTAAAGTGATGTATATGTTGTGCTGTTAATAAAAAAAAAAAAAAGATGAATAGTAAGTTGTGGATTATGTTGTTTATGGTCTGAAGTACTCATTGTTGTGGATGTATCATTAAGTATTTATTATATGGTATCAAAAGTTTGTTTATTTTGTCACAGCGGCGGGTGGTGAGGGGAGTCCCCGGGACAGTGGAAAATGGGGGAGATCCTACCCTACGGTGGTACGGATGTTCCAACACGGTAGGCCCTGGATGAGGCTTCAGGGCGTAGGGTGTACTGTCTCTGTCCAGGCTCCTCCCCTCTGGGTTATGTTTATTTATTTATTGTTATGGTTATTACATCAAGTTGTGTTTACCAATAAACGCTGTGGCCAGTTATCTCCCAAGAAGTAGTCTGTGTCTAATTTTATATTCAATGGGTGATGGGGTATACATTCTTATATGCACATACCAACTGGGCCTTGCTTAGGTCATGTTTTTTCTTGCAAACACAGATTTTGTAATGTTTCAAATATATGCGTATTCTCATCAGATAAACCACAGAAGCACAGGTGGATTTTAGTTACCCTCTAAAACACTTTGATAGGAATACATTTATTGCAATCCTGCAAATCCCAAAATGTTAACCCTTTTAAGCTAAGCATTTTATGGTCATTTTCTACTTTTTTTTTAGAGTAAAAATGAGGAACCAGAGAAAGAAGAAACTGTTGGTCTATTGAAATGACCAGTGTGAAAACCGCAGTGTTAAAAACGCAATATCTTTGTGCCAGTGCTCAGATTTTCACAACTTGCAAATGGAATATAAATAAAATATATTTTTATACTAGCGCATACACATGGATTATGGATTAATTTAATGTCTCAGTTAATTGTCAGCTGTATGCAAGAACACCTTCTGGATCACTACCTTGCCGTGGTTAAGGGAATTGTGTATCTCAATGAAGCTGTGAGCTATACCATACAAGGTCACCCAAGATCGGCAGGTCATAGCAGAGAAGTCAGACAAATCACGGTACACTGGAGATGGGACTGGTAACCTTATGGATAAACACACCATTAACACGGATAGATGTGCTGCAGTTCATAGGGTCACGGAGAGTCGGACATGACTTAAGGATGGAACAACAACGCAAGAAACAGTGGACATTGTAAGACAATGTCAAAACTAACTGGCAATGAATAAAAACACATTTTAGATATAATTCCTTGCAGTTAGTAAGTGATGGCATCATAAACACAGACAGAACTAAGACCAAGCATTACATCTGTTAGCTCTGTCTATGCAGAACTGAATGCGGGTTAGTACCAGGACCTGCTGATTTCAAAATAAATATATCATCAGATTGTTTTTAGAAAATTCAAGAAATAGTCTATATTTTATTACTAGTTAGACGCATTGTTTATTACTCTGGGCATCCACTTCTTTCCTTACTTGGTGAAACGTGGCAAACTGGTGATGTTGATTGTGTTGTAAGGGGCACTCCCATTTAATCCTATTGTAAATTCCACTATACTAGGACATGTACACAATATCTCTCCAACAAGCCATCATTTAGTACATATGGCCCAGTACCTATGAAGCATTTTAATGTTATTACACAAAAAGTAATCAGAAACTAGAATGAACTTGCTTTGCTCCTGGATCAATATGACCGTCTTTTTATACCATACAGAACGTTAAATAATTTATTTTGAAATGCGTAATCAATAAAAAATGTTGTTTTACCAATCTTCACCTTTAACCGCTCTATTGTCCGATAAAAAAAAAAAAGAAAAAATATGTATATTGTGCATTTCGCTGACTGCACAAACACACATCTCAATGGTTTCCTAAGCTATGTTCAATGCTAATAAGGCCCGTCTGTGTAATAGAGAGTTTTCCGCAGACAAGATTTGCATTTGATAAATGTGTATGGAAGGACCGTTCATTCATGCAACTTCCTTTCATTCACAGCAAATAGCAAAAAAAAAAAATGTAATTTCTGTAATTAGTAATTCTTTCACTTCCCATGATCCACAAAAACGGTTAAATAAGATAAGAACAAAGAAAGAATTTCCTTTTTTTGTCTTGCGTTATCCTTAGTATGTTGCTTAAAAGGTATATCTAAGTTTCCCTGTTTGTACCTATCATCTAACAAATGCAGCTAATAACAGAAACCAGGGGTGTAGGAGCCAGAATCATTTTGTGGGGGGGATACAGTTCATTATAATATATATATATATATATATATATATATATATATATATATACACATACATATACACACATACACACACCGTAAAATAGCTTATGAATACATACAAACATAAACAAATCCGGTGGTGTTTGTCCTCCCCATTCCCCCCAGTTCCTACACCCATGTCAGAAACTCACATTATATTTTACACGTACAGATTTATTTTATTTAAAAATAAAACTTGGTTTCCACACCCACAGAGCTGCTTACATAGGTACAGTGTACCTACATATAGAAATACTGCATTTGGGTACAGATTTTGACCCATTTACTAACCTTCAAGCCAACAGCAGCTCAATGCAGATATCTAGAGACCAGTGACTGGCTCCTCCTGCTTCATTGTGCTGCATGTGATTGGCCAAAACAAACTATGAATTTTAGGCTAATTTTAGCAGGGATTTCCAGGGGTGTTTACTCAAAAGATTTAGCAAACTTTAGGGTAAGTATATTAAGGTTTATTTTATTTTTTTCTTCCTGCAAAAAAATTGTTCTCACACACAATGGATTCTCAGATGCACTCTAATCCAGGAAATGTAAATATGCATTTAAATTGTGTAAAATGGATTTTTAGCAACTAGACACTTTTCTTTGTGTCATTTTATTCCAGAATGGATATAAACATTTTTTTTTGTTTGTTTTCACGGACGTCAAAAGCATCAACTTGTGAAACTGACATTCTTCCGTTACCAAGAAACAAAACAAAGTCAGCCACTAATATAATTATAAAAGGAACTTTCCTTACGGGACCCTTTATGCAATATTTGGCCTGTAATGGGCGAAATGTGTCTCATGCTGTCTAATCATGTAGTCAGGACCCCATCCCAGAGGTATGATTCTGCCTTGGGCCACTGGGCCGAGGCTTAGGACAGCACATTTTCCCAGTGGGGTATGGGGCAGTATATTTGTATATGCACAGAAATGTATACACACAATGGGGTTTTTCTTTCTGTAAAATGTATACATATACATACACATTAGCGACTTGCCAGTCAAAAAATGACAGCAATAAAATTGTAAGGCAGGTAATGCTGTTTGTCACAAAATGTAAGGCTTTTAGTCCTCCGAGTACCTTCGGCACTCATTGCGATCCTCTCCCCTGTTTTTTTTTTATTTTTTATACTAATATATTTTTTATAATAACGAATTAATTAATTAGATAAATGATTATACTTTACCCATTTGTAATATATACAGCAATCAATATGCTGAAGAGCTAACAATGTCTTGACTGGCTGTAGACCGCCCCAGGCCTCCTGGGGTCGGTACGGAGGGCAACGTGACCCGTGCAGGAACGGGAGTAGGGTAGAGTAGGAATGTCTAGCTGGGGGGCAGGGTCGTGACCCTGGTAGGAGCGGGAGTAGGGTAGGATAGGAGTGGCTAGCTGGGGGGCAGGGCCACCTAGAGGTTTGGCGCCTGTTTTGTCAGTGTGCCCCCAGCTAGCCAAGAAGGCAGATCCCACCCACCCATCCCTTATATATTTTGGAACATAGGTGTTAAATTATTGAAAATTGTAAATATGTGTTCAAAAAAAAAAAAAAAAAAAAAAAAAAAAAAAAAAACTATATATATATATATATATTTATGTATGAAAAATGGGAAAATATGTGTTTTAAAAAAAAAAAAAAAAAAAAAAACTATATATATATATATATATATATATATTTATGTATGAAAAATGGGAAAATATGTGTTTTAAAAAAAAAAAAAAAAAAAAAAAAAAAAAGTACCCATACAATAAGTCGAGTATATTACGCTAATCTGTTTACGTTATTAGCAGTTGTATATGTATTCATTTCAGGCCGAGTTATGATGTGCCTGTATTTTGTTGTTGTCACAGCAAGGCGGTGGTGAGGGGAGTCGCCGGGACAGTGGTAAAGTGGGGGTGATCCTACCCTACGGGGGCACGGATGCTCCATCATGGTAGGCCCTGGACGAGGGTCAGGGCGCAGAGTGTACTGTCTTGTTTCCCAGGCTCCTCCCCTCTCTTGTTTACGTATATTTAATTAATGGTTTGTTATTACGTGAACTTGGTTTACCAATAAACGCTGTGGCCAGTATGCACCCCAAGCAAGTTGTTGTGTCTAATTATTTATTGATTAAGGGTTTAGAAAGGATTCTGCATAACAAGATTATTCAGGGAGCAAGTTATACCCAAAATGTCACGCGGACACACTCACTGGGCCTTTCACGGGTCATGTTTTTGCCGCAGCATACAATGTACATTTGGACTGTTTTGTATTTTTTGTGTTCAATTGCGGGTCGTATTTTTTTTTATGTAAGTGGCGGTTTCCTTTTCAAAGTGTTACGGGCCATAATCTTTGCAAGTGCTACGGGTGTCGCACTGTATTTGAGTTTTCTGTTGTTCTGTAGTCCCGCAGGTCATAAGTATGATGCTTTAGTTGTGTGGGGTCGTAGCGATGAGCGCCTATGGCCCTCATCTCCACAAGCGCAATGAGTGCTTTCGGCGCTCCCTGCCAAAGTCCTATGGGGTCGTAGGGATGAGCGCCTATGGCACTCATCTCCACCAACGCAAGGAGTGCCTTTGCCACTCCTTGCCTGGCTGAAGTTGCTGCGGGCTCGCTTTGCAAGCCCGTAATTTTAACGTTGCGTTACCAATGGATTTTGGCGCTGCTGAGAACAATATATGTGATTATATATATATATATATATATATATATATATATATACACATACACACATATATACACACACACACACACACACATATTGTATATATAGACACATAAAGTTATGATTTGAGATATAGAGAGGGGGAAGTAGAAGCTGTGAATGGGGTGCAGAAAATCTGAATGACCTAGGACTGTACAATAACTAAATAGGCCCATGAGCCTTGTACAACAATAATTAAGCAAGTGAGCCTTAGATTACTATACTAAGCCAAAAGGTAGATGTCAAGAAAAAGTTGGGTAAATGAGCCTTTCAATATGCAAAATGAAGACATTAATTTAATGATGGGGTAATTAGGTACTGATAACAATGCCAATGTGGTGAGAAGATCTTTAAGCTGAATGACAGCAAAAAACATTTTTTTTTCTATTTCTAAATTGCATTTGTTTTTAATTACTTCCAATTGCAAATAAATCATATTTTATAGGTACCATAAAGTAATATAAAGAATGATAAATAATAAAATAAAAACATCTGTAACAAATAAGACTGTTTAAAAAAAAAATGACTATATGACAGTCATGGGTTATTTTTTTGTTAGAATTGTCATCCCTGTTCCATATTTGCGGCACAGTCCGACACTGCGACTTGCCCAAGGTCACGTGAGACGGCCACTGGAAACGAACCAGAATAGTTCTATTCCTTGAGGACTAATAAGACACTCGAGTGGTGTTACTAGGAACGGCTTGAAACTCCTTGACTCCTGATAATAGCACAAGTATATAACTGCATCCAGCGCTAGTCTTGGAGTGTTTGTGATTCTGAGGCCTCAGGCGATCCCATCTGCTTACACACACAGCAAAATCTCTCCAACAGCAGGTCCTGTGTCCTTGGGGGCTCCCAGTGTACCTGTACCACTAATTACACACAGCACAGACACACTGGAAAATGCACAGCAAGTGAAAGGGCTTGGCACTAACCAGCTAATTACCACATTAAACTAATCCTAACAAATCCAGGCTCTTATAGGGCCAAAGTAAGCACATTTTTTTAAACAGCATTTCATAGCCTGCTGCATGTACACACACATTTATATATATATATAGTAATGGAGAGTCGGACACGACTGAACAGCAAACATGTGTTCTAGTGGAATCAATCACTTGGTTTCTGATTATCTGCTTCCTCGGATGGGCACATACTTTGAATGCAGACGAATATTCTACTGTATCTCCACCTGGAAAAGTGTCAAAGGACTAATGGAAAGCTAATTAGTTTACATAGAAAACAAAATGGAGCCTAGCAGTAAAGTATAAATGCATATAAATATTAAAACATTTAACTGTTGTGTTTTATACGTATTTTTGCATTCTAAAACATTTTTGCCCATTATGACAAAAATTTAACTACAGTGATCCTTCAAATGCACAATAATAAGTGTGTGTATCATATCCATTTACAGTTAAATCAGAATGACAAATGTGCTATTTTCCCCATCACCTCAACACAATGAACAGATCCCTCCTCACAGGATGTCAGCTTTTGTTATATAGATCCGGTCACATTCCTGAGCACCCCCAACCCTCTGCCCCCCCAGTACTGCAACACTGACCTCATATACCCTACTGTCTTAAAGAGACAGAACACAATTATTTTTTCACTCATTTAGCAGAGTTTTGCATGGACCAAATATTACGTAAAATCTGTTTAAATTTCATTGAAACCAAAAGAAAATGCATATAGCATAGCAGATTTAATTGGCAGGCAAGTATGGCTCATACTTCTATATTAATGCTCACTGGATGACGAGGGAAGGTCCTCTGATTAGTTAAACATTTGAATCAGTTTTCTCTGCTTTGAGGCTGTATTTGAAAATGGCACATTTTTCAAATACTCTGTTTCAGATGCAACATAGACAAAATAAAGCTTTAAATGTCCCTTTAAATAAAGGCTTCCTTTCAATGTCTGGGCTGACAAATGATTTACAGTTTTTGCAGCACACGATCATGGCCCTTTACTTTTAGAAAAATCATCAGTATTTTACCTTGTATTGAGTTGTATCAGGAAAAAAAAAAAGGAGGTAATGTGCAAGAACAACTGCACATTTGCACTACAAGCCCAGAGACCTGGAATAATTATCCAACAGAGGTGGCAATATATAATATATTATAATATAATATAATAAAATATAAATTGGGAAATTAAAGACACAGCTTTGGCCCCATTTTGCCTCTAATGAAATCTATGTATTCAAAAGACAATAGAGGGTAAATTCATTTTGAAGTAAAGCGGAAAAAAAAACTATAACCTTTACTTTTTTCACTTTTATATACATTTATCCTTTACTGGTTTATATGATGACATTTCCATTAGTCCTAATGAATGAGCTGGCAGTTTAATCTACCACTTTTCCATCATAGCAACGGCTTCCTCTAAATTCAAGGTCTCCACCTACTGCAGGAAGCAGATCAGCAGAAATGAAAAATGCAATAAGAGTAATATTATATTATGAATATATGAAAGAAAGTTACAAAATAAATAAATGCAGTCTAACATTTCTCCCATTATCATAACTATTTTTTTTTTTTTAAAGGAGAATAAATGTAAATAGGGAGCAATCTGTGGGGCTTTAAGCTTTCATTCCCTTTAATGCATTTAATACAGCAATAAGAATAATGATTGTAATATTAAATAAAGTATCTGCAAGGGATTAATCTGTAATAAAATAATTGTTTATTCTACAACCCAATTCAATGGTCCCTCTGGCACTGGAGAAGTGAACATTTTGCTACGGCTAGAGCAATAACATGCACCGAGATGGGAATTAACACGTTTATCTGATAAAACAATCCTAGTGTACAATCAAAATCCTTTAAATAATCAAGGTCAGACTCAGAACTGATAACATACAATGCAATTACAGGATATTAGGATGTTGTATTCGGTTTACAGGGATCTACCGCTACACAGGGTTCCCTGGAGGTCCAGTGGTTAGTATTTGGTGCTTTCATCGCTGTTACCTGGGTTCGATTCCAGTCAGAGAAAGGGCTGGACCTGGTCAGTACTTGGATGGGAGACCACCTAGGATTACCACAAGCTGTGTGCTGTGGTCCACTGGAGAAGGAACTCACTCCATGAAAACCAAGTGGATCAGAATTACCATGAACATAAAGATGTGCCTGGTGTGTTACAGTTCGTGAGGTCATGGAGAGTCAGACATGACTGAACAACAACCACTACTACACAAACACTTTATACTAAAGCATCTAAAATACTGCTGGGCAATTCACTACACCCTGCATAAGAATATATATATCTTCATCCAGCAACCTGTTTATTGGTCTTCAATTCGCTCTAAAAGGTTAATTCTTTCTACACTATACAGTAGTTTGTCTCCCACCCACTTCCCAGGACAGAAAAGAAAATTGGGAAGGTGTAATGGGTAGAAATAAGAAACACCTGCATCCTTGGGCCTCCATAGCACTGCTTATGGCCTGGAGTCTTAGAGGGGGAGTTGCACTTCTATTTAATCAAAATGTGTGTCAGCATCTCAGTAGAACAAATTACAGATTTTATCTTCATCTGTATTCCTCAGTTGTGACTAATGTTAGGAAATAAAGCATATAGCTCCCTTCTTTAAGGCAAACATGAATATAATAGTTAATACACATATTTGTATTTGTTTTGTAACTTTCTAAATGCAATTTGAGAATATTTGTCCTGCCGTATAGCATCATGTAAAAAGGAGGAGTGAGGGAGCCAGAGTAAACATATTTTCGGGATAAAGTCGTCACCATGAGGGATAGTGATGTCATTACGGGCTTGGATAAACCTCCATGTCTCCACGGAGGAGATACACAAAGCACAATGAAAGTCAGAGTGGGTGTTTACCACAAGGCAGAGAGTTCTCTTTTTTGTCTTTCCTGAAAGTTTAGTCATCCTAAAAGAGTAATAGTTGCACATTGTCTCAGTCATGAGTAATGAGAGAATTCCCAGGTATCTTTTTACAGAGAGCACTTGTGCTTTTGGTGACTCAGACCAAGCCTGGCGGCCATTTTGTTTAAGACAAGTGGAAAATGCATGTGGTCATAAAACATAACACTCTATTGACACAAGAGATGTATCTTTCCTGCATTTGTTTTACAGTTTCATATGTGTAACAGGAGAAAGGTTTTATAAAAGAGCAAAGATTAGAATTATATTTCTGATGCCCAACAGAAAACAAAATGGGGGGATTTTGCCCCCATAGCAGAGTTTCTGAATATATCACCGGCTTTGTCTTTTTTGTGTTCAGGCACTCAAGACAATGGATGTCAATGATCTCTCATGGACAGAAGATGATAAGCCTCTCTGATCCACCCACACACATTCAACAGCTCAAAATTATAACATTGAAATGATGAAGTACATATTTTTTGTGTCGTTCAGTCATTTCCGACTCTCCATGACCTCATGGTCATGCTGATCCACTTAGTATTCCATGTTATTACCTATTACTTTAAATAATACCACATTTGGAACCTCCACTCCTAATGAAAAGTACCGTATTTATGGGGGGGGTTTAGATTTAAAAAACACACAGATATTGGCTATAGGCATATTGCATTTAATATATTATAGTAATAGGGGGCAGAAACCATAAAAAATACTTATATTATTATTATAGCAGTCACATAAAAAGTTATATATTTTTTATGAACAGGTTTTTAAATCTTCTTACAAATAAAAAGCAGTGAGACATTTTAGCTATATACTAACTACAGACTGTGACGTGGCAAGCGGAGTGAGTAATAAACATGCCTGTCAGTAACCTCTCTCAAGCAGCATGTTGAGAAACCAACCATGGACTATTTGTAAGATTTTGGGCAACCCCCACCCAGAGCTTTAAAAAACACTTCTTTAAAAAATCAAGTACATAAAAAAAGTAAAGAGATACACAGATATATTATATTCCTAGTGAAACCTAGAAACCTTCCACATCCCTTTAAGAATAGTATGAAATGAAACATTAATATCTTTTTTTTTTTTTTTTTTTTTTTACAATTAATACACATTTAAATATGGGGAAAATATAGCACTCAAGATATGTAATAACATTTTCTTGGTTAATAAACATGTTTCTTATATTAAATTGACAAGATACTGGGGTAAAACTGATTAAAAGTCATAGACTCCATTCCTACATATCATGAATAGTAAAATACATGTTTACATGAGCAGCTGTGCTCCTATAATTTGCAATAAGTTCCCAATTACAAAATTAATATTAAGTTGGTCTCGCTGTTATTGACTGCAAAAAAGAAAGTAACAGATAAAACATGTGGGCACTTGTTGAATGCTTGCATTGTTTTTTTTTCTTTTTCTTCTTCTTTCTTGTTATTCATCATTACATGTGCTGTTATCTAGGTAGGGTTGGTTTTCAGAAAGCATGCAGGCTTTCCCGTAATACTTTTATTTAATATAGAAAGTGCTAAACCCACTCAATTCAGTTTAAGAACCAACTTGGATATTAAAATGGATTTTGGATTGCAAACATAAACTAGACACATGCTTTATATTTTTGTACTTTTTTATGCAATTATTTTTTACTGCAGTGCTTCATTTTCTTTTCAGACCTAATTATGCCTTCTATTTTCTCCTTGTGAATTGAAAACTCCTTTTGTCCCATTGAAAACACTTGTAGTTTTAGCGGTCATATTTCCATTTTGAATTCAAAGTCCTTATCCACCTCAGAAAGTTCATCAGCAGAAATAAACATAGTATAATTGAATATAAACAGGATAAATGAATATAAAAAGGTAATAAGTTAGAGGCTGAATTATTCTTTGTAATATACTAAAAGATAAGAAAAAAGTAAAAATTTCTTATCAGTTATAAGAACCACTGTGCAATAAAAAAAGATACTGTGTGTGTGTGTGTGTGTGTGTGTGTGTGTGTGTATGTATGTATGTATGTATGTATGTATGTATGTATGTATGTATGTATGTATGTATGTATGTATATATATATATATATATATATATATATATATATATATATATATATATATATATATATATTTTTTTTTTTTTTTTTTTTTATTATTATTTTTTTTTTCTTCTTCTTCTTCTTCAAAACAAAAAACATTTTTTATGCACACAAGAATCAACCTGGTCTTGGTTTCAACCCTTCTTAATAGCTGGGGCATGAGCTGTGTGTATATTTTAACTCTAACTGGAGCGGAGGGGAATGGGAGAAGAGAAGAGAGAGAACAGAGGACGATTTGTACATAATAATTGGAACTCCTTGAATTTGACACCAAATTCCTTCCCATGCACATGCCCAGAGCTGGCGGCTTGCAACAATAAATGCAAGCCATTCTCCCCCAGAAATGTAAACACCCCTGTCACACAATCTCATAATAGTATCATGGATGCCTCCTGGGTCTAATAGAGGCATAAATATTTATTTTCTTCTATTTAAAAACTAGGTTTGAGACTTTTCTTTGCAGGAATCATGTTAATTTGTCAATTCCTGGATTAAGAGCACAGTTAGGCAAAGACTACAAGGAGCCATCTAACCATTTTTAGGAACCAGTAAAGAGTTTACAGCATATAAAACGATATGTATAAGTAAAAGTTTATCAGACAGTATAACCATTTACAGCATAACCCTTAATACAAATAAACTATGGCTTAATGTATATAATTCAACGACATAGGTTTGATGATTTCTCATGTCCTTTAACTATAGAATTTACAGCAACGACGATTGTCATCCAATCAGTACACCAGTGTATAATTAATGTTTGCTTAATTAGCAATTACAATTCTTATGAACCTGTCTAATTACAGGCAAATAGAGTTCTTCTTATAAACAGTATTACCCACAACATTTCTTAGCCTACACTCAAGGTCAATGGCTGAGCTAGTGAAGAGGGCCCCGGTGCAAATTAATTTGGGGCCCCATCTTGCAACCTCTCTACACAAGGTAGGGGGTCAATAAAAAAATGTTTTTTAAATATCTTGCTGTCCCCTCCCCTGATAAATTAAAAGTCCACCTTTCCTCTAGGTCGCAGCAAATTTAGAGGAGGCTTCTACCATGTTGCGAGTCCTGGAGCCTCATTCATTTCGAAGGCTGCATCTCACGGTATACAGTCCGTATGTCTGCGGGCTCGCACTCTGCTACAATTCCGGCGCTATTCAATTGATCAAGCCCACAAGTTACCGTCCGGAAGCCAAAACCATAGACCATGCACTTGTATGTAGCAGGATATTCTTCAACATTTGCCGTTTACGGGTGTAAAAACATTTGCGGGCTTGAGGAATTGTAGCAACTGAATAGCAATTTGCGATTTTAGTGATCGTAAGTCTTGCGGATGTGAAAGATCAAAGGCTTTGATGGGCTGCAAGCTCCGGGTTTAATAACCACAAGTAATTCAAGCCCGTAACAAGTAGGCTATTTTCGGCTCACAAAAAAATGCCAAATTGAATAGCAAATTAACTTAAGACCTCCCTTATGGGCTACTGTATCTTACAATTACTCAATTGAATGAGGTAACAGCTCTATTGTAACATGCTTGCAACTGCCCCACCAGTGAATGAGTCATCATAGTCAGCAGCAGAACATCAAGAGGTCATACTTTATGTTTAGTCCAGCAAAAAGGAAGGGCTGGCACAGACAGATAGACACAGGTAGGAGAAGATAGGCAGCTCTGCTTGAGGAGAAAACACAGATCTAAAAGTACATTTTTAGAAAAGTAAACGTTTCTATGCAACATATGAACTTTACCTGTACATGCACTACAGTGGTCCTTTACATTTGTGTGTACTTTTTCATTGTTTCTTTACCTTAGACTGTTGCTGTGGGAAAATACTTGAAACTTCAGTGTCTCTTAAAAAGACAAATACCTCAGCTCAGCCAACTTCAAACATATTTCTTCACTTTATTATCTTTTCCTTTCTTTGTACAACAAAATCCCCCAGAGTCTAGAATAAATACAGCACGACCTTTAATTTCACAGTGGCCTTTTCCACAATATTTCAAAATCTTCTGACACATCCTGTATAACAGTTAAAGGCAGTGGCTTGTCTGTGTCTGGGTTACACCAAAGTGCTACTACTGGGATGCTTTGTATAGGGGGTTCTAGTCCTGGGGGCTTTATATTGCACTCTTCTGTAAAAACCGTGTTGGGCAACAGGTGACCTGGGGCCTTATACAGCCTTCAGACACTTCCCATGCGGCCTCCAGACTGTTCTCTGTAGTAGAAGAGCATGCTCATCCAATGGCGGAGCCAGTGCATGAAGGGCCCCAGTGCAAAAAACTATTTTGGGACCCCCTCAGCACTCCTGTTGATCTCCCTTATGGTGCCCCCCTCCACCCCAGCCCATGCCCTCTTAGCTTCACCAGATCTTCCCTGGGGGCTTCTACTTACCTTGATTGGCTGTAGTCCAGTCCTGTGCTTCCTCTGCACCTCCTCTGCAGTGATATCATTCTGAGTTCCCTGCCTCTGCAACAAAAAAAAAAGACGCGCCCGGCAGGGGAGGAGCAGAGGAACCACAGAACTGGATTACAGCCAATCAGAGTAAGTAGAAGCCCACAGGGGAGATTGGGTGAGGCTCGGGTAGAGGGAGGCATTGGGGCCCCTCAGAGGCAGGGGCCCCGGTGCCTTGCATTGCCTGCACCAGCGGTATCTCTGCCACAGTGCTCATCTTCACCAATACACAGGCCATTATATCTCAAAAACTAGCAAAAACTGCTCATACTATTTACCTTGTTACTCTGTTGTCACAATGACTTCTGCTGGAAAGATGTTACACTGGTCTAATGGACTTCTCTTTCTGTAATGTAATACTTGCGCACATTACCTTTATTTCTTTTGTTTACTTAAATATATTTTCTGATGATCAAATGTTCTTTATTATAAGACTATATACTTTAAAAAAAAAAAAACCTTCTGGATCTCTACCTTGTCGTGGTGAAGGGGCTTGTGTACTTTAGTGAAGCTGTGAGCTACACCATATAGGGTCACCCAAGATGGGCAGGTCATAGCAGAGAAGTCAGACAAATCGCTGTCCACTGGAAAAGGAAATGGCAACCCACCCCATTATCTTTGCCAAGAAAACCATATGGATAGGCACACCCCAGACATATGTGGCTGACATGCTAAGGTCCATATGGTCACAGAGAGTCGGACATGACAGAAGGGCTCAACACACACGCATACTAAAACAGGACCACTGTAGATTAGGAAAAATCTCATACATTTATGCAGTCTGTAATAATAAAAACTATATGATGTACAGAGCTGATAATGTTAAATACAACCCCTTCTCAGCCCCCGGATAAGATTTCAGCCCACAACCCCCTCTTTCCACTGGCACAGTAGAGACTGTGTAAGAATGCTTGCTTGTGCTGTTCTCTATCTGCCTCCTTGTGCCTTGACCTAAGCATTCGTGACAAAGTACCTTACCCACACATACCCCCAATAACATAAATAAGAGGCAGACATCAGTATGGGAATAAAAGAGGCCACAGCCTTTATTTGTATGACAAATAAAATAATAAACAAACAGAGGTGACTGCTCATGCCCACCAAGGGAGCCCAACCATCTGAGGCCTCCAGGAACCCCGTGCCCAGGAGACCTTGTAACCAATCCAGGTGTATACCACCACCATAAATATGCTCCCACCTAACGAGAGCAATCACCCCCGCCCCATAAACATGATCACCAATAACCACAGGGAGGGAGGGATACTCAGGTGCTTCCTGACAGAGTGACTTGAAAGGGGCGGGAATCATACGTTTTACTCATTGCTATTTCCTCCCCCGAGTTACTTCCATCAATTAACTTGCCCGGTCAAAAGCCCCTTCCCTCATGCGGACTCCAGGGGCTGCCTTGAAAAAGAAATAGGACTATCATGGCAGCTTCCATGCACAAGCAGTCTTTTCTCTAAAAATGCACATAAGTACAATAGCCGTTATGGTGGTTAAGTTTGTTGCTTACTTCACAGAAATGTGAAGTTATCACTAATCTACAATGGTCCTTTAAACATCAAAATCAGAGACCACCCCAGGAAATCTCCTTATGTCATATAATCATTGTAACTAATTAAGGTAAAGATCCTGCAGAGATCCCCAATCCAGTTACTCCTATAAATCAAAGGCTCTAACCTTTCTTGACCTTGTTAAGTAAGTAATAGATTGACCCTTCCTGTAGATACACTTACTACCTGAGCACTTTATCACAGTGTGACCTCGACATGACTTTTCCTCGGTGTCTATCTGCTGACACAGCCAAGCGATCTTACTCACCAACCAACTGGAACAACCAACAAATGATCCAATCACCAGGGGGTGTACCCTGGCACTGTCACAGGAGGACATCATTAACTCTGTCTGCAGACAAATCATTTTAAAAAGGAACGGTTTTAAAGAAATAAGTAAAAACCTTTAAAACATGGGAATCAGTACATTAAAACAAAACAACAAAAAAAAGAAAAATTGTACTATAATTGTTCGGCTTTCACAATATATTTAAAATGTCACAGTTCAAAAAACAACAAAAAAATATCCCACATGTTGTTTAGTTATTCAAAGCAGAACAAAAAAATAATGAACACAAATTGTATATTTTGCAACTACTCTATTGTGCGACTCCATTTTGTGTTCTAGCATGCTGCTACCTGTTGCTTTCTCTGGGGGTGGTGTCTTTGTTACTTAATCAGCTTCCCCTTACTGCTGCTGCAAGCACTGGCAGTTGCATATTCCAGTTTCATACTGCGCCGACATATGTTGTTGTTTAAGCATTCAGTCGTGTCTGACTCTCGGTGACCCTAAGGACCACAGTTCACCAGTCATATCTTGTGTCTGGTTATGCTTATCCATAATGATTTCTTGGCAAAGATACTGGTGTGGGTTGCCAGTTCATCGCAAATTTTTCAGACTTCTCTGCTATGACCTGCCCATTATGGGTGACCCTACATGGTATAGTTCACAGCTTCATGGAAGTTCACAAGTCCCTTCATTAAGACAAGGTAGCTATCCAGAAGGGGTTTAGACATATAAATAAATCATAGTAACCAGTTTGAGAACTTTCTCTAGCCCTATTGTTTGGGGAGGGGTATGTTTTATGGATTAGTGAGAAGTTTAGTGAATCTGGACCATACAGCATACAAAACCATCATCAGTGCTCACTTCCACACCTCCCAACATTTAAAATAGCCAAATAAGTCATTATTCAGTAAGATTTGTTGCTCACCTGGTGAGCTTATGGTTGTGGGTATGTGGTTTGCTGCAGCAGAGTTTTATTAGCTGTGTTGGGGCGGGTAGGGGAGTTGCCCAGGCCAGTGGTGAGAAGGGGCCCTATTGTTTGGAGTGGAAGCCACCCAGAGGAAGTACCAAACTGAAAACCTTTTGAGACTACACATTGGTAGCAGGCAGTAGAGTAACACGAGCTGCTAGCAATATACTCAAATACACTTTCTAGTCACCTCCCACTATCATCCTGCAAGTACGTTATGACAGTTTTAGAGCGAATTCCCCTTTGGGCGGTTCCCACTCCAGACACAATACATAATTTATTTAGTAGGTGGAGAGATCAGGAGCAGCCTTGGGCATGAAAAAAAAAAAAAAAAAAGTAAATTGTTCAAATGCACAGTACAATTTTCTTATTTTTCTTATTACGTCCTACCTAACTATTCTGTAGAGAGACCTTTATATGAACACTAAAGTGGCCATTTATTATGTGCACAATGCTCCAAAAACACACACACTCCAGGCTCCTCTTTTTCCGGATACATCTCCTATTAGTGAATAAGGCCCTCTATATCTCCACCACTATACTAGAAGCGGATTTGCTTTTTCTCACAGCCCTCTAACACAGATTAATATAGCACCCATCAGCCTGAACATTATTTAATGATATCTTGTCTGGATAAACAATAAATCACTTTTGGACGCAGATAATTCAATAACCTTTCAGTGCGGCTGCCTCTGTGCCATGTAATCCAGCTCTGATTATACTGGTTAAAGAGACTGGAAAAAACACAATTTGCAAGAATAATTCACCAATTCAAGACAGAATAGGATATAAAAGGTAAAGCAATCCTTGTTAAGGGAGATCGTTCTATGGAAGAGGTAAAATGCATTCTGTTTAAAGGACGTTATAAGAGCTGCGTATAACCAGCCACTTACAGACAGTGACAGATCAAATAGTAAAAAGGACACAGCAAAGTATACGGTTTTTGCTGAAAAATACATTTAATAAATTATAATAGGTTGTTATAAAAAAAAAATTGTGGGAGGGAGTGGTAATAAGAAATATCATCTCTCTCCTAGTGACCATTTCACTTGATTTCTTCTCATACTGGCGGTGGCATGCCATGCGAACATGTCAAGTTGAGCAAATAATAATAGTCAATAAGTTTTATTGCATTAAAAAGTCCCCCCCTTTCTCCTAAAGTCTTCTTTTCGCATGACGAAATAGCTCTCATAGGGGGAGTGGGCATAATCATAACCTAAGCAAGGCCCAGTGGGTATGTACTGTACGTATAATAATATTGGACACAATTCACTCTCTGAATATAATGATTAGACACACTTCTTGGGATGACAAACCGGCCACAGCGTTTATTGGTAAACCCAAATTAACGTAATAACAAAACATAAAAAAAGTGAGGGGAGGAGCCTGATCCGAGACAGTACACTACGCCCGAACCCTCGTCCAGGGCCTACCGTGATGGAACATCTTTACCCCCTTAGGATATCACCCACTTTACCACTGTCCCCGCGACTCTCCTTACCACGGAGAAGGCCGCAGAATACCTTTGCGGCATTCGACCCCACCCAAAACCTACCTAAGGCTACAGGCTCCTACCTACTCATGCCCTTAAGCCTGCAATAATCATGAATGCGTCAACCTGGAGCCCTTGGTCTACCATTGCTCCAGTAAACCACTTCCGGGCAAGGCTAAACTTGCATTTTTACTCCTCCTATAGGCCCTAGTTGCCCTTCACCAACCAATCCTGCAAGCTAGTCGATGTGGCAGCTGTTACCAGCATGATCCTTTCCAATCCCTCGATAAAACCCGCTGTTCGCCGGGTGTATTACCAGGAATGTTACTACCACCTGGCCAATACAAAGGTAGGCATCGGATAGACCACTTGCCACCGTATTTCCGTCAACCAAGGCCACGCCCCAGCTTTGGCCATGGAAAGACAGTGGAGGCAAAACACCTTCCTGGTCAAATATACGAATATCCATGTCCTCATCACAGCATGCAACCTTCCAATACTCCAAACCACGTTCTCCATAAGCCCATAAGGCTGTTACAGTGGCCGATCTTGCACTGAGCCAGTGGGTACCAAGGCCCAATACGGTCCTCTTGCAAGTCGCCGAGTTCCAGAATCGTAACCAAACAGGAACTGAACCTTTCTCCCGTAAAGAAAGGCACCACCAACTCACGCGTTTTTTTTGTCCAACAACCGTACACTTCGGGAGAACGATCAGTGTACCTCGGACACTGTAACTAACCTGATTCATCTTGGACAGACGCGACCACCATGTCACCTGATCCCTTAGGATCCCAAACCAATCATCTGAGGTCACTTTAACCTGGTCTGTTTGCTCCAAACCTCTCACTACCAGTGGACCAGCGGGAAAGAGAGATGACTGTACAGAACCGCAAGGCTTCGCACTTATCACTGACCTGCTTCCAGACAGTGGTCTCTCCGGCCCTTGGGAAAAGGCTACCAGTTGCCTACCATCCCTTTGCCATACCTCCTGTTAATCCTTGCTCCACTTGCAATCAATCACTGTCCATCAATCTGACGTGCGCAACTAGAAAGGATCATTCAACAACCTGTCCTGCAAGCTGGTACCTGAATTCCTTTAAACCATAAACTCCATTACTGGTACTAGGCCCCAATGTAACCAACTCCGACGTACTGGCTGGGATAATGCGTAACTGAAAGTAAATGACCTGTACTCTAGCCCTATATCCGAACGTTGATTAACTGCTCCCATACCGCCCGCAGAAGACTATGGCATCCTCCTGTAAGATCACCAAAGCCATGAGCCATACTACTCGACACCTTCACCGTAATGCTGATACCTGGTAGCCTGAAGGAGAAAGCAATCTACCAGCAGCCAAACCACCCGTCCGTTCGAACTGTAACATGCCGGAATACTGCAATAGCAGGGGAAATTGACCTTCGCCTCTGCATGCCCATAGCAATGCCTTGCTCTGAGGATTATATGACCAACGCAGAAGGCAAGCCCCGGATAGGTTACCTTCAGTTAGACCCTGTCCAGCAGGGTCCACGGCTACTCCACTACGAGGTGATAACCACAGCCATGAATGCCGAATGCACCCGATGCCAGGCATACACCATGGCTAGCTGGGGGCATAATGGCGAAGCTGGTGCCAAATGCCTATCAATGGCTCCATCCCCCAGCTAGCCACCACCTCTCCCATACTCCCGGGCCTGCCAGGTCACGTGGCCCTCCTACCAACCACAGGAGGCCTGTGGAGGTATATAGGCCATTCACAATAATAAAAAAAAAGCAAACAAACAAACATTCTTAATTTTATTCTAATCTACACCAACTAGGCAAGCCATTGAGGCTTTACACCCCCATTGTGATTGTGTATGTATATATATATATATATATATATATATATATATATATATATATATATATATATATATATATATATATATATATATATATATATATATATACACATATATATATACACATATATATATATATATATATATATACACATACACACACATATATATACATATATATATACACACACACACACATACATACAATTATCTTCACCTGATGGTGGCACTAATCAGAACCAGCTGTGTTGCATTTCCTATATTAATTTAAATATAAAATTGGGGATGCCAGTCACTAAGAGTCTCCAGTTGTACTTAATAACAATGCTACGTACGTATGTCCTATGTCATTATTAAAACCTAGGTTAAGCAAGATTTTTATTTTTCTTGCATATGCATCATTATTAGGAATGTGAAAGTGTGATTTAC
Organism: Discoglossus pictus; assembly: GCA_027410445.1. Classification (NCBI taxonomy): domain Eukaryota; kingdom Metazoa; phylum Chordata; class Amphibia; order Anura; family Alytidae; genus Discoglossus; species Discoglossus pictus. The sequence continues at coordinate 89,654,893 of CM050168.1, read as the reverse complement.
ACTTCCAAATCAGTAAATATACTGGTAATTTGATTACCGTAAGTGCCTACATTTTCTTTTTAAATAATCTGGAATTATACATTTAAAAAATTATAGGTCAAAAATGTGCAGTAAATATTTTTACATATGCTCCATGCCTCTCCATACTAATTGCTCTCTTTTAGAGAGGTCCTTTAAGAATTATAGAACGTGGAGACTGATAAATATGAGGAAAACATAAGAAGAATTTGGAAACAAATTATACTGAAGGTAAAAATATGACACAAGAATATGTATCAGACCATTCTTGTTATATATTTAATTTATGATCAAATTTGGAAAACAATGACAAGTTAATATAAAACAGACCGTATAGGAAATGCAATCAGAGCTCATAAACTCCTTTCTGGGGAAGGGGTTACAGATGCAGCAAATGAAAAAGGCATAAACAGTCATGAATCTTCCAAATTTCTATCATCTATTTAGAACAATACATTTTAAGCATCACATAATGGAAAATAATTGTTGCAAAAACATATTGCTTCATACTTATACACTGGCAGCAGCACAATTGGCTGATTTCAACCCCCTCCCCAACACACATACTCACACCCACACCGACTAATTATATATTCTAATTGTGTGTTTTCATAAACCGCTACACTATTGTACTAAAAGTATAGAATTCTTAAAATCTTAATTCAAGTAGACTATGCCTTTGTATATTTGTTTCCATGTTGTCTGTTTTTTTATTCAAAAGGTCGAGGTTTGAAGAGCAGGATTTGGGTAATAATGGTGAGAAAAAAGTCAACTTTGACACCTGCTTCCCTCTCCCACACTACAAAAGTGAACTCCTTCCTCTTTAACTCATCAGCAGGGATAGGAAACATGTCAGCTCCTAGACACTAGTAGAATCTGCTAAAATTATGATTTTTTTTCTTTAAAACTTATTTAAAAAGTAATTACCGTACTTATTTGACTGTTAAAGGGATATTGAAGGTTTCTAGATTTTACTAGGTATGGAAAGTTTTTGTGTACTTTTTTTTTTTTTTTTTTAATTAAAAAGTTGTTTTTGTTACCTAAAATCAAACTCATATTTCCTCATATTTCCTGTTTGTGCCTGCATATGTTGCTGTAGGCAGACCCAGACTCTGTAGTGCTGAATGTGCAGTGTAAGGTCCTAGCCTATCAGGGACCAAGTCTCATTAGCACATTGCAGCCTGTTTTCTGAGACATGTTCCCCGATAGGATAGTACACTACATTGCACATCCAGCACTGCACTGAACAGACCTATACAGGCACTGTTCCTATAATTTTAGGTAGTAAAAACAGAGCTTTTAATTGTTTCTTAATACAACTAAATAGATACAAGTAAATAAATACATAGGTATATTACATACCTAGTAAAATCCAGAAACCTCCCATATCCCTTTCATGTTGTTAATTAGTTACACTTCAAAAATGTGATCCCCCCCCCCCCCCTAAATTACAGCAGCCCTTTAAACGTGGCCTCCAAATCCTAACTCCATGGGTGTAACTGAGCAATGATGAGAGTTTGTCTACTTAGACTCAATTAACAGTGACATTTCACTGATACTGTATGTTTGCTCAATAAGAAAGCTTGTCTAGACAAAATAATGTAATCACAAGAAGGCATAATAACAGACAAAATTGCTAAACAGGAACTAGATCGGCAAATGTGCCACTATAATATTTTTAAGCAATTACTTTTGTGAGTCAAGCAAACCAGTGTAGCCTGTAGTGGAGTGGATATAGGGGCCAGATCCACCAAGGTGCGACGTATAGGGATGTGATAGGATAATGAGGTTTGATGAGAAGATCCCATTATTCAAACAAGGTCTAAATGGGTAAGTAGCTTCATCAGCACTCCCATTTACCATATTTATCTGCGTTCTACACAACTTACATACACACAAAAAAAGTATTATTATAATTATATATATATATATATATATATATATATATATATATATATATATATATATATATATATATTACACATACACACACACATGTCTGTCCAATAAAAAAGGTATGATTATTTATATATAGATTGAGATAATTGATAGATAATAGATAGGAAATATAGTATGTGTATATGTATGTACAATCATTAAAATTTTTGGAGCCAGCAGTATAAATTTTCCTATTGTCAAGTGCTGTTATTCAAAATACCATACAGAAAAAAATAATATCTTCAATTACCCTAAGTAAAAATAAATAAATATATATATGCAAAAACATAATTCTTAATAAATAATCAGTATAAATAAAGAAGTCACCTAAAATATGCGGTTCTGAAATTATTTTTTTTACATCCGCAAAACTGTAAAACAAAATCAAAAACAAACAAAAAAAACAACTTTAATATATATTAAAAAATAAAATTAGCGAATCACATTTAAAAGCATTAGTCCCTCTCGAAAGACCAATTTTCTTATGGTAGTCACATCTTGTTAAAGGATTAGAGCCAGAATAAGGGGAAAAAAATCTCCTTCTATTGTGAAAGTCCTCCTGGTTTTGGGAAACAGCCAGTTCCAAGCACAAACCCCCTAACAAAAGTAATGATCTTGCACAATGTTATCAGAAAGCAGCTGCCATCACAATTCTGCTGCCGAAGGGACAATTCAGCCTTTTTCGACCCCCGTAGAAGCAAAATAAAAAGTTTGAAAAAATTCCAGCTTAAATTTTTTGATTAAAGATGACAAAAATAAATTATACACTGTGAAGCCACTTAAATGACCATTTTGCCTTTTGTAAAGAACGTGACGTGATAATTTAAACACTTTTTTTAAATCACATTTTAAGTACAGCATTTCATTTTTAGCTTTTGTATTTAGTTTTAATTTAATGACGACGGACATTTTGTATTAGTCTGTAAAAGGATTCGAAATCTGGGAGGAATAAGAGGAACAGTAGAGGAAGTAAAGATCTGTGTTGCCCACTGTTAAAAAGTTCCTCTTCAAATATCCCCTTGACAACAGAATACAATGATAGAGTTAGGCACTATAGGATAACCCGCCACATCAAAACTACAGACAAACTAGCAGTGCAAGATAGGGGGTGATGGTTATTTCGCCATTTACCCTTCAGCCTTTTAAAAAATTCCAGAAATAAAATATTGATACACACAGCCTTAGGACAAATCACCTACAGTAACCATACTGAAAAATACCATATTTTAACCCTATATAAATCAAACTAAATGGTCACTGTAACTCAGTAAATTGCAAATTCTGGTGAGAAACATAACCATAAACTATTGCGTTCTTTTTTATTTATTAGTTAATGAGATAGTGAGGATGTTTACAAAATCTCCCATTTTACCTGCATCGTGAATACGTTGCTCAAATCTTTTTCAAAATCCTTATTGTTCGTGGATTGAGAGTTTTCAATCTTGCACGGTGCTTTGGGGAAGGCACTATGATCACTGGATTATAAAATGCAAACACAGGGTCCTCCATCTTTGTAATGAAGGGCCCGTAGACCACCTCAGGCTCGCCTGGGGTTGGGGGGGAGGGACCACCTGACCTGGCAGGCCCGGGTAGGGGCGGGGAGGTGGCTAGCTGAGGGAGGTGGAGCATTGTAGGCGTTTAGCGCCAATTTCCTCCAGTCCGCCCCCAGCTAGCCATGGGAGCAGATGCCCACCCACCCATCCCTAGAATATTGTTGTTAACGAGTTGTATATATGTTGTACTGTAAAAAAAAAAAAAAAAGCTGTGTATTAAGTTGTTGTCTATGTATTCATTGTGGGGGATGTATCATTGAAGTATATATTACATGGTATCAAAAGTTTGTTTATTTTGTCACAGCGGCGGGTGGTGAGGGGAGTTGCCGGGACAGTGGAAAATGGGTGAGATCCTACCCAACTGTGGTACGGATGTTCCAACACGGTAGGCTCTGCATGAGGCCTCAGGGCGTAGGGTGTACTGTCTCTGTCCAGGCTCCTCCCCTCGGGGTTATGTTTATTTATTTATTTATCGTTATGGTTATTACATCATGTTGTGTTTACCAATAAATGCTGTGGCTAGTTATCTCCCAAGAAATGGTCTGTGTCTAATTTTATATTCAATGGGTGATGGGGTATAAATTCTTATATGCACCTACCAAATGGGCCTTGCTTAGGTCATGTGTTAATATTGTTTTGTTTTGATCACAACGTATGTATAGCGCTACAGAATATGTTGGCGCATTACAAATAAATAATAATAATGGCCGAGTGTGATAAAATGGATCTGTCTAATCCAAAATGGCCGAGCTCTAGTATTAATATTTTAATGTAAAAAAATTGAATCTGATTAAGCAAGCCATTTCATTTTAGAACAGTTCTGTAAGATCTTGTTTTATTTAAGAGGTCAGGCTAGAGGTGGATCTACCACTTTCCTCTGCAGTCATTTATATTAGTTTAAACTTAAGATTCACTTTCCATTCAAATAATAAAAAATAAAAAAACACCAGCACCAATGGTTGTTTAAATGTACCAACTGAGATTTCCAATGGTTTTATTGGAATATGGTACATTTTAAGAAACTGTATAAAAGAAGGCTTATTATCCTAATCCAAAAAGGGTTTTTATGTTACATGAAAATCCCTTTAAAAATATATTTCTCGTGATATAAAATTTAAAAATCAAACAAGTTAAAATAAATATGGATCTAAGCCATTTCTGCTATTACCAGCACAATAGCTTCCTAATTTACAACTCTTTTTGTTGCAGATGCTGGATTCAAAGATTTATTTATAAGAAGGAAAGCTAAATTTCCTCACTGATTTGAAATAATTCCAGAAATCCTCTTTTCTCAAAAGCATTATTTAACAAAAGATACCGCTATAGATCTGAAAGTAAATTATGATAATATATATATTGAGAAATAATAATGCTTTGGCGAATTTACTATGTATGTTTGATTTTAAGCTCAATAACAGGACCCTCCATACTTTTGAATTGTATTCAAATTGTTTTGGACTTGTACTTAACCCCTGTATGGCACTATGGAATATATTGGCGCTATGGAATATATTGGCGCGTTACAAATAAAGGATAATATTAATGCAACAATAGTTACTTTTGGCACCAATCAACTAAGGATTCTGGGAACTGGTATACAAATTTATCATAGCTAAGGCCAACAAATGTAGGAGGACTAATTCTGGTGATGGTATCAAAACGATCAATCTAGAATGGCTCCAATCAGGGATTTTATTACCCATAAAGCCCTTCTGATACTGGTGCAAATAGGTCGGACAGCATTGTCCCTCTCAAAGGTTTCAAAAAAATCTAAAAGCCATGGGCGGGGGGCCACATTCTGTTCATGATTCCTCTATGGACAATTTAAAGTAAACTTCAAACATTTAAATATCTCCTACTTTATTATTATGATTATACCCTCCGGATTAGGGGTAAATACATAGAATAGTCACTTTATAGGTTGGCACATACTGTGCACTAAGCTAAAGGCCTCATGAAGCCGTTCTCAGAGCAGTATCCCAGTAATACACTTGACCTTGAAGTCTAAAATCAAACCTCATCTGATTAAAACCCAAAGAGGAACATTATATCTAGCAGACGTCCTTGATGCGCTCCCTGTGTATTCTAAAGATTCCCATTGGTTGCAGTCTGAGTGTAGATGTAGTACTGTTTAATTAGCCATGACTCATTGCTCCTTTAAATATTCCAGCAGACAGTATGCAGATGCAGAACTTAACCCCATCCAAGGCATCCGCGACTGAATACGTGCTACCAAACTCAACTTTTCATACAGGATGACCTTTTAGATATATACCGTATGATATATATTATGTATAAGTTTTACTCGGACTAAAAACATAATTAAGCAGGAAGAAACTTAATAAAAAAGTATTTAATTTTTTTTAGAGGTATCCAGGATACAACAGGGGAAGTTGTTTTTGTGAGACAGGAATTTACATATCTGGAGAACTATGGTTGCATTGAATGATACTTCTGTGTCAGTGAAGGGGAAGGGGTGTGGTGTAAATTTCAATCTTCTGCTATTATCTAACAAAGCCTCTGGACTTCTGTCTATTCCCTCCTCCTGCACTGATAAAAACTACACACACTGACCTTCATCATCCAGGATGTGACAAACACAAAATGGATTCCTGAGTCTAAAAAAAATAAAATAATATTTTATCAACAAAATAATATTGCCAGCAAGTCTTGATATTTTTCTTTTCAATATTTTGCTGGATCATCTTCCACTAAATTGTAAAATGTTGATTTCCCATTTATTACTGACTGTAAAGAGGCTTATAGTCAAATTATGGAAGCCTAGGAACTGAAGTAATAAGACTGGTAGAAAGAGATCGAGAATTAGAGAGAGATCTTATCCATCTTGATATAAAAAGTTAAAGATACTGCTTCTAAGTGGTCTTTGTGGGATAATTATAGGTCTTAATAGAGTATACTTCAAGATTGAGGCCATATTCAAGTTTTATTTCCTGTTTCTCTGATTTTAGGAACTCTTATGGAAATGTTACACCTCTACTCTGATTGTATTTATGTATGATTGTTACTGTAAGTTTTGTATGTATCTTTTTTGTATTTGTAAAAAACAAATAAAAATAATAATTAAAAAAAAAAAAAAAATATATATATATATATATATATATATATATATATATATATATATATATATATATATATATATATTTTATTTTTTATTTTTTTTTTAAACCAAAAAAATTGTTCATAGATTACACAGATGCTAATATTTTTAGTTTGGTACATACTTTTTTGAACCTTTAAACATTTATTGTGTAAGAAAAATGGGTAATATGAATAACTGAAGCCTAAATAAAATTAACAAAAGCAGCGAAGTTCCTCTCTTTAATATTATAGTAAATATTTACAGGAGAAGAATCACTTTATCCCCTTTACAGGCAGTCACTGTCATAAAAATGCAAAGTGATATGGCAGATTAAAGCTGTTTCTTGAAGCAAATTAAATCAACAGAACAGTACTGTTTATTGCTCATTACACTTGTCACATATTCAGATGGTACAATAATGGAGCTGTGGTCTCTGATCAGTCTGGGACTTGCATGTACTATAGGGCTGATTGTAGCAGTTACTAATAATGGCCGTAAAAGGCTACAATGGCAATTTTCTACATGGGAAACCAACACTGTCCTGTGAACCACTTGGTGAATCTAGAGATTTATTCAATGGGCTGTGAGACCAGACTCCATGTCTAAGATCGGGGCTGTACTTCCTCTACTGTGGTCAGTAGGATGGTCACATCTACACAGTATAATTTGGATCATTTCCATGGCTGGGATTTTTTATTGCAGTGTACCAAAAGGGACAGTCTATTTCTGTCAAGAATATTATAGGCGAAAGTACATCAATAAGAACTTTGGGGCCTGCCATATGTATAATATCACAGAGTAGGGTAAGTAGGATTTGCAGTACTCTGCTTATTTGCAAGGAAGGAAGTGTCAAATGCAAAAAAAAAAAAAAAGAGGCTGAACTCAAATACTCACCTTATATATGCACTACTGTCTCTGCTTTCGCAAGCTGTTAATATGTACTATTTAGTTTGTACATAGGAGGGCTTATTTCATGCTTTTGCCCAATGAGCAGAAATCAAATAATATTTATATGTTCACATCTTAATATTAAAATAGGTCAAAAAAGCTGAATCCAGGACAAAATCCCAGGAAATTTAATGTTTCAGTGCTGTCTACAAATGCTTAGAGGAGACATGAAAATGACATTTAGTTAGGAATGCTGGGAAGTAATATGCAAATGACTGTTTAGATTGCTTGTGCACATCCAGTTTTTTTGCAATGACTATTATATTCACTTTTTTTCCAAACAAAATAACTTCTGAGATATTTTGTGGCACAGCACACTTGATTAATATTCAGTACTGTATAAAATAGACAGGTTATTTTTGTCTATCACATAGATGAATTATTAAACTATAGCGATAATTAGAATGTTAAGCACCATTTAGCAAATTAAGATCTCATTTGCATGTCCCCACCCAAAGTTTGCAGTTTCTGAGCTAGAGTTAGATTTCTGGTCTGTTTTAGGTATTAATTTGCAAGCTTATGAAAGAAACCAACCTTACTCCATATTGTTTTTGTCTTTGTCTAGAAACTCTCCTCAATGGTATAACAAATATGCCGCTTCTGGATATCTAACTTGTCATGGTGAATAGGCTTGTGTACAATGAAGCTGTGAGCTATACCATATAGGGTCACTTAAAAGGGGCAGGTCATAGCAGAGAGGTCAGACAAATTGTGGTCCACTAGAAAAGGAACTGGCAACCCACTCCAGTATCTTTGCCAAGAAACCCATATGGACAAGTACAATCGGAGACATAACAATAGATGTGCCTGGCGTGTTGTGGTTCATAGGGTCATGGAGAGTAGGACATGGCTGAACAACTGCACCAAAACAACAACAACAGAAGAACTGAGGATTGGCCACAGTGACCGACTGAACCAGTTCTTGGAATCTTGGGAATACTCACTTATACTACCCGTGATACATTGAAAAAAGTAAAGGCTGACAAAGTACTACATCTATAGAAGTTGTTTGAATTAGTTGGTATTAATGCTGTAAGAAATAATGAATTCAAAATTGCTTTTTTTTTTTTTTTAATCATTTATGGGTTGACAAGAATTGATCTCACAACAAAACATTGGAGGAGGTTTATTATTAGTTTTATAAACTATATTGTGCACATAATTGTGAAGGAAAATATTTAGGTCATGTCCGATTCTCTGTGACCCTATGGACACAAGTACGCCAGGCACATCTTGTGTCTGGTTGAACTAATCCATATGGTTTTCTTGGCAAAGGTACTGGAGTGGGTCACTATTTCATTCTCCAGTGAACCGAGATTTGTCTGATCTCTGCTATGACATGCCCATCTTGGGTGACCCTACATGGTATAGCTCACAGCTTCATTGACGTTCACAAGCCCCTTCACCATTACAAGGGACATAGTAAACATATTAATGAGCATCATACTAGACCATTAAATCAGAAAGCATGGAGACATATCTGCCCCCATCCATTCCTGAATACAGTGTAGGTATTATTCCTGTGGTTGATGCAACAGCCAATCACAGCAGACACTGCATAATGCTTTTTTTTTTTTGTCAGTCCCTGAATGCCAAACAGAGCAGAATTCCATGCAGGAGTGTCAACTCTCAAAATCAACTGCTTGCAAACTCAAGAGATTTAGCAAACTTTGGCGTCAGTATAACAATGTTTATTTTTGTATTTTATTCATGCAAAAGTAATGTTTTCATACACTACTGATTCTCCTCTTTAAAATGCATTCCTAATCCAGGAAATTTAGATTATACCTTTAATAGACTGAATGGGCTAAGAAGTCTAATCTACAGTATTTTTCTTATCAGTCTAATATAAAGACGATTCTGAATAAAGCATTGTTGTCAGGCACTATGTGCGGATATTGCAGAACACTTCACTCGGCATCATAATTAAGGGGAGCTTAGATCTGATGCATTATATATTTACCCAGTGAGTGATTGGCGAGGCATTCCCCTAAGTAGATCATGAAATTCATTCCAAGCCAAGAGGAGCTGTGGAAACTGGTTGTGGGAGGTTTGCCTTGGATAACCTATTAAATCTGAAGCCATGAAAGTGACTGATTTATACAGTCATCAGTTGACTTCAGGAACATCTATCTGCCAATACATACATGTTACATGTGGTTAATGGCATAATCCATACTGGAGTATACTAACCCATACAAGAGCCATGAGCACAATACACTTTTGATAGTAGAATATTTTTTTTGGTTTCCTCTTTATATGCTACATTTTACATATTGTATTGATATTACCAGTGTAAACAAACTTATAAAGTGGAAATTCAATAATAGCCGGATCAACAACTTCAGGTACAGGGTTTAAAGCTTTAAACATGCAGAGCTGGGCAACAATTTAATTGGCAGACACATTTTCATAAGCTGGTCTGCCACTTGCCAAACATGCTTTATAGACATATTAATAACCTTATAATGGAAAACATATTTAAAGCCATGTTAGGTTCTCAATAGGAAAATTATAGCCTTTCTGTATCCCTTTACAAAAAAGGTGTACTTACCCAAACACATTCTTAGAGAAATTCTAGGCAATACATGTAAAAAATATAAGCTAGTTAAAAAAAAAAAAAAAGTTATTTTTTACATTTATTGAGAATGTCATATAATTAAGACAACTTAAGTATAATATTATCCATATATAAAAACTAACTTTGGTAATGTGCAAGATGTAAAATAAATAAATACAGACTTTATGTACTGTAACTATTAATTACCAATATGCTGATAAGAATTGGAGGAACCGTGGATTCAAATAAGATCTCTATTCATTTCTGCTGAAAGTCTGAGATGGAATCCACAGGACACCAGTAGAGTCAGCAAAATTGAAGATATTCTATAAAAATCCTTTTTTTTCCTGTGGCTTTATAAAGCTGCTAATTTGTTACATGTTACACAGCAATGATGTTTTTTTTCCAGCTACAGTGGTCATTTCGTCAAACAAAATACCTTTACAATTAGAAAGAAAGGTGTATTAATAATTTAAAGTATGTGTTACATAGCCTCCGTGGTCGCAGATCACTGTTGCAAGAAGGGATGATATTAGGAGCTTGCCTTGCTGAAATTGGGAATGATGAAGTGCTGTCTAAAGTAGAAAATGATTACATACAATATGGAGGCAAATATGCTACTGGATTCTGCTTGTACAGAATATAAATGTATTTCTAAAAAGCGTCTATCGTCACAATAAATGGAGCCGAAGATAGTCATTATAACAAGGCAGGCAACGCTTCACAGTATTCCTTCATAAACCAACACAACCTCTGGTTTACTAATAAAAAGGTTTTAGTTTCCCAGGATCAGTTAAAACAAACATATATATATATATATATATATATATATATATATATATATATATATATATATATATACATATACATATATATACACATATATATATATATATATATATATATATATATATATATATATATATATATTTATAGCAAATATAGGAAGTTCTTCCAAAACTCCACTGCTGTTGTAACCTGTAAAAAACATTTCATCATATTACATAGTTACATAGTTACATAGTAATTAAGGTTGAAAAAAGACTTTCAGTCCATCAAGTTCAACCTGTTAAGATCTCCTCTGATTTGCAATATGCGGATTAGTTATTAATTAAATTATTGATTAAATAATTATTAATAGTATAGTATTGGAGGATGAATAGAGTTAGTCCATCAAGTTCAACCTTTTTAGATCTCTATTGATCTTTTTAATTTGGACTATTTATTATTATTGTTAATTGATCCAGAGGAAGGCAAACATAAAAAAAAACCCCATTGAAACTTTGCCAATTGTCTCATAAGGGGGAAAAAAAGCAAAATTCCTTCCTGACCCCAGAAACTGGCGATCAAATTTCTTCCTGGATCAATATTCCTTGCTAGTTATCTAGGATAGCCTTGAATGCCCTCTTTATTCAGAAATATTGACATTCAGGTTAGGTCTTTCCTGAGAAATAAAGGAAATTTAAAATTCAATATAGAGTAGAGTATAACTTAAAGCGGAAGGTTTCTGGATTTTATTAGGAATATAATATATCTCTGTATCCATTTACTTTGTGTACTTTTTTTTAAATTTATTTTTTTATTAAAGAGTGCTCGGTTTTCTGCCTAAAAGCATACAATTTGAATACATAAACTGTGAAGTGCAGCGTTTCAGATTAACCTGCTAGTGACCTCTCTCACAGAGCATTTTGCCATGGATCTGTTTTATCTAGTACACTGCACACCTTGTACTTAGAAGTACACTGTCTTCATGAGCTGCAGAGGGGAGGAATAAGTTAGGAACCATTTGTAAGATTTTAGGCAGAACAAGACAGAGCATTTAAGTACACAAAAGTAAAGAGTAAAAAGTAAAGTAAAAAGTAAAGAGATACATAGGTGTATTATATTCCAAGTGAAATCCAGAAACTGTCCCGTTAATGCCACCACAACAAATTAGTTTCATCTGAGAAATCATGAAAAACTGTGATGTTCTTTTTGTTTATGTTTTGTTTTTATTTTTCAGTGTTTTTTGGATGTACGCGTTTCGACGTTAACTTTGTAGTACTTAACGTAGTTAAGGTTTTTTTTTTTTTTTAAGTTCTGCTTTTAAGTTCTGCTTTTCTGGGTTGTTTTTTACCGAGAGTGAGGCGCTATAGAGCCTCCACCTCCGCGTTTGCAGCTGACATGGGAGCCTCCACCTCTGCAAATGCGGCCCTCGCTTCGCAAGGTCTGCATTTGGGGCCAAACTGCGTTGCTCGCTTTGCGAGCTCGTAAAGTGCGACGACAGTTCGCAGTTTGACAATTATAATAAATGTGATATATATTTATTTTTTTACTGGATTTTACATTTGTCTGTAATGTTTCTATCGTAATTCTGTTCGCAGTTTTCAATATTATAAATTTTCAAATAAATTAAAAAAAAAAAATCTGCAGAATTTGACGAGATAGCTGCACCTAATTATGTTCAGGAGAGGCTTACTCGTTTCCTTTTCCTCTCGTGTTTATTTCAGTTCCCATTGCTCTGATTGCTCCTGACAGCTTCTGGGACACTATAAGAGAACTAGGTCAGGATAATCTGGAATCAGCAGCGGAGGATCCCATTAGACAAGCTTGTAGGGCAATATCTGCGCTGTGATGTAGTGACAGTATAGGATATACATAACAAACAGCCTGAGGACGCCCTCCAGCCAGACCCGTACATTTATCTGCTGCGCGTTATAATGATACTGCATGGCCTGTCTGTGCTATAGTCTACAAAAGATGTCCTATCATAAAAAATGGTTAACAAAAATATGTAAAGCCACAGGACATGCTAAACACGGTCTTATCTATGTTTTCCCCCAGCACAGCACTATTCTCTGCTTGCTTCAGCAGAATAGATTTTCTCTATTTTATTTTCCTCTCTCTCTCTCACGCCGCGCCAGGTTGATATCCAGGGTTGAACACTCGAGAGATACGATCTCTCTTACGTGAAATGCTTTTGTTAGACATGAGTGGTGTGAATGTATCAATCAGCAGCAGATATTATTATAAAAAAATATATATATCAAGGCATGATGAGTGGAGACAAAGGGCGCTGATGCACTAAAACCCAAGGAGGATGCATATGGTGCTCCTTCACAAACCTCAAAGAACCACCGATCAGCCCCAGGGAATCTTAGGAAATTTGTCCCAATTACTGCAATACATACATAAATAAATGAGTGGTTATTTAAATCAAAGGGTCATATAGGTTGGAGGTGTTGTAAAACTCTTGGGATGTCAAATGTAGCACGGATACGGAGAGGTGCTTCAATACTTTACTCTTTAGTACCTCTAGCCAATGGGTTCCCAGGTGGTCCAGTGGTTAGGTTCGATTACAGTCAGGGAACCAAGAGGTCACACCACCCTGATGCCGAGCAGGGTTGGGCCTGGTCAGTACTTGGATAGGAGACCACTTTGGAATACGAGGAGCTGTATGTTGTGGCCTACTGGAGAAGGAACGGTCAACCCACTCTAATATCTATATAAGCAATATGGAACACAACTGCTTTTTTTCCCCCAAGCATTTAAAAAAAAAAGGGAATGTTTTGCATGGAAAAATATTAAGTAAAACTTGTCTAAATGTAATTGAAACTAAGAAGAAGTGCAGAGAGAATACCCAAGTCTAGAGATCTCATTGGCTGCCAAGCTCCCAAGAGCAGTTAAACCTATAAATACGTTTTTCTGAGCGGAGTCCTTTACTAAAAAATGAAAAAAAATGAATAAAATAACCTTTCTGAGAAAAAAAAAATCTTCTCATGTCCCTTTAACTGACAGCAAGTCCAATGGAGAATATCTTTGAGGAACATGATCATATGCATAGAAAAGCCATTTTTATGAATTATTTTTTCTTCTTTGTCTATATTAAACAGCAGTAGGAGGTTGGCATTTTTTGTGAGCCACTTACAGCTACATTAGAGAATAAGATAAAAATGAATAAAACACCATGTTCAAGTCACCTTTATCTTGCAAGTCAATTGAAAGGAAGTGCAGACAAAGTCTCAGATGAATGGAAATGTGTTGCAACCCAGACACCCATAAGGCTCACTGCCCCTCTGTTTCCTGTACTATTTCAGGACAGAGCAGTCAAAAAAAGGAGCATATAAAAATACATTTTGTTATGTAGAATATATGATATTTTAAATGCAAATACAATATAGGTCATTTTACCCTACAGATATGGCTACTTTCTTATACACACTTGTGAAATGTTGGTGCAAATATCAGATCCTTTCCAGATTCCATTTTAAATGTGTAATCCAAGTATATATTATAGCAGAAAAAAATTGGGGATGAATAAATTGAAAATTAAATTAATAATAGAGGGTTAAAACATCAAATCACATTGTTATTCAATGCCTCAAGCTTTCAAAGGGTTAATTATAAATTACCATTTTCCACTGACACTAAAATGGTTAGAGGGGGGGATCCCTCCTCCCATCCTCAGTGGCAGTGAACATCTGTCATGATTCAATAGGCTCCTGTGTTACTGCCACAACAAAGCACCCTGTGCAATTAATCTCTTGCAGGTCTAACGCACATACCTGGGTACTCCGTGAAGGTGTAATATATATATATATATATATATATATATATATATATATATATATATATATATATATATATATATATATATATATATAATACCAAATATATATATTCAAAAGGCCACTGTATTGTTTCATATCTCTTCAATATGCTATAATCTAAAAACTTGCTATACATTTTTATTTAAGTCCCACTGGAAAAACTGCATTTTTCCCCTAGCATACTAGCTTCTATCAGTGTGTTGTCTTTTATAATTATTGCACAGTGTGATAAGTCACAAAGTCTAGACTAAATGAATACTTTATTAACAAGTTTGTCATTGTCCTGCCACTTGCTTAAAATTCATATATCAAAATGCGATTAGTAGAACTAAAATTAAAAGGTCACTTATATTAGCCAGAGTAATTTTAGGAGCAGTGATTTTAGGGGGAGGGGAGCTGTACATTTCTTTTTTTTTTTAATATATTGAATGTAAAAGTTGGTTATACTGATGTTTAGTATATTTCTGCAGTGTTATAGTGGCCATCTAAAGTAAAACTGAGGGATACCCACTGACCTAACAAATGGCAGCACTGGAATCACAACAAGAATGATACTGGCAATAAAAATCCCTTTAATATTTTCCCGTTGCAATGAAATCAAAAGATTTCTATTGTTTATTTTTTTATTTTTTTTTATATAAAGTCTATTGCAAAGTTGTTTACCGTACTATGTGCAGCATAGTGAACAGCGCAAGAGAATTCCAGTAGCCCTTTTAATAACATCTTACTGGATAGTTACTGTATTTAAACTCTAAACCTGGCAAAGCTGTGCCGGTAATAGCTACTACATATATGGTTTTTGATTTACAGTAAACATTGGTTTGTGATCACAGGATAGTTACTACATCTTTGGCACAAAACAACAATTTATGTACCAATGTCTTCCAGCTATAGGAAGTGACAAAGTATTGCCAGAGATATAGGCATTTGAGGACACGGACTGGGTTACTTCCAACATATTGCTTGTATGCTACAAAAAGGAGTGGTGTCTCTTAATGTGAAGCATAATCTGCACATTTATTTAATTTACATTTAAAAGGTTCAGTTTTAACAATGAACAATGAGCTGTTAATCCCTCTGCAGACTGCATTTGCAATAATATTAGGAATCCCTTATGACAGACTCTTATTGAGTACTAGGCACTGCACCAGCAGTTAAGGGGTTTACAGATTTATGCTAAATTTAGAAGTCTGACAGATTAATAGGGAAGCAAGTCATTTTCTTTGGATATATGTAAAATTACCAAAAAGACAGAAGCTGTGTCTCAGTGGTGCCTACAATGTGGCAAGTCATCCTTTATATACTTTCCATCCTATGCATGCCAATGTATGCATATAAAATTGATTACAAAAAAAATCTGGTCACAAAATGGTTTTATACAAAAACTGTACACAAATGAAAAAAAAAATATATATAAAAAACATTTAAAATTTGTTTGTTTTTTGGCGATTACATCCTGTCCAAAAACAATACCTAAAAAGGTTAAAAATCTGTTGTAGCTGAGTAGTTAGAGTTTACACATTCCAACCCACTGTTCTTTGTGAATAAGGAATGTTAGGTGGTGTCTATAAGTATAAGTATGTGGCGCACATATAACTATGCTCCTGTCTTGTATGATTTCTGGCTATCCAACAGCTCCAGTATGTCATATAAAAGACTACTCTCCCACAACCTCTTAATATTGAACAGAAAGCATCAGTGATTTGTCTTGTTAGGGGAATCGGCAAAGGATACAAGTGTGCAGGCTGCTTGCCCCCCCGAAAATAACCCCCTAAACCATATCCATGTAAAGTATCCAACAGACAGGTAATTATGATTACTTTTAATAATAATCCAATATACTACTGTATACCTTATTAGAATTTTGCCTAAGTATATGGTTTACACAAACATAATATATGTAATTTGCCAAGTTTGGTCTCTATGCACTAAAGCATCTCTATGGTAAGGGGAATGTCTTAAAAAGGTGTATCTAAGTTTCCCTGTTTGTACCTTTTCTAATCTAACACATGCTGCTCATATCAGAAACACACATAACATGGAGTCATTCTACACACAGATTTATTTAATTTAAAAATAAAAATTGTTTTCCACACCCCAGAGCTACTTACAAAAAGGCACAGTGTACCTACCAATAGAAACACTGCATTCATGTACAGATTTTAAACATTTTACTAATTTTCAAGCCAGCAGCACAATGCAGAAATCTACGGGCCAGTGTCTGGCTCCTCCTGCTTCCTTCTGCAGGGGGACTACACATTCCATGATTCCTTCCTGCACAAACTTCCATTACTGATTGCTACAATGTATTCAAATGTACTAGCTGCCCTTGATGGGCCAAAACAAATGTATAATTTTATGTTAATTTTAGCAGGGACCTTCAGCAGTGTTAACTCACAAAAGCAACTGCTTGCAAAACTCAAAAGATTTAGCAAACATCAAGGTGAGTTTGTTCATGTTTATTTTGATATTTTTTCACGCAAAAATGTTTTCATACACTATGGATCTTGTTTTTTCCCCCCCATGTCATGTTACTCGCTGAGTGGTGTGTGGGAACTTTAATAGGTCAATGTTGCTCGAGAGAATATTCCTGATGACCACAGACTACTTTATAGCAAAGACAACTGTGAACTATTTTTAATGAAGTCCCCAAATCCTTTCCATAAATCCATGTCCCTGACAGCCAACTCCTCCTCACACACAAAGCGACTTTGGTGACATGTGAATATGATAGGTTTGCCAGACACAAAATGATATAATAAAAACATGTTTCCAGACTTCAATAAAAGGCTGCTTTTAGACACCAAATACATAAAATTGATTTGTACACATTTTAATAAAAATCAATTCAATTATCAAAAAGCTAAATGCCACAGAGAAAAATTAATAGCTTTTTTTTTTAATAAAGACTAAAAATCCTGATGTGCACAAAACTATAAAAATATATTAACTTTTTAATAATCCTTAGCACGTTCTTTTACTGCAATTAATTAATTTGACATCTCCTTATTTGCCCTGATCATGCTTCAGCAAACTGAAAGCGTCCGTAATGCGTGCGTCTGGCCATCTCTCTGTGTATTTTCTTCCAACTTTATTGGTTAATGGAAATGAAATTGGTTTGCTTAATATTTTATGTATAGCAGTTTAAATAAATGTTTAGTATACAAGATTGGATCTGCTCCATCAATTTTTTCAATTTTTATTTTATAACCGCTCATCTTCTGGCAAACCACCAAGCAAGAGGAATAATATTCCTGCTAATTTAAGACAGTTTATGAGAGAATTGCAGTTTTGGTATAGTTTTTCCAAACAAACAAACCAAGACTTAAATTGACACACACATTATATTATCCATCTATCTATCTATCCATCTACCCATCCATCCATCTAGAAAAAGCACAGAAAGAGTCATAGAATGTATCTACTGTGCGTATAGTGCGCCATATTTGAGAAGACAGGAGGCTGCCATTTTTGTTCTGCCATTATCAAATTAGAATTCTGAGCATGTAATCCGATTGGCTCAATAGACCAGGAACCAATGAGAAAGCAATCTCAAAATTCTAATTTTTTCGTTGACATAAATAATCCAGAGAAATCAAATTCAGCTATAAAAAAAAAAAAAAAAAGAGAGAGAGAGAGAGAGAGATGCATAAGGCCCCTAGAATAATATTGGAACATTTGCTATTTCTCCGTCACTTTACTTTAATTGATATGGATTCCTCAAATGTTGAGCCACGATAAGCAAAATAATTAAAATCCATAACTATTATATACATGGCAAAAATTAAATTTCTCCAAGTATTACCTATAATAAAAAAAAAGTTTAATAAAATGGCCAAAAAATGTATCCTTTTGAGAATGCGGTATAATTTGTAATTGAATAGAGCAATACTCGGAGTTGTGCATTTTTGTTGTTTAGTCATTCAGTCGTGTCAGACTCTCCGTGACCCTATGGAATGCAGCACGCCAGGCACATTTGTGATGCACTGCCCCTCTGTGCTCCCTCAAGCTCAGGTTCATTGATTCATTTTCCATCTCTGACTCTGTCGTCCCTTTCTTAGTGTGCCATCAATGTTTCCCATCATCAGAGTTTTCTCTTTGTGAGTTTGTTTACAGGTAATATTACTCAAGTGTTAACTTAGTATAAATATTATCACCTTAGCCACTCAATAGATAATTCCATCCTTGGACTAGGAGTTTATCAGCAAGTGCTACAGAGCTGCTGTTGTGAAACTTGCCTGGTGGCCAAGAGGGGCAAACATTCCATATTTGTTTGGAGATGAAGTTCAGCTGCAAATATTTGATATCTACCCCCTACCAAGCATATCCTCAGAAGTAACTGTCACACTTTAAAAAGGGACATGGATAGTTTCTGAATTTCACTAGGAATTGAATTTACCTGTATATCACTTTACCTTTGTGCACTGCTTTAACCAGTACTTCAAAATTATTTCATTTCTTCATATAAGCTTTCAATTACGGTACTCACTAACTGGTTCCCCCCTCTGTCGTTCATGAAGACAGCGTACTTCTAAGTATTGGGGTTGCACTATATCATAGTAACCAAATCAGTGGCAACATGCTGCTGGAGAGATGTCACTAACGGGCTAATTTGAAACATTGCACTTCAGTGTTTGCATATTCATAAGCTGCATGAGCTACAGGTTGCCGACCCAAACAAGTAAAAATTGTATGATTTTAGGCAGAAAATGCAAAACTTTCAAAAGTAGTTCATATTAAAATAAAGTACATAAGAGTAAAATTGATACATATAATATGCCTAGTGAAATAAATAAATATTTCATGTCCCTTTAATTCGCAAATGCTGCTTCCCTGAACAGAAGAAGAACAAACATGTCAGCCATTATATACCAGCAATTAAAACTAAAATTTTCTCCAAAAATGCTTTTTTGCTCATGGCTCATACTAGCTGCCAACATTGCTAGTTAGCTACAAACTTCAGAAATGAGAATTTAAAAAAAAAAAAAAAAAAAAAAAAGGAATTTACTGGTCCTTAAATATGATAACAGTGTTCCATTTAAAAGCTATTTATGTTCGCGAGCTGTCGTAGTTAAGTTACCGCGACGTGTTCACACTTACAATTTTTACTCTGGATTTCAAACCTGTCTACTGTTGTAAATTAGCTTAAGTGCATAGACCTGCTATCCATTAACCTGCCTTCTTCCCCCTCCCCATCCTTTCAATGTAATTGAACACCTCTCAGTTACAGTCCTCGGGCTGTCTACCAGGAATAGTAATATCCAGGTGAAAAAGGAAGGCATTCCAGATGAATTCTCTTTCTTGAGCACAAAGAAAACGGGTTTGAGCTCTCAATGAAGCAGTATATCGAGCAAGACAAAACGGCCATTGTTACTGGAGCAGCTAAATAGATTGGGAGCGAGGAGGCGTCTGCAGTGAACAATTAAAAAGAAAAAAAAATAATACAGCCAATAATGTAAAAACGTGGAATACGGATTGGTTCTCAACAGCCCGAGATCTTGTCTGCATTTTCTCAGGGCAAAGATGGATGAGGAGAGCCTAACACTTTGAACACATCACTACCATTAGTCATAGAAGAATTATTAAGGATCTACAGTTAAAATGTGCTCTAGTCATACCAGTGCCAAACTTGGTTTCAAAGGCAGTTCTCACAAGCACTGGAAGGTAACCAGAAGGTCCCAAGATAAAAAAAAGTCCCTGCTTGATATGTTGGGGCCAGTGCCACCTCAAAAGGCTCAAGTGTCAAAGTATTTGAAATATTAGTATAAATGTAGGGCTTCTATTAAAAAATCTACAAGCAATCTATATTATATTACATATATAAAACTATTACTATAAACAAGGTCTAAAACTGTGCACGAGAAGAAAGCATCACTAATCTCATAGGCCCTCATTCAGCTGTAATTTGGCCAATTGAATAGGGCTCTATATAAGCACAGAGCATAATTTTTTTAAAGAAGTTTTTAGTTAGTGAAAACCTTGCTTTTGGATAGATATTTACCAACTAAAAACGTATTTAAAAAAAATATATGTTATGTGCTTATTTAGACCCCTATTCAATTGGCCAAATTGCAATTGGAGGGCCATAGTGTACAAAAACAGCTATTACCATAGTAGACATATCCAATTTTATTAATATTGCTTTTTTGCTTATACAGCTTCACTTGGAAGATAGTATAAACTCCCACTACACCCTCTGTCCCCTTCTGGATCGCTACCTTGTTGTGGTGAAGGGGCTTGTGTACTTCAATAAAGCCGTGAGTTATACCATGTAGGGTCACTCAAGATGGGAAGGTCATAGCAGAGTGGTCAGATAAATAGTGGTCCACTGGAGAAGGAACTGGTAACCAACTCCAAGAAAACCTTATGGATAAGTACAACCAGACGATATATGCCTGGTGTGCTGCTTTATTAGGATCACGGATAGTTGGACACGCCTGACCGAATAAACAACAACAACATCGGAGCTCTAGAATATGATCTATACTCTAATAAACTTGGCCACACAGAGACAAAAAAAGGCATCTCTCAATAATTATTTAGTCTAGAAATTCAATAGCAAAAAGTTTTTAAACTTTTTGACTTTATGGTAGACATGAACTGGAGAAGGTGGTACCTACCTATCCCAAAGTGGACGTGGAAGCAAGGAAAGGCTTTTGTAACAGATCACATTATATATATATATATATATATATATATATATATATACACACACACAAAAATAACTAAAAATAAATAAATCTTAGGAGCCAGTCAGAATTTGAGCCAGAGAGGCTATTTCGTTGGAGCCTCAAAAGTAAGCCCTTAATAGATGTATATATATTATACTACGGAAAAATATTTAGGAACTAGCAGTGTAGATTTAGGAAGCCATGGCATACACACACATATGCATAACGATGAGGTGTCAGCTCCCCACTAGCTAGTCTAGTGGCTATAAAATAATTTAGAAGGCTCTTTCATGAGTGGCAGTGAAAGAGTCACCTATTGTCAGCTGTGTGCCAACAATAGCATCAGAAGTACCATTTGTCCAATAGCGGTAGTAACATCTCATCGCTAAAGCTCTGACAGAAGGCTCTTCATATCTCTCAGCTTGTTTGTCCTCTGACTGCTGGATTGGTTCCCCGTTCCCAAGGCTCTGAGATTTATCCTTTTAGTTTAACACTAGAGTAATCAAATCACTCCATAACAGCTGACAGCCTGTAAGGAGAGCTCTGGGGGCATCACCAGGCATTTCATCTCCTATCTGTTCTGTGTGTAGTGTTAGAGAGCGGCTGCAGTGTATTTCTCATATCCTCTGTGTGCGGACTCCATCAACTACCCGCTTTGTAGAGTCAGAAATAAGTGTGAAACATTAACCACTGCCCTGCTTCGGCGCGGAGAATTGGAATTAATCTGATCAAAAGACATAGGCCTCCATTCAATTGCAACCGTTACAATTGAACAAGCCCGCAGCTGCCTGGCCGAAAGCCTAAATCGTAAATCATGCACCCATAAGTAGCATTTCAGAGCATGATCAATTAAGCAAGGCCGTAACTACCTATGAGAACGTCATCATGACAACATCAGTAAAACATGGATGTTAAACATCAATAAATTAGCGTTTAGAAGTCCGATATGCGATCAGACTCGGCAATCTGGCAATGTACAAAATAATAAAAATGAATGACGATACTGTTCTAGTCCATGTGGGTGGCCTGATTTGTATTAACTCCTTGATTATCAAGATTGATATAACACGGAAATGGATCGTAATAATAATATTTTCTACTGCTGATTTGCGAGCCTGAGACTGTTGTGCAATTATAATGTCTCATCTCTTTCCACATTATTTACAGTGCAGTATGGATTTTTTTTATTAGCATTATACAGTGCTACGAACAGGTGTTTAACCCCATTGCGAGTCCTATCTGGTACTCGTAGGATTTTCTTCTACATTTGCCATTTACGGGTGTGAAAACATTTGCGGGCTTGAGGAATTGTAGAAGTAGAACAGCGATTTATCTTTCAAGCCTGTAATTGTAACAAAGGCTTAGTTTAGATGGGTTGAGATTTTTATCTTGTAACCCGCACATCGTTTGCAGGTAGCTAAAAGACTTCAATTGAATCGAAAATTAGTTTACGGGCTACATTACGCACTCTAATAACTAACATTTGCTCAGTTGAATGGAGGCCATACGATTGTGATATTTTATTTTAGAGATCTTTTCAGAATTAATGTCTTTACAGCTGCTGTTGAGTTCTTATTCAGTGTCACATGAGTCCTGACACCTAATCATAACCCTGAATTGTAGTTCGGGGTGGCAAAATCCAAGGATTCCTGTTTTTTTCCTTCCGACTTTCTCAGTTAAAAAACTCCCTCCTTTGGCACGTTAAAAATTGACCTGCGATTTGGGCTTCTTAACAAGATCTCATTTGGGTTGACTAAAGGGTTGCTGCTACACAGTAAGAAGAGGATATGTGTGGATGAGATAGATGATGAATAATATTAAGTGTTGAGGTTAGGCTCTTACAGCTATTAAGGCATTAAGGAGGCGAGTCACTCATAAAGAAGAGTCAGAGATGAGAATTATTTGGGTTGGCCGGTAGGTTGGAGAGTGGCTTGTTTGGATTAGTCAGTAGATAGATTCAATTACGTTGTGGTGTCTTTGGATCAGGCAGTAGGTCAATTCTATTCGGCTGAGGTATATGTGGGTCCTTTTATGTATATCAGTAGCGATGCAGTAGAGTTGGGTGATTATGTAGTTGCCACACTATGTAACTAGTTATGAGTGGAGGGAGTTGTTAAAGAGTCTGCTAAAAGTCAAGTCTTAAAAGGGAAGGTCAGTATCAGGGTACGTTCTTAGCACAGATGTGTTTGGGTTAACTGGAAGATAGGTGCTACTAGAGATGCCTTTGTGTACCCACAAAACTGGTAATTTTAGTAGTGGTGGTGTGTTTTATTAACCCACAATTATGACCCCATGGAGAAGAGTCAATGGGGAACAAATATACAGTGTGATTATATATATATATATATATATATATATATTTCAGATTTGAGGTTATGAATATGGAGTAAAACATTTAGCCAGTCGAGCAATGTAATCAGTACTGTGGCAGGCGTCCAACTGGCTGAACCTTCTCACATACAAAACGCATAAGCAGGAACATTACTGACAGCCAAATATTGCAACTTGTAACGTGTTTATCCAATCCAAATACAAATGCTCGACACTCTCTTAGGTGCTTATTCATTCTGCTCTAAAGTTGTTTCATGATCCCAATGTTATTAAATGAAATTGAGATAAACATTTCTCTGAAACAGAAGCAGCTTCACGGTATATTGGATAGAAGTGAAAAAGGATGATTCATTTATTTAATGTTAAGGAGGCCCACGCATTGTAAAGCTGGGTTTTCCGTCAGGCTGGATTCAAAGAAAACAAAATAAGCAAATAACACACACACACAAAAAAAAAAGCATTAAACATGCACATTTGTACAATTATATAAACAAAATTTAAAATCTAAATACCACAAAACTAAAAACTTATTGGCAGTTGAAACACCTTTCATCTACAATATAACATTACAGACAGGCTTAGTTTAGAAAAAGCAACCTGATGTGAGCTTCAGATACTGATTAAGCAG
This sequence comes from Discoglossus pictus, assembly GCA_027410445.1. Taxonomy (NCBI): domain Eukaryota; kingdom Metazoa; phylum Chordata; class Amphibia; order Anura; family Alytidae; genus Discoglossus; species Discoglossus pictus. The sequence continues at coordinate 89,630,557 of CM050168.1, read as the reverse complement.
TAAACATCCTGGGAAACTAGACAAGAATGACCACTAGAGTCAATATATATATATATATATATATATATATATATATATATATATATATATATATATATATTACTTAGGAACAGAGGTAAGCAGAGAACAATCATACCAGCATTGTTAAATGAATACTTTATAATCTGCAATTACTGACATCTTTTTAGTTTCCAGTACTAATACCCAGTAATTCTAAGCAATATTGAGCACAACCCTTGTAAGTTGCTTTCCTCTCTGGACCCGTTTTCCTATAATGCAAGATACACATCATTGAGGAAACTCAATACAAAATACTGTCTTCTCTGCAAAATCTAGGTAAAATACATAATTGCATACAATTAATACATTAAAGGCTGTATTAATTTATTTTTAAAAAACATAGCCTTTTATAAGAAGGCTTGAAAAAAAAAAACTGGGGCGCCAAGTTGCCACGGCGACTGAAAATTCCATGCAGGCCACTAGATTTTCGCTTGCACAATGACTATGCTCTGTCCCCAAGCCTTTATTAGAATAATACAGCTTGTTTCCTGGCTCCCAGGGTCTATGCTGCTGTCATTTAATAATAAAATCAAGTTCTTCAGAAAAGCACTGTGTACATATTGGATTCCTATAATGCTTTAATTGCGATTTTACTAGCAACTCCTGTGTACAGAATGCCAAATTAAATATGATGTTACATTTATTAACATGAGGAATTGAAATAAAGCCATCTCTCATTACTTTATGCACAATAAAACATGTTTTCTCTAATTAAATATATCATAATGAGAACTGACTGTAGTACTGCTTAGATTATAGGGTTAATATAGCTCTCACATTGTCTCTGTGTTTTTTACTTTAGGAGTCATCAATTATAAAAGAGGCAGGTCAAATTCCAGTCTCGAAAGTCAGAATTTGTAATTAGCCAAGCGTTAAATCTGTTCATATTTTCTATACACGGACATAGTTAGTTTTTCAGCCAACAACTGATTTTACAAAGTGACTAAGGAAATGGTTTGTGGGTAGTAATAACTCATTATGTATATCTATGTGCAAACATCTACAACGGAGGAAGGACATGGAGTACATTACATAGCTTGTTTTCATCAAAATTGTAAGATTTTTTTAAAATAATTAGGTAATACAAATCGTAGGATGTGATCCTCATTGGAGCAATTAGCAATGATGGCGGTGGCATCATCAGACCAGGAACATGAACAGGCATTGGGAGATGACCCAACTTACCCAAGGGGTCTTGTACAGGCAATGTAGGGTAGGCTACATAAATGTTCTAAAAAAAAAAATAAAAATAAAAAAAAAGAGATGGGAAGAAGACTTAAATTGTAAGTGGGATAGGGAGAATTGGCAAAACTCTTGGCGAAACCTTTGAACAGTAACATTCTGGAGACCTCTGCAAAATATACAGTGTGATTATATATATATTTTTTGAATTTAAACTGATTGTGTAGTCAACAGTGTTTTTTATTTTTCTCTTTCATAATATGGTTTTAGCTCACTTAGAGCTATACTGTGTCTATACATCATAGTTTGAGTTTTTTTTGTTTTTCTGTTCATTTCTTACTTAGGCTCTAGATGTTTGTTCCACTAGACCGAGCCTACCAAACGGTTTTATTTTAGGTAAACTTGTTCCCTAGAAAATTGGAAAAATGTAGGTAACCTGGCTACCCTTAGACTCTCCCATAAGAGGGGATAGATCTTTTTGGTTAACTCTATTCCGTTGTTTATATGGTATTTTCTTATAGTGTAATGTAATGTTAACCTTTTCCTTTTCCCTTTAACTGGGTATGATTGTATGTGAATAATGTCAAATTGCTACTTGGCTTTTATGTTATCCTCTGGTTTATTTGGTTACCTAATAAAAAACTTTGGAAAAAAAAAATCTCATACGTAAATTGTTGATTACTGTTGAAATGTTTTTAGATATTTTTTTTTTTTTAAACATGTACAGAACTGAAAACAGTAAAGTAACACACGGTTATGCTTCGGATAGATTTTTTAGCCTACAAATGTCCAGATCTGTTTATACTGGCTGCCAGTGTTAATAGCAGGGGTGTAGCTTGTACATTTTATGGGATAGATTCAGCCAGCCAAAAAGAAAGTTTCGTACAAAACAGCTGGTTCGGAATAGTAACATTTAGAAAAGGTATTGGACTCCTAATTCTGCACTTTCTCCTATTAGAAAAGGATAATGAAAACAGCCAAAGCAGATCCAAACCGGACCTGTCATTAAAAAGATACACTGTAACAGAAGATAATTTTTAATCTGTATGCAAACAGTGATGAAACAAACCCAAAAAATCCTGCCCCCACCAAAAAATGTTTTATTGTTCACTTTGCTCGCCTCTAGTGGCAATCCATTTTCAATGTTATTGCTGGTTCCATCCTCTAATCCCTAACATGTCGTAATCTGCTGCAATGTTTACTTGCATGGGTGGTTGTTGCTGCTTTGCTCCAGCACAGTGCAAAAATAGGATAAAGAGCTTTTCAAGTTACAGAGATGTTTCCTCTCAAAGCTCCTTAGGCACAATTGCTTCCAGGCCCACAGCTAAATAATGGAGGTTTTGACATACTAGAGCAAGGGGTTGAAGTTTAGGAGCCAGGCAGACGAGATAGGAACTAGCTAATTATCTTTTTAAAGCTATACATATACTTATATACATGCGTCTAAGAGGATAAATTATTACCTTATATAAATACATCCAGGGTCAGTATAAAGATTTGTCAAGGAAGCTTTTTATGCCAAGAGGTTTTCAACTGACAAGAGGACATCCCTTGAGGTTAGAAGTAAAAAGATTCCACCTTAAAGAAAGAAAAGGGTTCTTCACAGTAAGGGTGGTTAATCTGTGGAATTCTCTACCAGAAAAGGTGGTGACAGCGTATTCAATAGAGAACTTTAAAAAGGGGATTGGATATATTTTTAATTAAAAAGGGCATTCATGGTTATCCTGGTTAATAGCGAGAGTGTTGATCCAGGGAGAAATCCGATCGCCTGTATCTGGGGTCAGGAAGGAATTATTTATTTTTCCATTTGAGACAATTGGCTAAATTTCACTTGTTCACTTTGTTTTTTTTCCCTGTTTGCCTTCCTCTGGAATAATTAATAAAAAAAATTAAATAAAAATTAAATAATTAAATAGTTTATTAATAATTAACAACTAATTAATTAATAACAAATCTGCATATTGCAGATGAGATCTTAAAAGGTTGAACTTGATGGGCTAAAAGTCTTTTTTCAACATTAATTACTATGGGCCTCATTCAATTGCGATTTGGTCAATTGAATAGGGCTCTAAATAAGCACATGGCATATATTTTAAAAGAAGTTTTTAGTTAGTGAAAATCTTGCTTTTGGATAGATGCTTACGTACTAAAAACTTCTTAAAAAATATATATGTTATGTGCTTAGAGCCCTATTCAATTGGCCAAATTGCAATTGAATGAGGGCCATTGTAAGTATACACACACTTATATGCGTACATACATATACACAAAAAAAATTAAGAACCAGCAGAAAAACGTTTTAGAAGCCATGGCCGAGATTTGGGGGTGGTGAGGAAGGAAGGAAAGAAAGAAAAAAAGAAAGAAAGAAAAAGGGAGTGTAGCAAGCAGTATTTTTGTTTGGTTACCTCTAGGGGTATTGCATTTCCAGTGTCTCTAAGTAAAAATATTTCATGTTAGAGAAAATATAGCTTTAGAAAACTTTTATCATCATTACTATAACTTACATTCAGATAGTGCCCCTTTAAGGGACCATTAAAAAAAAGTCCCACTCATAATGCTGGGTTTTTCAGCATGAAACAAAAAAAAAGTAAAAAAAAAAAATGCAAACTTTAATTTTATAAAATCATAAATCGGGGACTTCAAAAAAATGCAACATATAATGCACAATCACAGACAGAAGCAGTTCAGTTCTATTTTATCAACTATGTGACTGGAGCAAACATATCCTAGGCACAAATCCCAGGAGCCTCAAACTTGTCAATTGTCTTTTATTTACCCTCTATCGCTCCAAACCTTTTTTAAACTAGGTCAATCATAACCAGAGCCATGTTTATATTTTAATTGGTATGGTTTAACCATTACATAAATTTGCATAAAGCCACAGGAAACAATATTTTTATTTTTAACAAGATTAACAAACACAATGATAAAGCTAGAGGTGGAACCAACATTTTGCACTGTAGCAACTTTACTACTAAAAAAACATTTTTTTGAATTGCAACATATAAAACGCAGCTTGAGTCTTGTTTTTAAGGAGGACAGAAGTGTTTTATACATGTCAAGTTAAGGGAACATAAACCAGTTGTAAAAACACAGTTTGTTTTGAAGTCCACTATCTTACCAAGACAAAAAGAATGTAAAAAATGTAGGGAAAATGAGATCAAGGCAAGTTCTCTATCTGCATTTTTTGGACCCGGAAAAACATACTCTATTATGTGCTAACCCTAAAAATGACCAGTCGAATATACTGAAGAACTACACTTGGACATTGGCAACATATTTTAGAATGTAATTAAAAGAATTCAGTATCTAATTTATTACTTTTTGTAGATTATTATGCTGCTGTGGAATCTACCATTTTTGTTTCAGAAGATCAACTTTTTGAGGTGGGAAGAAACTTAAAACACACAGGAAGAGTCTACCTGTGCAACGGAATGTGGCATGTACAACAGCCCAGCAGGATCAAAAAGAAACTCAATCCTAAGTAGTACACACCAGACGGGAAGAAAACAAAATGGAAACCCACAGTAAATACTATTACACGCAAAACGAACCAAAATGTAAATTATGTGTTTATTTGTTTTCTAAACATTTATTGTCCATTTTCATCTTTAGTCGTTTACAATACCATACAGAAAACTAATCTACAGTGTTCCTTTAAGGAGCACCTTATGTTGTCCTTTTATAAACTAGGGTGTGCATACATTTCACCCATTATCACATTTAGTTATTCAGAAAACAATATATAAAATAAATAAATAAATAAATAAATAACTTGACCACAGTGGTCGTTAAGGTCTGGTCTTACATGGGCAGGAACATCAATCTTTCTGGCAGGATCTGGGGTCAAGTAGGAGTTCATTTTATACTAAAAATAAGATGAAACTGAAAGTATTTTCTAGGTTCCCCTCTTGTCCTAGATCAATATGATCAATAGCAATAAAACAGAGGTCAGCGGAGATCCAAGAGGACTTTATGTGCCACACACAGCTGTAATGTTACCCAATATTAGTGAATTTACACATATAATTATCCAATTCATTTCCCTAAACATATTTGTCACATTGACTGAAACTGATCAAAAATAATTAGTAAAAATGGGCATGGAATGTTTCTAGATTTCACTAGGAATATAATATATAAGTAATACGTTTCTTTTATGGACTATATTTTATTAAAAAGGCCTTTAAAACTCTGTTTTTCCTGCTTAAAATCATACGATTTGTGATGGTTTGGGTTTGCCCTATGTAGCAACTCATGAATACACAGACTGTGAAGTGCAGTGCTTTCAAGTTAGCCTGTCAGTGACCTCTCTCAAGTAGCATGTTGCTACTAATTGCTAATTGGATACTTGTAAACAGTGCTGTACTTTATATATATATATATATATATATATATATATATATATATATATATATATATATATATATATATATATATATAATCTATATATATATATATATTGCGGAGAGACACCACAGGGCTGGCAGATAAGGTCTCAGGGACCAGCTATTGAGAACCACTGCACTGCTCTAAACTATACAAATCAAGGTCATGAAATTTGAATTACATTTTTTGGGGCATTTAGACTGGGCTAGTGGTAGGCAAGTTTGGTCCAAGAGAGCCAAACATAGACCTGGATTTGAGGATATCCCTGTTACACACAGGCAAGACTCTCAGGACTATCAGAGTAATTAAAGAAGAGATAGGCTTGCCTGTACGCAACAGGGATATCCTCAAATCTAGGCCTAGGTGTGCCTCTCCAGGACAGACCTTACCTTCCCCTGGACTAGAGCTTGAAAAATCCTAAACCGTCAGAGAACCATGGCTACTAAAATATTACTGCAGGCTAAACTTTTATACTATGATACATTAATCTATATTGTATATTATGGGGTGACACATTTATACCACACACCTATATATAAAATTTGTGGTATAAGGATTCTCTGACTCGTCACATACATGTCTGGCTTCCATGTTTCATATAGATGAAAGATCATGGACCACTTCAGTTGCATCTCCCCATACTCATCTCACACCAATACAAGTTCTGAAAACCCAGCAATTGCACAATCTACCCCCGTCTACACAAATCTACATAACCGGGAATGTAACGCGTGGTTACAACTTCGATGTGGCAACTCAGGAATATGTTCTTAAACAAAAAAGAAAAAAAATGTCTTCAAATGTGCAGACACAACATAAAACAAACAGATATTAATCAGTTCTGAGATTTAATCACAAAAAGGATCCTATACTTTAAAGTATTGAATAAAATAAAAAATAAAAAATGAAAGCGCTAGCACGCTCAGGAACAAGTGTGGGAAAGGTATACTAATTAGAGGTTCAGGTAATCAATCCCGCACTGACAGGCCAGCTGCGTCCTCTGAACAAAACATCCCAACAACCAACGTATCGCCATATGCACCAGGAAATAGGAAACCGGCACACAAATGAAGCATCATCACAGAGGTCATATAATACAAAATAAGAGGCAACACAGATTAAACAGATAAAGAATCTTTATACTCATTTAAAAAGGTATATGAAAGTTTCATGGATTACGAATGCATCTGATAGAGGAGAATCAATAGTGATTTTTTTTTTTTTATTTGCATGAAAAAACAAAAACAAAAAAACAAACAAACAAAAAATAAACAGTAAAAACTTACCCCACAATTTTTTCAGTTTTCTGCCAGTTGATTTTGAGAAGCAATGCTCCTGAAAACTCTTGCTAATTTAGCATACCATTTATAATTTGTTTTAGCCAGAGGCATCTACAACTTTGTTGCAATGTCTAGGGATCAGTCTCTATAGCAAAGCATTGTGGGATGTGTAGTATTTTGTCGCCCTGGCAAGGAAGCAGCTACAGACAATGCTGATCTGGATTTCTGCATTGTGCTGCTGTTGGCTTGAAGGTTAGTATAGTGTTTAAAAATGTACTTGAATGCACTGTTTGGATTGGTTAGTACCAGGTGATATGCAGGCACCTCTGGAAAACTATTTTGTTTTTTTTTCAATAAAATCTGTATGTGTAGAAAATTACTCAGTGTAATGTGCATGTCTGCAGCATGTGTTAGATTAGAAAGAGTTAAAAACAGGAAAACTTCCATATACTTTTAAAATATACTACTACTAAAGAGGTACACTTATATAAAAGGCAAAACATTTTTACAAATGTTAAAAAAAATAAAGCCTTGAATTTATTACATTTCACATTCAGTGATGATGAATTGGAAGCTATCATTTTAGTTTTCACTGATCTACTTCTTTATGTGGAAGGGGAGTTTGAATGTAGAGAATGTTTCTATGTGGGCAATGGAAATTTAGCAGCTAAAAAGCAGCGAAGACTAATGGAAAGTTCACTTGTTTTCAAGGATGCTGCAGGAAGCAACCCAGTAAAACAATGGAAACCTATAGTAAAGAATAATTGCATACAAAAGTGAAACATTTAAAAAGGCGTGCTTTATTTACTTTGTAAAAACATTTTCCCATGGTGCTTTCCATTTAGATTTTCAATAAACAAAAAGATAAGTGTGGGCACAGTAATACATTAAAGGGGTATGGAGATGATTTTTTTCTTTGTTGCATCAGAAAGATGGTATTTCATAATGTGTCACAGCAGCAAAGGAGGACATTACTGCTTGATCAGAGCTACAAATGGAGTTATGTGGAATAAAATGTTTGGTATACTGCCTACATTGGCAGTATGACTTTAAAAACAAAACAAACAAACTTTTATACAGTGGATATAATATGTATACTATTCTAATTAAAAAGTAATGTTAGCGTATCACTGTTGGGATTCTCAGCATTAGTTAATGGAGACTGGCCCAGTTAAGCTAACATGATAAAGGGCCATATTAAAGGAGGGAATCCACCATGTGTGCTCTGTATTATCAGAGATGGGGTGGAAATGCATAATGATTTCCTTTTTTAAATTGCTGCTGAATTGAGTTCAGTGTGTTGGAGTTAGTGGTTTTATTGTTGTTTAGTCGTGTCCAACACACCGTGACCCCATGAACCACAGCACACCACACGGCTCCTCTGAGCTCCATCAGGTTCATTGCTTCAGTGACCTCATCTATCCACCTCAGCCTCTGCCGTCCTCTTCTTCTTGCTCTTTCAATTTTTCCCAGCATCATAGTCTTTTCTAGGGAATCCTGTCTTCTCATCATATGGCCAAAATATTTGAGCTTCAGCCTCATGATCAAACCTTCTAGTGAACAGTTCATCTTGATTTTCTGTAGTACTGATTTCTTAGATCTTTTTGCAGTCCAAGGGGCTTTAAGTAGTCTTCGCCAACACTACAAATCAAAAAGGTGTCAATTTTACGGCGCTCAGCCTACTTTATGGTCCAGCTCTCACATAAGTATGTTACTACTGGGAATGCCATAGTTCTAACCTTTGTTGACCCAGACTTGCCATAGCCTTCATCCCCAGAAGCAAATTTCTAAATTTCATGGCTACATTCACCATCTGAAGAGATCTTGGATCCCAGGAAAATAAGATCCGTCACTGCCTCCACTTCTTCCCCATCTATTTGCCAAGTTATTTTAGTGTTTTTTAGAGGCTTCTAACCTGCCCTTGTGTTTTCAGAATACATAATGTAATGAATAGCGATCTTATCCACATCCAAGGTAGAGTAAACATACATCTACTGTTAAAGCAAAATTGAATATAATAGTTATAAATTAAAAACTTAAATACTTTTAAATTTGCTTAAAAACAAACAAATTTACTCATTGTCAAATCAAGTGTTGTAAAAGAGCATGCTACAAATATGACCCTTCCGTGATCCCTTAAAGTTCATTTGGGAGAGTAAGCTTCAATGAACATATTTGCCAAGGTCAAATTAATGTGTGTGTGTTTTAATTAGAAACCGAACAATGAAACTCTATCCAGCAAATGAATGGTACATCTCACAGAATGAGATGTGTCCTCTAACACGGTCCCTCTGGGGTGAGCGTAATCTGAAGATGCATCAAAATTACTTCCTCTGCAGCTGATACCAACAGAACGACACAGGATGAGGGGAAAAAAGTAATGGAGTTAGCAGCTCTCCCTGCCGAATTAATCCATATCTGGTCAATAACAAAGCGAAAAGTCTTATCGTACTCCTACCGCGGTCAGATCTGTGATGTAACGCATGTTCACATCCACTAAATATGTCACTGATCATATCACTAATAAAAGAGGGGCTCATATATTTTCTATCATGTGTTTTACCTTATAGGAGATAGGCTAAAAAGGTGAAGAGGATCTTAAAACAAATAGGACATTTCAGTAATATGAATTCCTGAAAAATGTAATTTATTATTTGTGCAACGTTTTAAATATTCCTCTTAAATCACATACAATAATTATCGGTCTCAATCAAACATATTCTTAAAAATATAAAGTGGTCTGCTATACTACTTAGTTTGTATTTACAAAAAAAAAAAAGCAATAAGACAGCCAAGCTTTTTTTGCAGACAATGTAATTATATTTAAAGAATAAGGAACATAAAAAGAATTCATACATCAATTATGAATATAAGAATTGTTTGAACTATATTTTTATATTTGTATGTAAGTATTGAATGATAAAAAAAAAAATACAATCACATACAAAACAGAATATAGAGAGACCCACAATTGAATAGCTCTTTAAAATACAGAATGCATGTTTACACGCTTTATAGGTTTATCACATTAGTACGGATAAATTACAATGAATTTGCTGATTTTTTTTTACCTGGCAGATTAAGGAGTCTGTGCAGCTTTATATTAAAATGCTCCAGTTAACAGGAGTTTGCAAATGTATACCAAACTTAGTAGCCAGCTAAACAAGGAATTATATATACTCTATAACAAGATATATAAAGAATTACCAATATATTAGTAGCTAGACGTTTTCTGCTCCCTAGCTCCTGGAATCAATAAAGCCTGGTCATAAACCTGAACAAGAACAGGTAAAAATAGCCTGTAAGAGTAATACATTTAACATGAACTTGACAAGAAAAAGCATGAAGTTCAACTTTTAATAGCAACACTAAGTAGGTCACCAAAGTTCTCTACAACAAAAAAGCCTATAGACATTAATGTCTTAATGCATGCGTGGTGCCCTAGATAATTAATAATTTACAACAGGGAACAATCACCTGGTAAATACTTTTGGTAGTAATGTAAAGCTAGTAGCACAAGACTCCTAAATTCCTAAGAGCATCTAATAAGAATCCACAGGTTAACAGTATCAATGTGAAACTATGTGTTTATGTATATAGAGAAATTATTTATTTTTGCTTAGTACTAATGCAACTGACCATCGGTTATAAAAACTAGCAAATAGCGAACATCTGTTCAACAAAGTCTGTTTTTGTGATACCAAGAAGGTCACATTCAAATAAAAATTTAAAGAAAAAAAAGCAAACATTCGATAACACTTTTTTTCCCCTGAACTAGAATCCTTTTAATAGGAGAACTTAAAATCTGACTAGTGTTCAATTTCAGAGTGGGCAGGAAAAGATTGATAAAAAAGTCAGACAGCAGACATCCTTGAATGAATGGGACGAGCAAAAGTATGGGGAGAAATTGGAGTCCTGATATTAATAGAAGTGGATGTGTCTTTGGCCTTGAGCAACAGATGGCATATTATAAAGTTTATACTGGATTAAAGAGATGCTGCTGAAAAATTGTATTTAACATTGGGCAAGTATAGTGATCTCTCCTTCTGGATCGCTACCTTGTCATGGCGAAGGGGCTTGTGAACTTAAAATGAAGCTGTGAGCTATACCATGTAGGGTCACCCAAGATGGGTAGGTCATAGCAGAGAGATCAGAAAATGGCGGTCCACTGACTGGTAACCCACTCCAGTATCACAATATATGCCTGGCTTTCTGCGGTTCATAGGGTCAGAGAGAATTGAACAGGACTGAACGACTCAACAAATGTAGTGAGAAATGTTAATGGAGCATAGCTGGAAAACTATGACAAAACTGGGCAAAATTAATCTCTTCTACAAAATAACGGAGGCACATATTTAAAAGCCTATCACTAGAAAAGAAAGGATAATAAAAAAGGCACTATAATAAGAGATAATACAAATAACAATTAGTAATAAAAAAAAAGGTAATTAACAATATCAACAAGTGCCCCACATTTTGCAGTCATTAAGGGGCCATTGCATTTTAATGTTTATAACCAACACTACTCAATTTGCTTTAAATATTATTTTTTTTGTTTGTTTTTTAATTTAAAATTGATCCGTCATTCAGAAAGATATTCTTTTGCCTTGAACTGGGAAGTTAAACAAAATGGGAGCAAATCTTTTTAAATATAACATTGCTCGAAGTGATTTTAATAAAACACAACATAAAAACTTTGCAATAAACTTTTTATCGCAACTTTTCTGTTTATATCTGCTTGCAAAATCATATTATGAATTGAAACATAACCACGATGCTCTAAACTCAAGTATATGGCTTTGCTTCTTTATGTAGGGCAGTTCTCCCACTAAAAGTGGAGAACATCTTTGTCATTTAATGCTTTTTTTCCATTGTTTTAGAATTGTAGTTACATGCTGCTGTTTTAGCTTTTGAAAAAGTCATCAAAGTGTTTGCTCATTTGAATACACTGAGGTTATGAAGACAAGATCCAGGGTCCCTAAAGGGCCAACAATAACAGGCTCCCCAAAAGGTGTAAGAGATCTCTTCACTGCAACAGTACATTTATTTTTTTTAATTTTAGGCAAGTATGTCTAGAGAAACACAATGACACACTGGGGAAATTGCAGCAAAATACAGTGCACAAGCAGTTGCAGGGAGCTTGTAATTGTTGATCGATTCAGAACCATGCTGAATGCTGCAGGGAGGGAGAGCAGTTGTAGTAATAACTTTGTTTATAAAAACTCTTTGTTACCGTACTTAAATTTTAAATGTTCAAATATGTTTTCACTTTGTTTGATGATGTAATACGTTGTATCAAACAGTGATAGCAGTGGAAAGAATCATGGGATGTGTAGTCCACTGCATAAGGAAGCACAGAGGATCCAGACGCTGCTCTGTAAATTTCCTTATTGTGCTACTGTTGCCTTGAAAGAGTTAAAATCCATACTCAAATGCAGTGTTTCTATTGGTAGGTACACTGTGCCTACATAATCAGCTCTGTGGGTGTGGAAATCAAGTTTTATTTTTAAATAAAATAGATCTGTATGTGTATAGAATGACTCAATGTAATGCATGTGTCTGACATAAGCAGCATGTGATTATATATATATATATATATATATATATATATATATATATATATATATAAACAAATATAAAATAATGGGCAAAGAAATTGCAAGCACTTATAAGCCAGACAAGCTACCTCCCCGGTATATACTGTAAATCCTTAAACAGTAGTTCCCCCTACTTCCCCACCAACGGCCCTGTTTGTATATACACAATAAGTGCCACTGCAACTACAGGGAAATGCCTGTACACTTATCTTTCTGGTACAGAAGACTGAACAACAATGTAGCAGCTGGTCAGCATTATATTGGCCAATATCCCATTCAGCTGGACACCCTCCTCTCAAGTCATAGTGTATTTATATTTAAAACAACTTGCCTTTTATTTTTACAGACTTGAGATCAATCAACCAGAGAAATATACCTGACCGCCGGGGTTATCAACACAGATCTCCATTTCAGAGAGTGAGAGGCCGCAGGAAATTGTGATTGAACGCTGCCAATCATTTCTAGTCATTGTAGCACTGGTGACATTTTGCAGGTCAGTGTAGAAGACTCATAAAAGCACTGCCTAGCCTGTACAATAAAAATGTCTTAAAGTGACAGCATAGGTTCCTAACAGGATATAAATTAACACTCAGTTTACTTAATTACCATTTAAAAAAAAAAAAATGCATTTTCCTATAGCAAACTAACATTGACATTTTCAGCTTGTTTCTAATACAGATTAATGAGAGAGCATTGCCATTAATTACTGATTAGCCCAGAGGCACTATGCGATTTTATTGAGTGGAACCACCTGGGTCTAAGCATGCCTAGGCATTTTTTGTGCAGATTGCACTGAAGACAAGGATAATTAGGTATGTAAAAGTACATCTAAGTTTCCCTGTTTTATCCTTATCTAATCTAACATGTGTGGCTTATATCAGACACACACATTACCTTGAGTCATTCTATACATATACAGATTTATTTTATTTAAAAACGTGTTTTCCACACCTCCAGAGCTGCTTGCATAGGCACAGTGTACCTACCAATAGAAACACTGCATTTGGGTATGGTTTTTACTAACTTGGCTTTACTAAACTTCTGCAGCACAGTACAGAGATCTACAGAGCAGTGTCTGACTACACACGCCTTCCTGCACAAACAGCCATCACAGATTGATACAATGTATTAGCTGCCTGTGATTGGCCAAAACAAACTATGGATTTTATGCTAATTTTAGCAGGGATTTAAAGGGGTGTTGACTCTAAGAATCACATGCTTGCAAACCCAAGAGTTTTAGCAAACTTTAACATAAATGTAAAACGTTTATTTTGGTATGCAATTTTTTTTTCATACACTACTTATTCTCCTCTATCAGATGCATTCATAATCCAGGAATTTAAAGAAATATAAATTTGTTTTTCTAAAAAAAGTATTTCTCATTATTCCTCAAAAATAAACTTAAAATGTGAGACAGGGGATCCTTTAAATGTCCCTTGAAAACATACACACAGTCCAATGGGAGTCCTTTTCCTCTCTAATGTGTGAATTCTGGCATCCCATGCTGTCCTCTTGTTCTTTGCTGCAACAGTTTTACAGATTTTGTTCCCTTGCATCAGTAAATCTGCCAATTTCAATAAGCCGAGGCCGCTGCTTCTTTTGCAGCAGTGAACTGGAAGATTCGCCCAGAAGAGGAATTTTCATTAACAATCCTAATTCTAAAAGCTGGCATTGCAGCGTGGCAACCGGGCTCAGGGGCAGCACTGCCTATTAGTCAGTTTGGACAGTTTTTTTTTTTTTTTTTTTAATAAATAGGAATTTATTTTAACTTTGTTTATATTTGTAAAATAGAGAAAAACAGTGGAAGGTGTCTGGATTCACTAAGAATATAATATACCTATGTATCCATTTACTTTTATGCACTTTGTTTTATTAAGAATGCTTATAAGCTTTGTTTTTTCTGCCCAAAAGTCTTACAAATAGCTCCTAGTTGGTTTCTCCCCTTTGCAGCTCACGAAGACAGTGTACTTCTATAGGGTGTGCAGTATTTCATAGTAACCAATCAGTGGCAACATGCTGCTTGAGAGAGGTCACTAGCTAATTTGAAACACTGCACTTCAGTCTGTGTATTCATGAGCTGCATAAGATACAGAGGGCAGACAAAAAAGGGACAAATTGAATGATTGTAGGGAGAAAAAATGCTTTTAAAGCACTTCTTAATTAAATAAAAGTACATAAAAGTAAATAGGTACATAGATATATTATATTCTTAAGGAAATCCATACATTGTACATGTAACATTAATAACCAAAATGTCTTTTAAAAAAAAATGTATAAAATCCTACTTTTTTCTTATAATTTATCACTATTAAATAATATCAATAACAATAAAATGTTTTACAGGCTCCACTGAATAAGATAAATATTAAATCACTTTGCTAAAAAAAGAATAACATAGAAACAAGAGATCAGGTTTTCCTAAATACAGTCATTCTTTACGATAGGGTTCTCTTTGCTTTTTTCTGCTACGTTCTCAGCATTGTGTATCCATGGAAACCAAAAATCTTTATATCAGTTCTGTTTAAGTTGAAAGCACTTGCATTTTAGCTGCCTCATTACTAAAGTGCAGATAGAAGCTTCCACTTCGTTCAATCCCCCACCACCTCAGGTAGTTGATCATAAGAAACCAAAATGGTAGATTGCACTGTAGCGCATAGCGTGCCACTACGTTACTATGTAAAGCTTATTATCATCTGCCATTACCCTAACCCCTAAGTCTAACCCTGACAATTAAACTGAAGAAAGTCTTCGGGTGCCACCTAGCGCCCAATGCACATCACTTTTGGCATAGACAAAATAGGAAAGGTCAAAAAATTTAAATATAGGACTGTAATGACCTGGCACATTGATTCTACAGATACAGAAAGTTAGTGGGGGTGGGGCTTGCCTTCATCGAGTGCCAGGCAGTCAGATATGTCTACATATAGTTTTATGAAATGGTAAAACAAATCTAAATATATATTAAATTGTTGAGAATAATAAAACCAAAAGTAATCGTGAGCGTCAGTCGCCAGATCTGCATATCTCACACAACCAGAAAAATACAGAACAAGTGTTCTGCCTCGCAGATAAAGAAACATTCAGAACACTTCCAGTTGACTGGCGCTACCTTGGTAACCCCTCATGGTATTAAAGCTGGTGTATTATTAAGAGAGGTGTATGATGGGAATTGGTCTATAGTGCTGATCCACAGTAACAAACTCTGGTGTGTCCGTCATTTATCTCGCGCGCCGTGACATATGGGTCTGTCTGCGCACACGCTCAGCATTCTGTCTGCTTCAACAAACATTCAGCCCATTCTGCTTGGCTAAGGAAAATTTCCAGTTACATCCATTATGTGTGTATCAACATTTATGGCAGCAAGATAATTGCCCAACAGCCCCAGGGAATAAAAGCTCCTTTTTTATAACCCAAGACCCCCTGAAAAAAAACTTCTAAAATCAATATTAATATGGATCACGCCAGCACTCAGCGCTCTAAATACAACCCACTATAGAACAAAGGTATGGTAGGAAAATAAGTGCGCTCTCAAAATAGCAGCACAGTGGTACGTCTCGGATTGGAAAATGTATGTATTATATCTTATGTATACACACATATTATATATATTTACATGGAAGCAATCTAGCCATGCTACCTTTATATTGTAAAAACAGGGATCTTAGGCTCCTGGGAGTTGTCCATCCATCTATCTATCCTCTTATTATCATGATCAATATAGTGTTCAGTCGTGTCAGACTCTCCATGACCTCACCAGGCACATCTTTATATCCATGGTCATGCTGATCCACTTGGTTTTCATGGCAGAGATACTGGAGTGGGTTGCCAGTCCCTTCTCCAGTGGGCCACAGCATACAGCTCCTGGTATTCCTAGGAGGTCTCCAAACCAAGTACTGACCAGGCCCAACCCTGCTTGGCTTCAGGGTGGAGTGACCACTTGGTTCCCTGACTAGAATCAGACCCAGGTTTCAGAGGTGAAAGCAACAAATACTAACCACTGGACCACCAGGGAACCCATTCATCTAGATTATTTGGCATCAACAGATTTTATATATATCTTAGAAGCACATCAGAGCCCTTGCGAGGCTTAACGAATCTACCCCATTAGCTCCTCACTCCGTAAACCACAGTACAAAGACCACCCCATGACTCTCTGTGGATGGGCTCTGACTGAGTAGATTTGTCCAGACCAGTGCTCCCCAGCACAGGGGAGAGCCATGTTCAGTTTCAAGATTAAAAAAAAAAAAAGATTGAACTTTCTGTTCTCACGTAGTTTACAAAAAATAATTTTCTATAAAAAGTATTTTATGCTAATGGTTACGTATTTCAAACATGTTTCCCCTTGATTACAGGTGTTCTTTAATGTGTAGTCTCCCTTTAAGAAGATAATCTGTGTATAAACACCTCCCAGGGTGCATATACTTCTTAATAGTGGAGGCAGTATGGGCAGGTCGTTTCTTTGCAGTGCAGACAATGACAGATTGCGAATTGCCATAAAAAATACCGTGAAACGAAACCTACAAGATTTTTTAGCACCCTGACTTTCTGGGAAAGCTCTGCCAACTGAAACATATTTATTTTATGATATGGAGTTTACTGAGTCGCAGCTACAGGCCGCTTCCTGGTAGAGCCCAGTGACGTCCCAGTGTCAACCCACACAGCACATCTGTGTCACCCTGAACGTCAGCAGGAAACAGACCTTCCTACCCTGGAATCTCCATCTCACTGTGTCTTTCCAACTCAGTCTAACTCTCAGTCTATCCACATCTGTCTCTTTCTTTCTAGCTCTCTCTGTATACCTCTGCCTGGCTGTCACTCTAGGACTGACTGCATCTTCGAATGTCTTCTGATACCTCCTGTCTACCTCAGTCTCTCTTTCTGCCTGTATCTCCATCTGTCTCTTCACCATAAATCTCTGTCTCTTTTTCTGTCAGTCTCCTCCTCTCTTTCTATCTTTATCTGTCACTACCTGCCTATCTCTCTCGATAGCACTATCATCTCTCTATGCTTTTCTCTGCAGTCTCTCTCTCTTTCTGCCCATTACTCTGAATCTCTACTCTCACATTCACTCTCTGCCTCTCTCCTTGTGTATATGTTCATGTGTTTGTTACTTTGGATCTCTACGGTCTCATTCTCTCTCCCTGTGTATATGTCTCTGTGCTTGTTACTCTGGATCTCTACGGTCTCATTCTCTCTGCACAGTCTCTCTCTCTCGCTCTTCCGTTGTATATCTCTCTGTGCTTGTTACTCTGGATCTCTACCATCTCATTCTCTCTCTCTCTTCCTGTGTATATGTCTCTGAGACCGTAGAGATTCAGAGTAACAAGCACAGAGACAGAGAGAGGGAGAGAATGAGACTGTAGAGATCCAGAGTAACAAGCACATTCTCTCACTTTCTACACAGACTCTCTCACTGTGTATATGTCTCTGTATTTGCTACTCTGGATCTCTACCATCTTATTCTCTCTTTCTTCCTGTGTATATGTCTCTGTGCTTGATACTCTGCATTTCTCCTCTTGTCTCTCTTTCTCTGCCTGTCTCTTCATCTCTCACTATGTCTCTCTGCAACAAGCTATTTAAATGCTACATAAGGAATGGGCTCTACTAAAAAGAAAGTAAACCTTATTTGTTGTCCCTTAGTTTGTGTAGTAACAAATGAGACATCTCTTTTTATAATCGTCCAGAGCTCCTCCCTCCATAACTTTAACGCAAGTTTTTGAATATAATGCAAATTCAAATTTTTGCAAGTAAAGTGCTTTTCTACTACAAACACCAAGTGTAACTTGTGCGCAATGTTAGGAATCCTTAAACATTTAAGTGCAGACTGGAAACATAAGTCAGGAAGAAAGAGAAATGCCAGAACAGGTCACACTGGAGGAAGGGCAAGAAACCAAAAAAAGAGAAATAATCTACATTCAAGGTTTCTCCCATTCCTCTCCAGTGCGGATTTGGTTATGGATAAAAAGGCAAATATCTGACAACATTAAAGCAAAACTAAATTTAATAAGTAAAAAAACTTTTAAAAAATCACTTATCCCTTATTATTATCGTTTATTTGTAACGCGCCAATATATTCCGTAGCGCTATACATACGCTGTGATCAAGGCAAAACAATATTAACCCATTACAAAAGATGTAGGGCCGTGTCTTTGATCTTAGAATCCGGTGTCCATAGTGCTTTCCCCAAAGCAAGATCAAAAACTCACACTCTAAAGTAATACCCCCATGAGGGTTTATGGGGGCATTACTTTATCCATTAAATTATTCATTAGTCACTGGATCTTTAACACTGTGAAAAAAAGCTTTAAAAAAAGTTTTTACATCTTCTCCACTTGATTTTGACGGCTCGACATGATGATGTAAAACACTATCCATGGTTCACAAGTCCTGAAGTGCGCTAAATGCTTTAGTATATGGATTCCTTTATTTATTTTAAATATGCTTTATTTTTTTTGATTAATTATTCACATTTAAATAGCTCTAGTTTATGACGGCATTATTTGAGGGTTAATGGCATAATACATTTAAACATACAGAAATAAGAGGAACTGAGGGCTGATTCCATGGGGGCATTTTTTGTTCAGTCGTTTTTGACTCTCCATGACCTAATGGACTGTAACACACCAGGACATCTTTATGTCCATGGTCATGCTGACCCACTTCGCCAGTGGTATTCCTAGGTGGTCTCCCATCCAAGTACTGGCCAGGCCCAACCCTGCATGGCTTCAGGATGGTGTGACCTCTTGGTTCCCGGACTTGGAATCAAACCCAGGTTGCTGTGGCGAAAGTACCAAATCCTAGGAACCACCAGGAAACCCTAATGGGGCCATTACTGTGTATGTATTACAAGTTCTCCAGTGCAGAGCAGGTTAAGTACAGCGCCTCATGCAAGGCCAAGCCCAATCCCACTATAAACAGAGCAAATGATATACTATTGGGAGAATGAGCGCCCCGGCGCAGGGAGGGCTCTCTATGGAAGCTGATTAGCTGCACTCGCTGGCAGAAAGCAGCTGGTCAGTATGGCAGGTTCAAGGCCATCTCTTATAAAGGCGCCATATGCTAAATCTCTCACATCAGCAGCTTTGCTTTTCAATAATCTGCCTCCACAAGAAAAGTAGCGGGAAGTGTAATTGGAACTTTATAAGAGGGAGGGGGGCAGCTGCTACTGTACATTCAATATATTTAAAGGAATAAAACTTTATTTAAATTCTGATTATTTCAATCTGTATTAAATGTTACCGCTGCAAAATAAGTCTCTCCATGGCTCCCTGGATTTGTCAGGCAGACTGAGCATTAAAATCTTTAAAGAAAACTAAAACATTATGCAGCAATTAGATTATTACCTATTATATGCAATTATGCAGCAGCTACTATTTTTGGTTTTGCTGCTACAGGACAGAAGAGACATTGGGGTACATTCACTAAGCTTGGCTGTGAAGAACTGCAATGACAAGCTTTATATGCTCAATAACAGGGCCCTTCATACATTTGCAATTTTTTTAAATAGCTTTTGACTTCTACTCAGCCTGTATTGCGCTATGGAATAATAAAATATTATTATTGCCAATATATTCCGTAGCGCTATACATGGGTTAAGTTCAAGGCAATTTCAATATAAACACATTGCTAACAAGGGAGGGCCCTGTCTTTGAGCTTAGAATCCAGTGTCCATAGTGCTTTCCCCAAAGCGCCTTGCAAGACTGAAAACTCGCAAACTTGCAGTCTAAATAAATAAATAATAATTTTCCCTGTAGGAAATAGGCACTACAGAGCAACCTGTTTCTCAGCCCCGACGGGACTGAACGCACCAGGCTGCTATAGCAATAGAAATATAGCGATCATAAATACCAGTGCTTTGAATCCACCAAACAAGTCTTTGTTTTTATCATTGTGCTAGAACATATCCATAGCAAATTCCTTTTTTAGAGGCTGTACACATTGTGGTTGCTTTCCGAGACAGTTCACATCCCCAGAGAAATCAGCAATGATAAGCAATCAATACCCAAGGATAAACACAAAGGCTGGGTGGGCAATTAATGGTGAATTCCAGGTAATAAAATATAAATATCATGAAATACTTGGTAAAAATTACAAATTAAAATTATACCATGTTTTGATGTCCTATGCACTTGGCTAATATCACTGTAGAGGGCACAACAGAGTTGCCATTCGCATCGCAGAGTGATGCCATCCCTATGTTGTTAGATGAGTGCCCTTTAGTTGTGCAAATTGATGTGCACGTGGCTGACAGATGAAATATTTAAAAGGTCACTTGCGTGGGTAAAGATTTATTAGGTCTAATTCATACTAAACTAATATGTAGCCTCGGAGGCTGCTCTGGTACCTCCCTGCTCTCTCAATAGCTGACTTATGTAAGGGCCATGGAGAACTGCCATGAAAAAAGGACACACGGAGTCAACATGATCACAGCAACAGGAAGCTGCTAGGCAAATAAGCCTATTTATGGCAGTGGCCTAGCCTCTTGCTGTTACTCATGTGTCATTAGCTCGGAGTTAACCCATGCACGGGTTGTCCCACAGGCGCGGAGAATGGACGTTGCACTTCCATATTTACAATACACTCTCGTGAAGATCTATACTCAACGTGCAAGAGAGTGCAAAGCAATAAATAAGACATATTTCATGCAATGTAGAAGCAGTTAAGCAAGAGTGGCCCCTCCCACGACAGCATAACTGCACGTAATAGTTAATAAAGACTATTTATAGCATACTTTCTAATGTTTTGCCAATTATTTAAAAAAAAGTAATTGAAAAGAAGGGGTTAAAAGGAACAGATAATAATCAAAAAATGTTTATCTAACCTTATAAATTAATATATTTTGTAAGAAATAACTCAACATTTTGGAATTAATATATGATGACCCAAGCATTTTGTTTTAATATTGATATTAATATTTGTGAGGAGATTCGCATCTGGCCATGGTCCACCAATTGGACAGCACTAATATAGTTATATACATAGACAGATAGATACACACAAATATGCGTAAGGATAGATACAGCATCTGGCAAATCAGTTTGCCTTTTTTTATTTTTTAAGAGACTGGCCTGAAATGGGATACATTGACTCACCCTTTAGGTAGGCACCTGCTTATGTTATCAACAGGGGGTTAGAAATGACTATTTTGTCATGCAAAATAAAAACTTTTGGTATCTATTCTATTTTTAAAGCAAATTCATCCCCAAAAGGGTCCGGAGAAAAAAAAAAAAAAAAAAAGATAAAAAATACTTCATTAACTATTACATGCAGTTATGCTCTTGTGGCAGCTACCATTTCTGTTTACCTGCTTGTACAAGATGGCTGGAGCATTTTTAACTACTCATATTGAAATGTAGTAACCCTTAGTGCTGGTAGACAATTAATATAGCTCATAAGGCACTGCAACATATAACATGAGTTTGTATAGTCTGGAGTTCCAACACTTTTGTACACCTATCCCAGTGTGTGTTTCACTTCTAGTCTTCCATGCTACTCTATTAAAGTCTAAAACTTCCTATAAAACAGTATATAACACTTGTTACCTCCTAAAAAAAGGGCAAACTGCACTGATTGCTCTGTTTGTGCATGCAAAAGATTAAATAAAACTGCAATGCTAATTTCTCACTTTTTGCATGACCTCGTATTCTAGCACCACTCTCTACTACTGCTCAAACAGTTTCAAAAGAACAAAGAAAGGGGGGTTAATGTGTGGGATGTCAGGCCTAACTGACCCTCCTCAATATCCTCTGGAAATGCACAATTTCTCATGCAAATCCTGATTCTTAGCTGGTGTCTTGACTGATTCAGACAGGAGGAGAGCAGGATCCAGGCAAGGAATCTCTAGACTCCTCCAGTGTCATGGTAACAAAGGCTGGCAGCTTGAATTATAAAACAGAATTTATACAAATATTAGAGTTCATCCAGGAGGGGGCAGGTGACATAAATCTTCCTTTATTTTACTTTGTACTGTGACTGTCGCAATTTGAGGGCACTGGAGGGGGTTCTTGGCCAGAAGGACAGAAAAAAACAGTCAAGACTTAGAGGAAAAGCCATGGTATCTGTGGATTTCAAATAAATATTTAATATAAACCTTTATTTATACGATTTTGTAAATTAGGACATAACTAAGTGACCCTTTAATTTGATATCAGAAATGGATACATATTTTTATGCACTCATAGAGCAATCTGGCAAATTAGTTTGCTTTTCTTTTTTGCTGAGTTTTGATTGGCTGAAAGGTGGTTAAGCTGAATCCTCCATTGTGTTAACATCTTATATGGCGGATGAAAGTCCCTAAGCTGCAGATTTGTAAGGAATGTGTTTTCAAACCCGCTGAGCATTTTTATATAACATTTTTTATGCACATTTCTAAAGTATGGTATAAAAAATGGACTTTAGGACAGAAGGCAGACAGATCGGTGTGTTTCTATATATTTTCCATAAAACACAGGGAAGCAAGCAGTATGATTTTTGAGCCCAGAATCTGCCACTTCTGCAAATATGTTTGTACAGTTCTAAGTGACGGTCATTTCTAGGTCACTTGTGGATACAGATTATACAACAATTCATGGTCTTATGCCACACTACTAAAAAGAGACACATTGGTACAGGCTGAGAGAGACAGCTGCGGCAATCGTGGTGAGAGAGAAGGAAAGAGATCGAGCAAGAGAAGGAGATCGAGCAAGAGAAAGAGATCGAGCAAGAGAAAGAGATCGAGCAAGAGAAAGAGATCGAGCAAGAGAAAGAGATCGAGCAAGAGAAAGAGATCGAGCAAGAGAAAGAGATCGAGCAAGAGAAAGAGATCGAGCAAGAGAAAGAGATCGAGCAAGAGAAAGAGATCGAGCAAGAGAAAGAGATCGAGCAAGAGAAAGAGATCGAGAAACAGAGAGATCGAGAAACAGAGAGATCGAGAAACAGAGAGATCGAGAAACAGAGAGATCGAGAAACAGAGAGATCGAGAAACAGAGAGATCGAGAAACAGAGAGATCGAGAAACAGAGAGATCGAGAAAGAGAGAGATCGAGAAACAGAGAGATCGAGAGAGATCGAGAAAGAGAGAGATCGAGAAAGAGAGAGATCGAGAAAGAGAGAGAGATCGAGAAAGAGAGAGAGATCGAGAAAGAGAGAGAGATCGAGAAAGAGAGAGAGAAGGAAAGAAAAGAGAGAGAAGGAAAGAAAAGAGAGAGAGGAAAGAAAAGAGAGAGAGGAAAGAAAAGAGAGAGGAAAGAAAAGAGAGAGGAAAGAAAAGAGAGAGAGAGAGAGAGAGAGAGAGAAAGAGAGAGAGAGAGAAAGAGAGAGAGAGAAAAAGAGAGAGAGAGAAAAAGAGAGAGAGAGAAAAAGAAAAAGAGAGAGAGAGAGAAAAAGAGAGAGAGAGAGAAAAAGAGAGAGAGAGAAAAAGAGAGAGAGAGAAAAAGAGAGAGAGAGAAAAAGAGAGAGAGAGAAAAAGAGAGAGAGAGAGAAAAAGAGAGAGAGAGAAAAAGAGAGAGAGAGAAAAAGAGAGAGAGAGAAAAAGAGAGAGAAAAAAAAGAGAGAGAGAGAAAGAGAGATAAAAAGAGAGAGAGAGAGAGATAAAAAGAGAGAGAGAGAGAGAGAGAGAGAAAGAAAGAAAGAAAGAAAGAGAAAGAAAGAAAAAGAGAGAGTGACAGAGAAAAAATAAATAAATCAGGATAAAGTAGGAGAGACAGCTAGGCCAACAGAGGTGTAAAAGACCAGCTAAAGGAATACAGAGACAGCCAGACCAAGGAAGGTGATGAAGACGGCAAGGAAGATTGACTAAGGCCCTCATTCAATTGCGATTTGGCCAATTGAATAGGGCTCTAAATAAGCACATAGCATCTTTTTTTAAATACATTTTTAGTTAGCGAAAACCTTGCTTTTGGATAGATGTTTACCAACTAAAAACTTCTTATGCACATAACATTTTTTCATTTAGACCCCTATTCAATTGGCCAAATTGCAATTGAATGAGGGCCTAAAGAATGAGAAGAGAGACAACCAGGGCAAGAGACAAGCAAACAGCTGGCTGTGAATTTAAACCCAGTAACCCTAAAAAAAAAAAAAAAAACACTATTTTAATTCAAAACATCTGGAAAAGTTGCAAAGCAGAGAAATCTATTGCAATAATATAAAACACACTTTCTGCACTTACTTTAACCAAGTTTAAAGAACTAAAACGAGCTGTGTAAACCCTCACTGCCTGCCTCTCCTTGGGCTTCTCAATAATAACTTACTAACACAAAATGTCTCTGTGATATGGTGTCAGAAGGTTATCTGCAGAAACACAAAAGCCCTGATCTACTTTTTCCATGACCGCCAACCTACTTTCCATGGGAGTGCAAATAAGCATTGGCTGAGAGCTGCAGATTCAGACAAGTGGGATTAACTACAGGATGCCACATTCACCCAGCCAAATCTGTGATCCAGGGCCTGGCACCACTGGGACATGGGGTGGGTATGGTTCCATGCTCATAAAAAATACAGACCCCTCCTAAATGAACTGAGGTTACATGGCCAGAGGTGCGTTACAATAATGCCAGTTATTTCCTTATTTGTTCTTCTTATAAACAATTAATACAATTATGGCCTCTTAGAAATACTTAAATCTGCATGGTATATTTGTAATAGGACTGTGAAATTTCCACCATTTATTAAAAAGACCATGTTTTAACCATTACAAACAACAATTTTTATATGGAAACAAATCATTCAATTACATTAAACAAACATGAGTGTGATTGCTTTTATCTTGCTCTATCCTAACCGCACAGGAACCAGTATGTTAGATAAACTTGTGAATCTCTGTATTACAACAACCGGACCTATCCTGTTATATATACGCACGGGAAGCGCGCCGCCAACATCCCGATCTAGCTGTGTCTAAGTGCCCGGTAAGCGGTTTTCGGGATAGGGTTAGGCCCAGTAAGTGGTGTAGGGGCTTAGGGTTAAGTGGTTAGGAAGTGAGGTTTAGGAGCTTAGGGTTAGTGGGTTCTGGTGTACAAATAGATCGAGACGCGAGCGCGCCCCGTACTAGGAGGCTTCCCGTGCGTACATATAACAGGATAGATTCCAACCTTGTATTTTTACCTGCATCCTTTTCCATATAAAAGTAAAAAAAAAAAAAAAAAAAAAAAAAAAAAGCTTCTGTAGTGTATACAATGCATAATAGAATGTTTGCAACTACAATAGCCATTTATTACACACACATTATATATATATATATATATATATATATATATTTAGTAGTCTTAAAATTAGACCTTTACATGAAACTGATATGTATAACATAGAAAAATGTTTTGTACTTTCTAAAAAAAGATTCTGCCTTCATGTCATAAGAATTAGCTGCACATTATTTTAATAAATGGTTGCCAAGTTAATATACTTTGCAGCGAGGAAGAAGTTGTTTAAGCAGCCATCACATCTACAGGTAGTAAGGTGCAAGCTCTTATCAGGTGTATCATAAACTGCTCCCATGCCTGGGTATAATATACTGAACAGACAAACAAACTGGTGCTGGCTCCATCAGGACAACTGCCAAGGGATCATCAGTTTAACCCCTAGTATCCTGGGCAGTCTAAAGCAACCTGTGTACAGGCAATTTACACAGCAGCTCAATATATGGGAGGCATTTAATGGTTAATTAGTGAGTGGGAGGGGGGGAGAAACCAGTTTAGAGAAAAAAAAAAAAAAAAAACACATGAGCCAGCATTCACTCTCCCACACTGTGTCTGGAGCCTTTGTGGGTGTTTTCCTTGCAGTCTAACCCATTTTATCTTGCTGTACAATGTGGTGCAGTAGCTGGAAGGACAGTGTAAGGTGGGTGAATGTCAGGTGCTGCAGGGGTTAACCGAGGGACTAAAGCCTGATGTATCTGAGATTTATATTGTATGCAAAATATATGTGGAAAGCACAGCATTCCACATATTAGGTGGGTTCATGCTTATATTATATTAATAAGCATAATATATATTATCAGTGTATCAAAGTAATCTCTAAATGCTGTAAAGATAAAACACACATTCACCCCCTGCTGGCCAGGACTCTTGTGCACTGAGGCAGGGACTGGAAGAATAAGAATCTGCCAATCAATGACTGTGCAAGACTGCAAGGCAGGTGTCACTTGGCAGACAATAGAGGGGTCATTTATCTAAGTCTGCAAAACAGAGGCCAAAAATGCAGCAAATATTATAGATGTACTTATTATTATCAGCTTTATTTATATTGCGCCAACATATTCCGTAGCGCTGTGTGTCTATGTATGTGTGTGCATCTAATTATATATATATATACACATACATACATACATGCTGAACCACAAAAAATATAATAAAGATGCATAATACCAATGCATCCCCATAATAAAAGGGAATTATATACTAAACTGTATTATTATAATCAGTTGTATTCATTAATAACATTGATCCCCTAATCAATACATAATCCAATGAAAGAAGAGAGGCTCCTATTACTGGTAATGTGTGTGGAATATATTGACTTCTCAGAAAGATACTCTGCACTACTATACAATGCAGCATGTTCTTGGGCTATACAAACCAGCTGTGCCGGAGAATAAATGATGCTTTTAACCCCTTTAGTGCCAGGGCTGTATCACATGCATGGGAGCTTTGCCCCCTCTGGCAGTGAAAAGAGTTAAGGCAGCCTGAGATCCTAGACTGAAGTCTTTTTGATCTCACTACAAATCAAAAGCCTGAAATCATTAGGATAAAGAGCCTTTCCTGCACGCCTCTGTTTACACAGGGATATAACAGCTTCCAAATCAGAGTCTATTGGCAGATTTTAATCCTATTAGACTCTGTGCAGTCAGCATTAATCTAAGATACATCAAATAGCACCTCTATGTATCATTATTTGTATAACACCATCAATGTACACCGCAAACCAACATACTCCAACTGCTGGCCTGAAGAGCTAACACTCTATTCAGCGGTAACTTCAATCTCAGACAAGTGACCTAGCAAAGCAAGCCAGATCTGCTACAATCTACATCATGAATAATATATACACCGTATCACTGTCTGCATGCACTTTAAGTCAATGTGATAATCACCCCATATATATTTTTAATTATAGCTCATACTGTATCTGGTTTTACACACTCTCCTGAAGCTAAATATTATTAGAGATGCTCCTCTATTATTAATTACTTTTAAACACTCTGATCTGCATCCCTACTTAATGAGAGAATCTAGGTACTGATAGACAAATATTGATAATTTATATATATATTATATATATATATATATATATATATATATATATACACTTTTAAACACTACAATACAATAGTAGTCATAATAAATACATATGTAGCAGACAGGATTGCAAGTTTGTATCCTTGTTTAGTACATCCCTTGTAGGTGTATCTTATACATTGACAGTAATGCAGTATATTAATACCCAATAATAGTATGAATGTTACTTACTGTCAGATAAGGCTCCATGCGTGGTGCTTCTATGCGCTGGGATACCAGCAGCATTTTGGACTGAAGATCCACCAAATATTACATCCACTTTGGTGTATTGGTAAAACCCCAAAATAAAAAAAATATATATTTAAAAAAAAAAAAAAAAAAATCAACCAGAAAGAAAATGTTGCTATTTGTGTATTTTGCTTTTAATTTTTTTTAGATTCCAGACAGATTGATCCAGGGAGCAGTGGGCTAGTGATTCAGTCACTGCCTGTCTCAGACTGCTAGCTACACTTCCATCAGCCCACAGCTTCCTCACTGAAAGGGAGGAGTCCTGGGCCTTTAAATTACTGATAGGACATTTACAAGTGTGTGTCACCAGGGAGGAGGAGACGGCGAGGACTCACTCACTCTTAAAGGGGAAACCGGGCAATTACAGCCCTGCGTGGGAATATTATGGGTAGCATGTCTGGAGGGGATAATAACTCTCGGAGTGCTACATTACGGTATTGGGATCATGTGCTGGTTGTATTTATTATCAACTAATGATAATAAATAATGTTTAGTCGTGTCTGACTCTCTGTGACCTTATGAATCATAGCACGCCAGGCAGATCTATCTATAGTTATGTCTCTGGTTGTGCTTATTCGTAAGGTTTTCATGGCAAAGATACTGGAGTGGGTTGCCAGTTCCTTCTCCAGATTTGTCTGACCTCTCTGCTATGACCTTCTCATCTTGGGTGACCCTAAATGGTATAGCTCACAGATTCATTGAAGTACACCAGCCCCTTCACCACAACAATGTAGTGATCCAGAAAGGGTGATAATAATGTTTTGGTCGTTCAGTCATGTCCGACTCACACCTTTATGTCCATGATCATGCTGATCCACTTGGTTTGCATGGCAGAGATATTGGAGTGGGTTGCCAGTTCCTTCCTCAGTGGGCCACAGTTCCAGGTATTCCTAGGTGGTCTCCCATCCAAGTCCTGACAGGCCCAACCCTACTTAAGGGTGGTGTGACCTCTTGGTTCCCTAATTTAATTTTAAAGAGCATTACAAACTGTACTAGCAGTTTTTCTCTTCCGTAAATCATATCTGAAATATTTAGAACTGATTCCGCAGCTCAGTATGCTAATTTGTGGCTCAGAGTAGTTGATAAATGTGGAAGAGGGGTCTAATTGCCAGATGACATTGCAGGTCTTTATTTTGCCCACTACAAGACACACAAGCAGATTGTAAACCTAATTGCAATTTCATAGGACTTATTCACTTTAGAAAAAAATGGATAACACAACATGCAAGCAGTTTTTCATGCTTGTTTAAGAATAACCTAAAAAACACTTGATTTTTTTTGGGTGGCAGAGTTTCCACCTAATTGGTTACCTTCCAGTGCCCATGGGGAAACCCAGAACAAGGTTTTACCAAGAACTCATCGTTTTAAGATGTCTCTGGGCACAGTTATGCTAATTAGTGACACCTGCATTCTGGTGGGGATATAAAAAAAAAAATAGTCTGTTGGTGTGCTTTGAAAAACACTGTCATAAAGAAAACCATGGCCACAGTACTCCCTTTAATCTTAGTTGTCCTAACAATATTCACACTGGATGAAAGTTGCAACATTTCGTGACCTTGTGATAACTTTTTATTTATAGTTTCAATGCATTTTACTAACATTCCACCAAATACAGCACTCTGGGAACTGGCAACTATTTTTTTTAAAACTGAGCTAAGGTTTCTTAGCACACAGATTCCTGATAAAATACATGTAATTTGTTATTTATTGACAAAATTAATATTGATAAGCATACAGCTAATATGAGGATTATATTAAGCCAATCTTTTAGGTAGTTATAATCGGCAGACTAGCGCAATGTATTAAAAGTACTATTCATAACCTGTACCCTCATGTCTGGTGGTAGCGGTGGGATCATTGCCCCAAATAATATTCAGGTCTGTTTCTAAGACCCAATTAAATGGAGAAAACCATACAATGGAGGATATGTACAAGTGCTTGTCTCTTGTGGATATGAACGAGAAATGGATTGCAACATCTCTCATCACTAAGAAGGTGAGGTCTCCAGGAGAGTGGTAAATACACTGGGGATCCCTGAACTAGACTACCTTGAGGATAATAACCAGTCCACGGTAACCAGATAATTCCTGGGGAGGCTGACCAGTTGGTTCTGGGTATTACCCTGGCTGATCATTCTAAGCACAGTAGACAAAGTGGACCATAGAAAATAAGTACCGTATATACTTGAGTATAAGCCGACACGAGTATAAGCTGAGGCACCCATTTTACCACAAAATACTGGTATATGCTAATGACGCGGCACGCATGTGACGTCACATGCGCGCCGGCGCCGGGTCAAGGAGCGGAGTCTGGAGCACAAGCAGGTCAGTGAGGGGAGAGGGGGGAGGTATTTAGGGGGGTTTAGGTGGAGTAGGGGGGTTGAGGGCAGTTTATGCTGAGGAGGGGGGTTTAGGTTGAGGAGGAGGAGGGAAAGAGACACGGGGGGTAGAGAGACACACGGGGGGTTTAGAGAGACACGGGGGGTTTGAAAGACACGGGGGGGGTGAGTGACTCGAGTATAAGCCGAGGGCGGGCTCTTTTTTGCCTTAATAAAAGGGCTGAAAAACTCGGCTTATACTCAAGTATATACGGTAAGTGAAAGAGGAAAAAGAGAGGAAATGGGACCTAGCAAATCTGACTTCTCTGTTCCAAAGAAGTGAGTCTTCTATTCTCAGGATGCATTTCACGCAATAAATTGAAAGTCTTCAATAAAGCTATAGAGATATTGAGGAGTTCTTTGAAAACCAAAGTGCACGGTATGGAATGAATAAATCCGAGTGGGTTCACATCCTGGTAAGCCACTTCTCTGGTTGGCATAGCGGACCTTAGGAAAACCACCTGATAAGGACTATAGTTCTATGAAAAAAGTTCTCCTGACGATCCTCCATGACTTCATAGTCCCACTGGGAGAACCTCAAACTTCTTTGGACCTTCATTGAGCTAATTTCCAAAATTATATAAGCTGTCAAAATTGGTAGCAGGGATGCAGAGTAACATTCTTATGAGATGGCAACAACTGATAGTCCTGGACGTCTTCTACTGAGGGTGTTTACCTGATCTTTGTTGGTTTTCAGTTGTGTCCAACTCTCCGTGACCCTATGGACCGCAACATGCTGGGCACATCTGTCAGCCACTGCCCCTCTAAGTTCCCTCAATATCATGTTCATTGCTTCAATGATCTCATCTATCCATCTCTGCCTTTGTTGTCTCCTTCTTGTGCCTTCAATCTTTCCCAGCATCAGAGTTTTCTCTATGGAATACTTCTTCCACATGATATTTCTAAAGTATTTGAGTTTTAGACTCATGATCAAATGTTCAAGTGAACAGTTTAGATTGATTTGCTATAATATGGATTGCCTGTATCTTCATGCAGTCCAAGCGACTCTAAGCAGTTTTCTCCAGCACCACAATTCAAAGGCATAAATTTTAGGGCGCTCAGACTTCTTTATGATCCAGCTGTCACATCCATGTGTTACTACTGGGAATACCATAGTTCTAACTATGCAGACTTTTGTTAATAGTGTAATAGCTTTACTTTCTAATAGCTTGATACCTGATCTTAGAGAGAAGCTAATGGACCCAAAAGCACAAACCCACACATACTTCTTCTAATCCAAGCAACAAGGTGGAACGCTAAGCATTAAAGCAGATAGGACCATACCCATATGAACACACCGTTCACTATGTTGAGAACCAGATGGAATCTCCTGTTCTTGACCCCTCTTCTCAGTCACATCTTGGGAAGTCTGAGCAGTAGGACTACCAGAACCTGATCTGATTCTTGCTTGTTTCAGTGATTCAACTTCCTTGGAGACAACCACCACTGGTATTAAAGCCATATTGACTAGATGGCATGGTAATATTGGGGCCTGCATTACTATCATCAGCCAAAACCTAGTCTAACCAGATGCTACGTTACCCCATACTGCGGACATTGTTGTTGGCTGTAGATAGCAACATTATATCCCTCCATCAGGCTCCAGGCAAGCAGGTAGAGTTATAGACAGAGTCTTCTAAAATTAAGATTTTCTCTAGAAATATTTTATGCTCATGACTTATGAACCTTCTAATCTTTACATTCACTGTTTCTAAGAGGTGAATCCTCCTGGAAAATAAATATATTACACCAAAACCACAGTACTACTATTTTTTTTAATTAGTGACAAAACTTCCTAATAAACAGTAAAATATAACTTTATACACAACTCAAGTGCTATGTCTCTTGTGGAGAGAGGCTCCCTGCGATTGCAGTGTGTCAGAGAACTTATTTCCTTGAATCATAGACCTAATAGGTACCATGGGGCTCTCATCCTAACAATGTACCGACATCCAGGGAAACTGGGACAAGCGAACTAATTACACAGCAACATCACGTCCTTCATTGCCTTCTTACAGTACTTAATTTAAACATATTCTTGGTGTGACCCTGAAGGAGAGTTGTTTTCTTTGCATTTAACTACCAACAAAATTCTACAAAAAAGTACTTCTTCTGTATTTGCATTTAAAACAGCAACACAGTTTTTTATATATTGTTTTTCTTTAAATGACTTACTATTATGCAGTTAAAACAGCATTTTGCATGGAAAACTAATAATATAACTTTAGAAAATGTACAATAAAGTGATTACAATAGCTACGGGAGCAATTGTTTGCTCCTCCCCTACAGTCAACAATGCAGTCATCAAGTGATCAGAAATTCAGACTGCTTTGTTTGAATATCATGCTTTGAATGCAGTACTGATCTACACAGCTAATTGATTTTACAACCACCGGGCACAATTTTTTCCCTCATTTTTGCACATTAGATCATACATTGTTGCAAGCAAAAACGACCCATTTTAGTAATATTCAAAATATTCCGTGTTATATTATGGAGAAAAAAATTGAGTCTTTCTGCGAACTGATCCTCAAACAATTCACTTTAGTTTGAAAGTGGAAAGGATGGCTAAAAAATAAATTGCAGTGTCTATGAGCATATCCTTGCTCTTACGTTGCAGCAGGAAGGGTTTAACATGAAGGGGTTTAAGACCCAACAGACTAGCCCATTCAGTTGACATTGTGTGTGAAGATGTATCCTTTATAACCAGTGAGGGGTCTTAGGGGCCCCCTATTTCTCCACACCCTTGTGAGTGGGGGTGAGTGGTAACATAAAATATACGAAAATGTGGTCCTCCAGAAACTTTAAAAATGATCTATACAAGTGAGGGCTTGGACTACTGCACCACAAATTGTGAGAATCCACCCCCAATGTGAGAATTATGTGAGATACAGTCATTGGAAGTGAGGTCACTTTTTCATTTGATAGATGAGTGAGCTTGAAAGTTGACTAACACTTCCACTCAATTTTTTAAATAACAACCAATTGTTATTATATTTATTTATATGTGCACTTTTAGTTTTTGGACTTTTGAGTCATCACTTTAAGGGATGCTACAGTGCTCATACAATAGGGTATAAAAGCATTATTTGTAAAAAAAAAAAAGTTAGCAATGTAGATTTGAAAAATTACATTTAAAGGTTACTATTTAAGACCAGCAAACATGCTACTCTGTGCTCTATATTATGTGTTCATTGGATGGGAGCGCATCTGCACATGGGGACTGTCCTGATGGGAACGTTTATCTGTTTTCCTGATGACATTTTTTGTGTCTACTTTCCTGTAGTTGATATTGTAGGCAAACCATAGCTGGTCAACATAAGAAACATTAGGACAACCTTTTAGGCAGATCCTCTTTCAGCCCCTGGACAACAACAGGGGGTTGAGAGAGGCACATATGCAGTGCCGGATCTACCTTTTCAGAGCCTCTAGGCAGTGAAGTGGAGAAGCCTCTGTGAGTGAATACGCAAGGTATGCACGGACCTATTTTTGCCTTTTCGGTGAGTGCCTTTTCCTGTTTTAACTCTCTTGTTATAGGTGGTTACACCCTAATAGCCAGTCTATGAAGAGCAACACTTCATTTCTGTTTAGCCAGGAACCATTAAAAAAAAAAAAAAAAGTGGAGCCCCTTGCAGGGAAGCACCCCTAGGCGGCTGCCTAGTTGGCCTAAAGGGTAATCCGGCCATGCACATATGGTGGAAGTTTTATTATTATTACTATCCTTTATTTTTAAAGCTCTAACATGTTGTAGCTCTAAGTACAGAGGATACAGTGAGTATATAAGACAAATGTGACAACAGTTTCATACTGTTACAGAAGGTATAGAAGGCTCTGCTCTTGCAGGGGTCTAAGATCTATGTGGGTTAATGCAGCAGGACACAAATACATGCGGTGGGTTCTGTTTTGTTGAATCCCTGATGCTAGGGAACAAGTTGGTATATGAATAGATGGGGTTTTGAGGGAGTAGAGTAGTAGAGAGTCAGACAGACCAGGGTAGAGAATTCCCTATGGTGAGGACTGCACGAGAAAAGTCTTTGAGACAAGAGTGTAAGAAAGTGATGACAGGTGATAGGAGATGCATATTGTGGAAAGAGCACAGGGAGCAGTTAGGGGATTATTTTGATATGAAATCTGATATGTATGAAATCTGATATGTAGGCAGTTGCAGAGTTGTTAATTGGTTTATATATGAGTATCAGGATTTTGAACTTAATTCTAGCAGGTAGGGGCAGAGTGGGTAGCAGATGAGAAGCGACTGGTTAGATATATGAGCCTAGCAGAGGCATTTAACATGGACTGGAGTGGGGAGAGTCTAGTAAGGGGACAACCAGTTAGGAGTGAGTTGCAGTAGTCAATGTGGGAAATGATCAGTGTATGAAATAGGATTTTGGTTGTTGTGTTTAGAAAAGCGTGGATTTTGTGGTTTCGCAGATGTAATCAGAAGGTAAATGAAAAGAAAGTGCTGGATCCAGTATAGTCCCAAGGCAGCGGAGATATGGTGTAGGTGTGATGGAGCAATTGTCGACTCTAAGAGTGATGTCATAAACTGGGAAGGGAGTAGAGGTTGGGAATATCAAGAGCTCTGTCTTAAAGCTCTCATATCCTTCTCTAGATGGCAACTGTTTTAGAGGTTGTAATTTCACTGGTACACTAAAGTACACACTATGGGACTGCCCTAAAATAGCCCACATCTGGTCAGAAACCTATGACACCCTAGAGAAACTACGGGGACACAGAATACCTCAAAAACCAGGGGAAGCTTTATTAGGTCTCCATGTCACCGGCCTTTCCAAAGATGCTCAACTCTCAAATCAAATATTTTTAGCAGTCAAGAACACTATTGCTAAAACTTGGAAGACGTCCATTCCTGTGTTTGGGGAAGTACTGAAAAACTTCAAGCTTCAATGAGCTTGATCTCTGCCATACTAGATGACAACTATAAAAAGTGTTCTTCCTGTTGGGACGTCTGGAAACTACGAATTGGAGGATAGCATAAAAAAAAAAAAAAAAGTTAATACCTATACAGACCTCAGGGACGATATTATACTAAGCTTCCCCACATCCCATCTTCCCCCACCCTCTTTTCCTTTCTTTCTCTTTTCTATATATTTTTTTTTCTTATTGTTTTTCTTTAATTAGTACTGGCATAATATTACATATTAAATTGTAATTTATGCAACAAAATAATTTTTTTTAAAAATTATTAAAAAAAAAAAAAAAAAGATCTCTGTCTTTGCCATGTGTTTTTTTAGGTTACTGGAGGCCATCCAGGAAGAGACATGGGATGGATAGGTGGTGACATGAAATGGAGATAAGTCAGGAGAGATGTAGATTTAGATATCATCAGCATAGAGATGATACTGGAAACTAAGAGAGATTATTAGTTTGCCAAAGGAGCTGTGTAGATTGATAAAAGCAAAGGACCCAAAACAGAGCCCCGAGGTACTCCTACAGTGATTGGGACCCAAGTACATAACACTAAAGGAGCAGTTAGAGAGATAAGAATGGAACTAATGAGTGCAGTGTAACAGAGACAAAGGGAAGTGAGAATCTAGAGAAGGAGTGAGTGGTCAACTGTGCCAATGGCAGCAGAGAGGTCTAGGAGGATAAGTAGAGAATAGTGATATTTTGCTTTGGTCCTCAGGGGGTCATTAGCTACTTTAGTAAGTGCTGTCTCATTAGAGTGCTGTACACAGAAACAAGATTGCTGAGGGTCAAGTTTTATGACAGAAAATGGATTAGACAGTTATAGACCAGTCTTTCTAGTATTTTGGAGGTAAAAGGGAGCAGATAAATAGTGTGTTAGTTACAGACCAGGGCTGGATATTGTAGGGAAACCTACACTGCTCAAAAGGATTTGGACAACCCTACTGGCAGATCGTTTTTTTTAGCCCTGGACATTATTATTATTATTAACTTTATTTATATTGCGCCAACATATTCCGTAGCGCTGTACAGGGGTTGAGTACATGGCAAAAAACAAACTTAACACCTTCTAAAGAATGGACGGCCCTGTTTTTCAGCATAACATCAAATGTACATAGAGCTTGTTTCCAAGGCACTGACACAAGATAGAAAACTCCCAAACTTACGATCTAAGGGACATCTGAGAAGCTACAATGCTAATTTCACATGTAAGTTTTAAAAGCTACACTGATTTATTCAAATGCTGATTTTATTGCTAACCTATGAGTAATAAACAAACTAAACCCTGTTACATGAGCACTACAGCGGCCCTTTAAGTTACTGTTCATTGATTCATGGATTATTTGCAGTGGCCAGACATCAGTAAATACTAAACACAGTATCTCCGATTACGTTTTAAAGCAGAATCATTCTCTACGCCCAGTATATCACGGACTCACATAAACATGCCCCGGCTAAGTGTTCCAGAAATGTGGACGCTTCTAATGCTGCTCTCTTATTACCCATTTAGAAAATCATATGTTATCTCGCCGTTGCAAAACCTTTCAAGCTCTGAACGAGATTTGTGTATTTTTTTATATGGCTGTTTTCCTACACACTGAAAACTCAATATATCATTATATTTGTGTGTATATTTAACCCTCTTGTTACCCACTCTGGAAATATTGAAATTGATTTTGGGAGAGGGGATAGGGTGGTTTCTACCATATAATTTATTGTAGTCAGAACATACTATAAGGATAACAGGTCAAGTGTCACATTCATCTTCCAACACTTCACTGTTCAGAGCAGTAAAACTGTAAATTAATGCCATAGCCGTGGTCATATCCTGACTCCTGAATGATAACATAGTTAGCCTATCTAATAAAAATAGCAGATTTATTTTCTTTAAACAACCAGTGAAAGAAACATTCACTGTTCAAACCAATCATTATACAAAAATATATATAGTTTTAAATGGAAAAAGTAAAGGTATGTTGTGTTTTATTTCTGCTGTAAAAACAACATATTAACACTGCCAGGACAACCCACTTCCAAACTCAGATTTGGGTGTGTCAGCTATAGCCAATCAGGCAACATTGTTAGAGCAATAACTCAGCTGGTGCGTTTTCCGGACACACCCAAATCTATGTTTTTGCAGAGGGAGGTTCTGATAATTGCAAAGAAAGTCTATGGTAATAAAAAAGAATATGGGCGTAAATAAATAAAAGCCTCTATGATTGTGCTAATTTAACCAAATGGCCACATTTTTCTGCTTTATAATCCCTCTCTGTGACAGTTAATCACCTTAGATAAAGTTAGTAACAGAGAGAGTGAATTTTCTCATGCAACATGCAATATGCTTAAAATAACAAACTACCAAGTTAATTTAACACTTCCACTGATACATCTTAAAAAACAGCAATTGTTTATATGTGCCGCTTAGGTGCTCAGCATTCAATAGAGCTGATAATAAATCTTATCTGCATCTAGACCCCCTCCCCAGTCATGGGCGTAGGAACTAAGGGGATAATGAGGACAAATCCACACCACATTTTCAGTGTGTGTATGTATAGAAGGTTTTGTGGTCTCTGTATACAATGAGCTGTATCCCGTCAGGCGACTAATACTGTTAGGAACAGAAACAAATATATTCTCTTCAGTTCAGCAAAACCAACTGTAATAGTGAAAAAGTAAAGGCTGTGTTTGTTTATTTTAAAGTTTCTTAACATGTTGCACATTATCAAGTTAAATCCTTCAAAATGGCAGACTATAAATATGACAGTGGGGGTTAAAAGTGAGAGGATCTGTGTAAACTGCTTTATCAGGGAGAGGGTGGATGATGTGTATGGGGTAATGATCTATGAGGGGGTGCTGTAACAATCGTGACACTTAGAAATTCAGACTGTGTGCTTAGTGAAATGTATCACCGCCCCCACATTGTTGGCGGTACCTTCCTTTGAGCGTTAAGCTCTTGATCTTAAAATATTTTATAAAATGTAAGCCAATTTGCAAAACTAAAGCAGTACATTTCGATATACAATTTATAATTATTCTACTTTGTGAACAGCGTTAACAAAGTAGAATAATTATGTAATAATAGTAATAATAATAACTAGAGAAGATATTCTGAAGCTGGAATATATAAGGTTCATGGATGGTTTCTTATTTCTTTAAAAAGATGGTTGGGTGAATGGAAAAACCCTTCAGGAAAGTTAGTAACAGTGAATAAAAACTAACAATTATATAATGCTCAGGTTAATTATCTTGGAAACAGAGGCCATGCTTTAAATATGGAAATAATTTGATAAAGTACTACATTGATGTATTGATTAAATAAATATACACTCCAGTAGAAGTAGTGTGGATAAAGAAAAAGATCTCAAGAATGTATGGGATATACATAAATCTATCTTGGGGATTAATTAAAGAATGGTTTTGGCTCGCCATAATTATCTGATTAGATAAATCCATTAGTTTGTACCTGTCTTCAGAATTTATGTTTCTGTGGTTCTTTACAAATATATTCTGTAAGGAAAAAACAAAACAAAGTCAAAGATCATTTAGAGTCTGAGATTTTAAACATGGTGGCAAAATCCTAGATGGGTGAGCCCAATAGCGGCCCTAGTGAATGGAGGGTTCCTGTGCAAAATAATTTGGGGACCATTTTGCAAACTTCTCTATCCACCCCTTGAGGTCAATAAAAATACCAAACATATAGGTAAATTATCATTTATTATTACCTTTCTATTAAGTAATTATCCATCAACGTCAGGGGTGTAGGAGCCATAATAATTATTGGGAGATACAGTTCATTGTATACACAGGCCGTAAAATAGCTTATATATACATACATACAAACAAAGAAAAATCTGAGGGAGATTTGTCCCCCGCCCCCCACTTTCTACCCCCATGGTCAACGTCACCTGTTAAATTAAGATTCCTCATTTACTACTAGTAGCAGGGGCCAATTTGTGGGGTCCAGCACTAGGTCCACCACTGGGTCAAAGTTCATGACTAATTAAGACGCATACAATCAAATTTAGAAAAAAGAAAATCAACATGAGAGAAAAAAACACCCCATGACAATGAATGTTTACCCAAAATATATACTTCTTGTGCTTTTTGTTTCATTATATAAATTTTAAATATTATAAGGGGAAACAACACAAAATCTCCACAGGAACATTAAGTCTAAATGGTCCGAGCGCTGGAAGAAACCAAAGTCCTTCTCTTGCCAAGGTTTTGAACTCTCCAAACAAGTACTACAATAGCGGAGGAAAAATGTTATTTTTTTTGTAATTGCAGATCTATATAAACAAAAAATGAGATAATAGCGTTTAGATTTGTGTTGGTTTAAAATCAGATGCGTAATGGTATTTTTAAAAATTCATTTTTTAATGTTGCCTGGGAAATGATAGCAAACAGTGTAAAATGAGACTTAGCGCTTGTTGTAATTATCTCATCTCCTCTTGCTGTATGTCAGAATCTCTTAGACTCTCTTGTGTGACATGAAGTGAGAGTGGATGGGTCTGATTACAGAATAAACTGCAAATCCCCATTGTCAGTTTCTTCGATCAACAAGACAATACTAGCGAATGTCTATAAAAGATTTCAAACAGAGCTTTTACTTTTATGTATTAAAAATGGAGATGGGCAACATTTAATTCAAGAAAACTGCAGTCTTAGAAAAAGAGACAATTATTTACAAGTATATGCACCAAACTAACTACAGTTAGCTGTGTAAGGAAAATCAGATTTTTTTTAAGACTCTGTTTAAGAATGTAGGAATCCATTTTGTGTTTGTTATATCACAGCTGGGCGATGTGCATTTGTAATTATCAATGGAGGGGACATGCAGATGTTCAGAGCCTTTGCTTGATAATAGGATAAGTTTGACCTTTATACCACACCCTTCCCCTCAAATAGCCCAGAAGTAGACACCTTGTATTATTCAATGCAACAACAGCTCTCCAAAAATTTCCACCAATGTATCATGGATCCCTCCAGGGTCCTGCAGACACATTCACGTTTATTTCTAACTATAAAATAGTTGTGTGACATTTTCAAACATATATTTTTTTCATTCTGTAGTGGTCCTTTAAGTTCTTTTTTTAATCCTTTTGAGAGCACTTCAGGAAGTTCAGGCAAAAGGGAACCTTGCTCTCTATGCAAATATAAGAACAAGGTGGTTCCAAGTCTCAGAGAAGCTTATGTCTTTTCTTCACTGTTTAACATACCCCTGTAATGGTCCAGGTCTCAAAGCGTAATGGACCCCTGTAATGGTCCAGGTTTTAGAACTTTTAAGGAATAAAGATCATTATAGACAACTTTTACACTTACAATGCAATTAATTGTTTTTCCCATCATCTTTAGGCTGTAGATTTTCTTGCACAGCTTTGGTGACGTGGAATGTGTGGAAATGTTTGTAAAAGATGCAAGAATAATAATATTAGAGAACCAGCTATTTATATCAAACATCAGTTTTTTCTAATCACCGTAACATATCGATCTTTACCACCCCAAAATTATGAAAGCTGGAATATTATAGTAGTAGTTTAACCCAAGGGCTATTCTCACGGGACTATGGTCCTTTTCATCTTCCTATTGCCTCACTAGGATTTTATTTACAATGTTGAAAACAACTAGCTTTAACATCCATTGTAAGGAAGTCCTTAAAGGGAAGTTTCACTTGCTCTTATTTTTAAGAGTTTAAGATGTGAGCTGCTGAAAAGAATACAGAAGCAAAAATATTAATGTCATAGCTTAGAACACAGCTGAAGTTTGATTGGCTCTTGTGCTGGTTCTTGAACTTTTGACCAAATTAGCTAAGAATTCTAAATGTCACGGACAAAACTAAACTTCTTATCAACTGTCTATCCCCATTTCAACCCATCATGAGTGCCTCCACGACACTCATCCACATTACTCCCCATTCCTCCTCCACTGCACTTCTTTGACAGTCTCGTCATTGTCTCCCAGCCTACAGAATAAGATTTAAAGCCTTGACTCTCACATACGAAGTGCTCAATATATCCTCATTTCCCTACGTCTCTGCTCTTATCTCTAAGTATACAGTGAACCGCTCCCTTTGATCTGCCTTTCCTCCTCTCTAAAAACCTCCTCCCAGGACTTCTCCCTTGTTGCCCCACCCATTGGCACCTCACTATGTAAGACTCCCTAACTTTCAGAGTTATAAGTGGTCTCAAAAAAAAAACCTCTTCAAGGAAGCCTATGATCTATATTCCTCACACCTACTGCTTACTGATATCCATTTTTCACCATGACACACAACCACCATCTTAAACTACTACTGACCTCTAAAACATGCCATAATTACACTCACTCACAAGAAACCCTCATCCGATTCTGACATTGCATCTAACTATCGCCCTATCTCTCTACTTCCCCTGGCTTCCAAACTGCTGGAGCGGCTCGTCTATAACCGCCTTACCAGTTTCATCTCCTCTAACTCTCTTCTGGACACTTTCTAATCCGGCTTTCGGCCCCAACACTCCACTGAGACAGCCCTCATAAAAGTCACCAATGACCTGCTCACCGCCAAGTCTAAAGGCCACTTTTCTATTTTGCTTCTTCTGGATCTCTCTGCCGCCTTTGACACAGTTGACCATTCAATTCTACTCCACATTCTCTCCTCCCTCGGCATTTGAGACACTGCTCTCTTGTGGTTCTCATCATACCTCCAAGAACGATCATTTAGTGTCTCCTTCTCCGGGACATCTTCCTCTCCTCACCCCCTGTCTATTGGCGTACCCCAAGGATCAGTCGTAGGCCCCCTCCTCTTCTCCATCTACACATCCTCACTCGGCATCCTAATAAACTCTTTTGGGTTCCAGTACCATCTCTATGCAGATGACACCCAAATCTATCTCTCAGCACCAGATCTATCCCCCTCTCTTCTAGCACACGTCTCCGACTGCCTCTCTAGTATATCCTCTTGGATGTCCGCCCACCATCTGAAACTCAACATGTCTAAGACTGAACTCTTAATCTTCACACCCTCTACTACAACTTCAATTCCTCACATCTCTCTCTCTGTCAACAATGCCATCATCACTCCCACCTCCCAAGCCCATTGTCTCGGGGTTCTACTGGACCCTGCCCTCTCTTTCATCCCACACATACAGTCTCTAACCAAATCCTGTCTTTTCCATCTAAAAAACATATCCAAAATACGCCACTACCTTACACAAGACACTACTAAGATTCTTATACACTCTCTCATCATTTCTCGTCTTGACTATTGCAACTCGCTCCTTGTTGGCCTGCCCATCACTCGCCTCTCCCCACTTCAATCCATAATAAATGCCTCCGCCAGACTCATCTTCAGTACACATCGTTCAGTGTCGGCAGCTCCTCTTTGTCAATCACTTCACTGGCTTCCCTTAGCGTCCAGAATAAAGTTTAAAATCTTGACCCTCCTTTCCTCCTTTTATATCAGTGTTTGTTTTTATTGTTAAGTGATACACACCCTCTGCATGTAATGTATTTTCCCCTAGTATATAGCACTGCGTAAAATATTTGCGCTTTTTAAATAAAGGTTAATAATAATAAATTAAATGGCAGAGAGCTTTTACACAGATAGTTAATCTTATCAAGGAGTGCCATTTAATATAAAATGTCAGATTTTGCTTTTTTTTAACTT
Source organism: Discoglossus pictus (assembly GCA_027410445.1). Taxonomy (NCBI): domain Eukaryota; kingdom Metazoa; phylum Chordata; class Amphibia; order Anura; family Alytidae; genus Discoglossus; species Discoglossus pictus. The sequence goes on along the minus strand of CM050168.1, from coordinate 89,587,602 downwards.
TTTCATGGGAAAGTGACCATGGAAATGTCACAAATAATGTCCTATTTTGCTCCCTCTCACACATTGTACTGTTTGTTCTTAGTTATCTCTTTATTTTTTACCCCACCAAACTTTATATTATGATTTATTCCACATATAGTTAGCTGATGCTATATAGACTGATGCTTTGATAATAGTAGTGCAGAGCACCCTGGACACTCAATAGTATGGAGGAGTGATAACTCAAAAGAGTGTGCCCCTTAAATCAGAATGGTCACAGAGACTTTAAATGTTAAATTCTGTGTCATTATTCTCAGTTATACCAACTAGGCAGGCTTGTCTTTTTTTATTCCTGCCCACTGTGAGAGTTGATGAATGGGCCTAGATAAAGAGATTTAGATTTTTCAGACTATTTATTTTGGGAACAAAAACAAATTGTCTGTCATCATTAAAGTGAAACTGAATAAAGTAGCTAAAATGAAAGACTCCTTAAAGATATATCTACTTCAAACTAAAACTTTGTACATTATTAAGTCAACTTCTTCAAAAGAGAATGCTATAAGTACAACACTACAGTAGTTATTATTATCCTTTATTTGTAAAGCGCCAACATATTAGGTCGCGCTTTCATTGCAGCAGACATTTTTTTATTTTCTCTTATCATTAGAAACTTGGGTGGAATGGGAGAAACCATCAGCCTTATTAAATTGCGATTCAGACAATTGAATAGGGCCCTATTTAAGCACACATATTTGTTTTACAGAAGTTTTTAGTTAGTGAACTTCTATCCAAAAGCAAGGTCTTCATTAACTAAAAACTTCTGTAATAAAAATATGCTGTGTGCTTAAATAGAGCCCTTTTAAATTTACTGAATCACAATTTAATAAGGCCGCATGGGTTCAGACAAGATATCTTTTTGGTTCTGTGGAAAGATTGTCAATGATAATGGTGTCTTAAAAATATAGTTAAATAGAAGAGTAGGATTCCAAGATTCTGCTAAATGTAATTAATGTATTATTATTTAAATAAGTAATTTAATTTAATATGCTCATGATTTATATTGCTCTTAAGGCTGTTAGTTTGTTACATGCTTAACAAACATATAAAGTGCTTTCCAAACTACAGTGGTACTTTTTTTTATATTAAAAAGACATTTAGTGAAGATTAACTAAACATGTAAGAGGTATGGACTGTCATTTCCAAGGAGGCAGACTGCCGATACTCAAGAAAATATATATATATATATATATATATATATATTTATATATATATATATATATATATATATATATATATATATATATATATATATATATATACTCGAGTATAAGCCGACCCGAGTATAAGCCGAGGCACCTATTTTACCACAAAATACTGGGAAAACTTAGTGACTCGAGTATAAGCCGAGGGTGGGAAATGTGCTGCCCCCTGTGTCCCTCTTGTGCCCTCTGTGTCCCCCTCTTGTGTGCCCTCTGTGCCCCTTTCTTGTGTCCCCCCCTCTCTCCCCCCTGTGTCTCTCCCCCTCCCTCCCCTGTGTCTCTCCCCCCTCTCCCTCCCCTGTGTCTCTTCCCCTCCTCTCCCACCCCTCCCCTGTGTCTCTTCCCCCTCTCCATCCCCTGTGTCTCTCCCCCTCCCTCCCCTGTGTCTCTCTCCCCTCTCCCTCCCCTGTGTCTCTTCCCCTCCTCTCCCTCCCCTGTGTCTCTTCCCCCTCTCCCTTCCCTGTGTCTCTTCCCCCTCTCCCTTCCCTGTGTCTCTTTTCCCCTCTCCCTCATGTCTCTTTCCCTCCCCCTCCCTTATCACCCTCCTCAACCCCCTCCTCAACAGCCGTCCTCATCCTCCCTTCTCATCCTCAACCCCCCTCCTCAACAAACCTCCTCATCCTCTCTCCTCAACCCCCCTCCTCATCCTCCCTCCTCATCCCCCTCCCCAACCCCCTCCTCAACCTCTCTCCTCAACCCCCCTCCTCATCCTCAACCCCCCTCCTCAACCTCTCTCCTCAACCCCCTCCTCATCATCAACCTCTCTCCTCAACCCCCCTCCTCATCCTCAACCCTCTCCTCAACCTCTCTCTTCAACCCCCTTCCTCATCCTCTCTCCTCAACCCCCTCCCCCTCCTCAACTCCCCTCCTCATCCTCCTTCCTCATCATCCCTCCTCAACCCCCCTCCTCATCCTCCCTCCTCATCCTCCCTCCTCAACCCTCCTCCTCAACCCCCCTCCTCAACCTCTCTCTTCAACCCCGCTCCTCAACCCCCATCCTCAACCCCCCTCTTGAACTTCTCTCCTCATCCTCACCCCCCCTCCTCATCCTCAACCTTTCTCCTCAATGCCCCTCCTCACTTTACCCCTCTAATTACCTCCCCGTCTAGGTAAGTGAGGGGAAAGGGAGAGTAAGTGTGGGTTTAGGATGAGGAGGGGGGTTTAGGATGAGGAGGGGGGTTGAGGATGAGGAGGGGGGTTGAGGATGAGGAGGGGGGTTGAGAAGGGGGGTTGAGGATGAGGATGGGGGGGTTAAGGATGAAGATGGGGGGTTGAGGATGAGGAGGGGGTTTAGGATGGGAGGGTTGAGGATGAGGATGGGGTGTTGAGGATGAGGATGGGGGGTTGAGGATGAGGATGGGGGGTTGAGGATGAGGAGGATGATAAGGGAGGGAAAGAGCCACGGGGGTGAAGAGACCCGGGTGACTCCAGTATAAGCAGGGGGGGCCCTTTTAAGCCTTAAAAAAAGGGCTGCAAAACTTCGCTTATACTCGAGTATATACGGTGTGTATATATATATAGTATTCACTAGTATCAAAAGTATTCACCCCCCTTGTTGCCTCATTAATGCCCTTCTTACCCGGTTTTGTTGGGTGGCCTTCTCTTGGCAGGTTTGCTGTTGTGCCATGTTCTTTCCATTTGGTTATGATAGATTTGATGGTGCTCATGGGGATCATCAAAGATCTGGATATTATTTTATAACCTAAACCTGACTTGTACTTCTCAACAACATTGTCCCTTACTTGTTCGGAGAGTTCCTTGGTCTTCATGGCAGTGTTTGGTTAGTGGTGTCTCTTGCTTAGGTGTTGCAGCCTCTGGGGCCTTTCAAAAAAGGTGTGTATATGTCATCACAGATCATGTAGATTGCACACAGGTGGACATAATTTCACTAATTATGTGACTTCTGAAGGTAATTGGTTGCACCAGAGCTTTTTATGGGCTTCATAACAAAGGGGGTGAATACATACGCACATGCCAATTTTCTGTTTTCTATTTCTAACAAATTGTTTTATGTATATATTTTTCTCATTTCACTATTGTGTTCTGATCCATCACATGAAATTCCGATTAACAAAACATTGAACTTAAGGCTGTAATGTAACAAAATAAGTAAAAAGTCAAGGGGGTGAATACTTTTGCAAGGCACTGTATATACATACAGATACAAATAAATTATGTTCCCTTTGTGAAACTTAAATTTAAAAGTAGTGTACAAGATCTATACTGTTCTTTTACAACTGACAGGCCTCGCTAAACTTCAGAGTTATTTTAATAATTTATAGCTACAAACAAGATAAAAGTTCTACAATTTTAACATACATAGAGGAACTTCTCTGCTAGAAGTTAAACATATGAACGTGAATACATGAATACATAAATTATTTTTGAATTCTCTTTCTTTATTCAATTTCTTAAAAAAAGGGGATCATTAAAAAAATGGTAAAACTACATAACAAAATATGCTTTTTGTTGTAACATGGAAAGCTTCATAGACTGATCTTTTTGGTGCAGTATTGTAATAAATGGACGTTCACATGACATGGTAGCTCATGCCTTTTTCAGAGGGGCCTTTGTGCTACATAAATGGCCGTTGTATCATGTGACTGTAAAGTTGCCATGGCAAGAGAGTGCATTGCCAGTGAATAGCATGGAATGTGTAGGCCCAAGAAACTTGGAACTCATTTACAATATTAAAGGAGTTACCAGTTGCCATCAACGTTCTCATTGTACTAACCCGGTGTCTTCACACCTCCCTTGTCTCTTTAAAGTGATGATGAGAATATGTTGGCGCATTACAAATAAAAGATAATAATAATAATGTACCTTACTCTTTGAATCCAAAAATAGCAATTTTAGACATTGCTCTCTTAAAGCATATGCTCGTTGTATTTGAACAGCTTTTAAGCAGAGCATGTGTTGGAGAAATGATACAAATATTCTTACCTTTTTAGCGTATATATATATACAATTAGCACTCTTTTTACTTAGTGTGACATCTACTTTATATACACTTGTGCGCATTACATAACGCTTATCTGCCCTCGGGGGTGAGTGATTATATACTGTACTGTCTGTAAATGAAATTGCCAAGTTATGGGTCATGTAGACTTAACTATTTCATACCTATCAGCCTTATTAAATTGTGATTCGCCCAGTTGAATAGGGCTCTATATAAGCACCGAGCATATTTTTTACAGAAGTTTTTAGTTAGCGAAGACCTTGCTTTTGGATAGAAGTTCACTAACTAAAAACTTCTTTAAAAAAAAATATGCTATGTGTTTATATAGAGTCCTATTCAATTGGCCAAATTGCAATTTAATAAGGCTGTAGGTATGAAATAGTTAAGTCTACATGACCCATTACTTGGCAATTTCATTTACAGACAGTACAGTATATAATCACACACCCCGAGGGCAGATAAGCGTTATGTACTGTACACAAGTGTATATAAAGTAGATGTACGCCCAGATATCATCAAAGTATGTGTAATGTTCTTATTGGTTATGATATATAAATAAAATATAATTGGTTGTTAGTGGGTAATACCATGTTGCCAGATGGGTGAAAAGATCATTTCACTGTTATGTAAATAAATATAAAAGGCTGTGTCTGGTTATATTTCTGTCAGTAGCAGTTCAGTGGCTGAGTGAGTTAATGGCAGCCATGTTGGTTTGCTACTAATCCACATCTTTTCTAAATAAACTCTAATAATGAGAAATAACCAGAGGACATGGGGTTGGATTTTGCACAAACCAAGAATCACTTACTGGCTATCATCCGTACAAGGAGGATTCTGGTTTAAGCAGTAGATTTTGTGGGAGTGGGTTTTCCACAACAATCATTTAGTATATGGTGAGCATAAGAGTAAGAGAAGCTCTCCACCGTACAGAGTACAGACAACAAATAATACATTTGTAAGCTCATCTGCAAGTCTAAAAGGTGAGGACATGCAAATGAGAAAACAATGTACCTTACTCTTTGAATCTATAAAATTGCTATTTTTGGATTGTATTTAGCAAAAAATCTTATAGCTTTAAATTTATTAAGGACTGTAGCCCTATATTTAAAATATACTTGTTTGAAGGACTGTACATCAAAATAGTAAAAATGTTTTTACCATGCAAATACTTTAATACAGTGGTCAGTTTATTACATTTTTATATGCAATTATGTTGCTGTGGAAGTTAATTATTTGACAAGCAGACACCCTCCTTACACAGGAAATGAAATGAGCAACACGGTATAGAAAATGGAACCTTGCAGTAAAGAACAAGTGCATGTAGAAGTGAGAAGTATAAATGCTGCTCTAAGTTATTTTTACTCTCGTATTCTCATTTACAAGTTTAGTTATTCAAATAATCATATAGAAACATCTGACACAGTGGCCCTTTAACTGTATGCAATTTATATAATTAATTTATATAGTAATTTATATAATAATTAAGTAATTTACACCTGAGAAGGTGATTCTATTGTCACACTTTCATTCACAATTATTGAAAACTCCCAATCATGTTGTATTTCAGTAATCCCGCATCTCGCAGGATACGGTCCGTATGTCTGCGGATGTGCTGCCAACTCCGTAAACCATGCACTTGTTTGTAGCAATTCAGGGCAGGAACATGATCAATTAAGCAAGACCGTAACCTCCCATTTGGAATCAGCCAATAGAAAATTAGACCGCCATCATTATGGCAGTTAAACATGGAGATTACATGTAAATCTATTAGGTTCGGAGGTCTGTTATGCGATGGGACTCGCAAACCTACAAAATAATAAAAATTAATGCCAATACTGTTCTAGTCCATGTGGGTGGCCTGATATGTATTAACTCATTGATTTTCAAGATCGATGTAACCCCGAAATGAAACATAAAAATAATTTATTTTTTACAGCCAATTTGCGAGCTTGAGACTGTTGTGCAATTAATTCTAATGTCTTTCATCGCCTTCCCTGTTATTTGCAAAGCAGTATTGATTTTTTATTTTTATTTACAGTGCTGCGGACAAGGGTTAAATCCCCTTGCGGGTCCTCTCTAGTACTCGTAGGATTTAGCGATCGTATGTAACTCTTGCAGAAGTGAAAGGCTGTAAGTTCCGGGTTTAACTATCGCAAAGTTTTCAAGGCCGTAACCTGTTTGGAGCCTAAGACGCTAATTGAGTAGCAAATTAACTTATGACCTCACTTACGGGCTACAGTAACTTACAATTGTTCAATTGAATCAGGCACTTTATCTGTATCACTGGCCATATGCCTAAAGGAAGCCATGTTTAAAATGGTAATGGATTGCAAGAGCAAAGCCTTTGTGGGCCAGGTTCCCAGAATGCAGTGGAATAACTATATTTCTTGCAATTCTGAGCAGTTTTAGACATTCAAATATATATACCGTATGTGTATATATATATATATATATATATATATATATATATATATATATATATATATATATATATAAAATAGCCATGTCGGTGTGCAGTAAAGCAAAATGATATACAGTATAAAAGTTAACAAATTCATTCTTTTTTTTTTTGTTGAAAATTTTAAGTCAAAAAGGCTACTATAAAAATGCGACTTTGGTGGTTGTTGAATACTAATAATGATAATAATATGTTGTTATTTCCAGGGTGTACAAGGGTTATAGCCACAGGAAATGCTTTTGATTCCAGAAGGCTCGTTATGTACTTTAAACATGTCTAATTGTTTAACAGTTGCTCACTCCAGATGAAATCACTGTAACACTCGATGTAGAGGACATGTCATCGAGGTGTCAAAATAGCTGCTTGCAATTAAGGCCTTTTCCACAATAAAGACAGAAATAGTGACCTCTCCACATAGCATCACTGAGAGGATACATATATGTGAGAACCACCCTGTAATAAGCTTAATAATGTGCAATTAACATAATCCTGCTCTATACTAATGGTCGTCGCTTTCTATTCACAGTTATTTAACTTAAACTTAAAGTCGTTTCAGTTCTTGTTGGAAGAAACATGAAATTGGCACTCTATTGATTTTCATTTCTTCAGAATCACAATGCAGAAAAAGTGCGGCCTAGAAAAGCCTTTCCGAAGTGTGTCGTTAATTAAAGGGCTTTCCAACAGCAGAAAATTGATTTGTCCTCTGTAACAAAGAGCATTGTTGATTCAAGTCATGTTCCTCCACAAAAAAAAACGTTTTTAAATGGACGCTGTCTCCCTATTAAAAATGTTTAATTGTACAAGGTTGAAATAAAAAAAATAAATTCTTACTAAAGTGGCCATTTTATATATGGAAAAGATTGAGTAAACTGCATTATATTCTCCAAATGTGTGCCTGGAAAAGAGTCATAAAATCAATGATAACTATGCAAATAAATGACTGCTCAAACACAGCTAAGTGATTTTATGATCTGTTACGTGAAGGGTAAACACTTCCCTCTGAAGCATCTTTTCTACCATTTTATCTTGTATATAAAAGACCATGCTCTAACTTTTAAAAGTAACTTTTGTATTTTTCAGTTTGTAACAAAAAGTACAATACAATAAAATGTTTTGCTCCTTGAAAACAGGTATATTTTTTAATTTGCCTCAGATTTGTGGATGTCAGGGCGCTGCACCAGCTGAGTTATTGAGCTCAATAGAGAAATGACTCCCTCTACAGTGATTGGCTACAGCCAACACCCAGAGGGAGGTCTTCACGCATCATATCAAGTCATATTTATTGATTCTATTATCAAAATTGCAGAAAGAGTAAGACCTATATGTAATGTGGAGACTTTTAAATAACAATAACTACAACCGCTCAACATGTTATATACAAATATTTTCAGTAACATTATTAAAGGCCCATTTTTGAGTTCCATATTTGCAGTATTCTATTTTGAATAAATATGTTAGATAATGGTAACCTTTTTCTTAGAATATTATAAAAATGCTTCTGTTAGATATAAGAACTGTGATGCAGTGGGAGCCACCATTCTAGATTCTGCTGATTTGCATATACTGGTGGGAAGAAACCTGGTGCACAAAAGCTTTTGGCTGCTTCAGTTAAAATCAGACATTCCTTTAGTGGCAATTCTTCCAACTAGATAAAACTGAGTTAAGAAAACAGCACATATAAGTCAGTAAGTGCCCGCAATAAAGAGTAATAGCATATTTTAGTTCATAAACTAGACTGAATTTTGCCTGTTAAGTCTAGTTCTTCAAAAAAGCATACTGTGAAAATTGTGAATTGGTAAAAAAAACCCTCTTGACTTTTTAGTCCTTTATACACATAATGCATATGATTTTTATAATATTTTATTGTGATTTCCTTTGTGGCACCCACCCATCCCTTGTCCTACTGCTTCAAATGTGCATGTATGCAAACATATAGGCATGCTTTACTACCCTCCCATAAACACACCAGTATAAAAAAGGCTGCAACCATGATCAGCTACTCAAGCTTCCATGTGTGTGCAAAGCCCTAATCCACTACCTAGATATCTTAAAGGACCATTGTAGTTTTAAAAAACCACATGCTAGCAATATAAGCAGATGTATATGCCATGGACAAAAACACACTTAAAAAAAATAAAAAAAATCTTATTTTTATTAGATTCTGTTACTGCATGAATGCTCCCATGACAGTAATCCTTCGTGTCCAATGCATAAGGGGTAGTTACAGAGCAGGACATGCACCAATATAATCCGTAGCGCTATACATACGTTGTGATCAAGGCAAAACAATATTAACACATTACAAAGATGGAGGGCCCTGTCTTTCAGCTTAGAATCCGGTGTCCATAATGCATGGTTTACTTGAGATTGTCTGCTAGTAGTGTGGGGAGGTATCAGATGCTAAAAGCATATCTATATAATCCAATCCAGTAGCAAATCCCCCATCTCTCCACCCGCTCATGAATAGATAAAAAAAAATAAACAAAACAGGAAGTTAAACTTTTCTCCAATTATTAATCAAACATTATATATATATATATATATATATATATATATATATATATATATATATATATATGTATATATATATATATATATATATGTATATATATGTTAAATCAGTGTATTCAGTGATACCTTTTTTATTGGGCAAACATATTCATAATTACTATGACGAGCTTTCAAGAGATAAACCTCTCTATCAAGCTCACTAAAGCTCATAATAATTCTGTATATATACTGCAATACTCTGATTATTCATCTGGATTACTGGACACTTACGGCTACCTCACTCTTTATATATATATATATATATATATATATATATATATATATATATATATTTATATATATATAAAAGCATGCTGTATATTTAAAAGACCAAGTTTGAAAAAAAAAATCAGAAAAAACACACTTTATATTTGTACCTTTTTCACAACCTGTTTTTGTCTAATAATTTCTCAGGAAGGTATGTCCTTGTAATCTAATGACGTCTTCTTTATTCCAGTTGAAATTTCCAGCAGTTTTAGCTGCCACATTCCCAATATATAAATAGAAGTTTCACGTGCATTCAAAGCCTTCTCAGGAAGTTGGTCAGGAAAGAACAAAATGGCAGCATAACTGTACATGAAAGAAAATTAATTAGAGATGGTATTATTTTACTTAAAATTTTTGACTGTTTTTAAAAGAGGATATTTTGAGTATATGAACACATTTGTCTTTTAAAGAACCACTGGAGTCAAATGCATAAATAAAAAAAATATTAAGATTATGCTTTTTCTTGACTTTCTAAAAACATTTTAGTTAAAAAATAATAGTAGTCCTTTAATTCACAAAACAAATTACAATCGTATTTCCCATGGCACCGTCTCTGTGGATAACTAAAAGCTAATCTAGTGCTCAAAATGTATTTTCTATAACATAAATGTATGGAAATGTATTAGTGAGGCCCGATTCTTTTGGGAATTAGATAGCTTGCTGCCAGTTGTGAACACAATAGGCAGCCAGAAAATCCTGTCTGGTCACAGAGCTTTTGATTTATAGAGATGCTGAAGCATTCGCTAATTAGAGCTTTTTTCTGTGCTTGGTTATTAAAAAGGATCTGTCACAAAAATGATGCTCAGAGTGTGTTGCGCCACTGATGTGTGACTAAATTCAATTCAGCCTCTTTGTCGCAGATTTCTAGACATTGTAGAATGTATGTACCTTACTTAAAGAGAAATTGATTGTCCATTGATAGATTCAGCTGCAATAAAATGAAAATCCCCCATCATTATCAGTAATGTTGCTTTAACAATCTGTTTAAAACGCTCCCCATTTATGTTGTAGATTAAAAGGCTCTCAGGAAAAACTGCGCAAGTATGTAAAGAACTGATAACATTAGCTGCTGTGTATGCTATGAACATAAAAACATGGTCTGGTCTGGTTTCATTACTTCCTGATAGCTGGAGCCTGAGGGGTGTGTTTTTTTTCTACAAATAAGGAGAGGTGATGGAGAAAAGAAGCGGTAGACGTGAGGAAGGTTTCTAATATAAGTGGATCTTATTAAATTTGATACCTACCCCCTTCCTCCACTCATACTTTGACACAGACAGCTTGCAACAACAAGGCCCAGATTTATCAATGTGTTAATGCACTTTACGGTATTGATTTGAGTCAGTGCTTCTAAATACGCCTCTAGCGTCCAGCATTAAAATCAGCAAATTTATCAAATGGCGTATGTGAATTCAACAGTAGCGAATGTATGTGTATTTATGTGGTATTACCTGTTATAATGAATGGCGTACGTGATAGGTTTCAGTACATAGAGTATCTTGTAATGGTTTTCAATTGAAAGACTTACATAAGAAAAAAGAGCATCTTCTGTATGTATGAGCATTTCACGTATATATGTAAAGTAATTGAATAGAAGTTTATATATATATATATATATATATATATATATATATTTATTTTTTTAGTTTTGTTAATTCTATATTGTTGTTTTATTGTTAGATTATATATTATTGTTAATAATATCTATTAACATTTAGGTTTAATAGTATTTATGTATATAATGTCTGTATCTTTTTGCATTTGATTTTATTAAGAAATGCTTGAAAACTGATTTTTTCCCAAAAATCATAGAATTTATACCTGTTTGGGTCTGCCCTTTGTAGCTCATGCAGTTCATAAATACATAGGGCCTCATTCAATTGCGATTTTGCCAATTTTATAGGGCTCTAAATAAGCACATAGCATATTTTTTTTAAAGAAGTTTTTAGTTAGTAAAAACCTTGCTTTTGGATAGAAGTTCACTAACTAAAAACTTCTGTAAAAAAAATATGCTATGTGCTTATATAGAGCCCTATTCAATTGGCCAAATCGCAATTGAATGAGGCCCATAGACTGTGGAGTGCATCGTTTCAAATTAGCCTGTCAGTGACCTCTCTCAAGAAAAATGTTGCAAGATATTGGCACTGATTAATTACAGAAATACAGTGTCTTCACAAGGTACAGAGGGGAGAATCCAGTTAGAAATTATTTATAATATTTTAGAGAAATAAACAGCTTTTAAGCACATTTTAATAAAATGCAGGATGCAAAAGTAAAGAGATACATTGGCATTTTATATTCCTAGTAAAATCCAGAAACCTTAGATGTCTTTTTAATTATCATCAGGCACATATGTAGTATCTACCTAAACACTTTCCTTTGTTATAATTTTAATTATCCAAAAAACTATTTACTTAATGACACACTGTATTAGATTATACTCTACTAATCACAGTCATAATCCATTTAAAGAAATTAGCAAGAAAACCCCCTAGGATGCTTGGACGAGCAATTAGTAGCAGAGAAATAGAGGATCCAATACCACTCTGCAGATCCCTAGTTCTTTACCATGTATACGGTGTCCACTTCTGGAGACCATGAGCCACATTCAATGTAGCGATTTTGTTATCCGGGTGCCCGTATGTGAGGTCACAAGCTAATTTGCTATTCAATTGGCGTCTTTTTGCGGGCTTGGAACGGCTTCCAAATTACGAGCTTGAAAAAATGGTGATGGTTAAACTCATAACTTACAGCCTCCAGAAGCCTTTCGCAAGGCTAAAATCGCAAATCGCTATTCAATTGCTCAATTTCCTTAAGCCCCCAAATGTATTCACACCCGTAAACGGCAAAGGAAGGAAAAAATCCTACGAGTGCTAGAGAGGACCTGCAAGGGGGTTAAACACATATTTGTAGCACTGTAAATGCAAATAAAAAAATCAATCCTGCACTGTAAATAACGAGGAAAGCGATGACAGACATTAGAATTAATTGCACAACAGTTTGGAAGCCTGCAAATCTGCAGAAAATGGAATTTAATTTTATGTTTAATTCCGGGCTAAATTGATTCCGGGTATCAATGAGTTAATACATATCAGGCCACCCATAAGGACTAGAACAGTATTGGCATTCATTTTCATAATTCTTTATTGTGAGGATTTGCGAGTCTGATAGCATATCGGACCCCCGAACCTAGTTGATTGACATGTAACATGTTTTACTCCCGTAATAATGACAGTCTCATTTTCTATTGGCTGATTTGTAATGGGAGGTTACCGGCTTGCTTAATTGATCATGTTCCTGCCCTGAAGTGCTCCGAAACAGTGCATGGTTTACAGTCTTGGCTTGGAGCCCATAACTTGCGGCCCTGAGCAATTGAATAGCATCGCAATGGGAGACCAACTGGAGCCCGCAACACACCCGCAGACATTCGGCCGTCTGTGATCGAGTGGCGAGTCTCAAATTGAATGGAGCCCCATATCTCCAAAAGGATATCAACAATTCAAAGGAGGGTGACTAAATGGTGCATGGTCTAAAATACAAAGAAAGATGTCACAATTTGAATATTTATGGCTTCGATCAGTGTTTCTCAACTGACATTTCTTGGGCCAGTGCTCATCCCCGAGACCTAATCTACTGGTCCTCAGGAGGAAAGTCTAATGATTTAAACATATCATTAATAGTAGTTAGTTATAAATTACTGATGGATGCATCTATAGTAAAAATCAGTGAACAATTAGAGGAAAATATAGTGTGGCATATATATTATCCAACTGTTAAAGGCAAACTGTAATGTCCTAACAGCTGCCATTAGATATTTTAATTTGGCATTGTTCTTTATTAAAATGTATAGTCTATAGTGTTTGATTTGTCAAAGCAATATTCAAAACTAAACTTACTTTTAAACAACAACATGTAAACCACTGATTCAGTTGATTGTCTCCACCCCTTTATGAGTTCATAAGTGGGTGGACACGATCATGACTTGGAAACAGCCCTTGATATGAGACACAATCTTATGTCGAGATAGAAATAGATGTTATTCACTGGCTGGAGACTTGGTGTATACAGCTGTTTATGTTTGAAAGAGTCAGAGTTGCTCCCATCCCTTCACAACTTCATACGGAGTGGAGACAAGCAACTCAGGTTTAAATCTTGATGTTTGGAAATACATTTAATATTGAATATTGCTTTTCTAAATCTGTGGGAAGCTGGTGCATGGAGAGCCCCTATGAAAAAAAAATAACTGTATTTCTTTGGGATTCTGGGCATGAAATAAGTATAAGTATTTAAACTTGTCTTAGACATTCAAATGTGAACACCAATGTACTATTTATTTACTATATATATATATATACAGTGCCTTGCAAAAGTATCCCCGCCGCCCCCCCCCCCCCCCCTTGGCATTTTTTGTTTTTTGTTGCCTCACAACCTGGAATTAACATGGATTGTTTGAGGATTTGCATCATTTAATTTACAGAACATGCCCACAACTTTGAAGATGATTTTTTTTTTGTTGTGAAGCAAACAACAAATAGCAGAAAAAGTCAATGTGCAAAACTATTCGCCCCCCTAAAGTCAATACTGTGTAGAGCAACCTTTTGCGGCAATCACAGCTCCAAGTCACTTTGGATAAGTCTCTATGAGCTTGCCACTAATTACCACTGGGATTTTTGCCCATTCCTACTTGCAAAACTGCTCCAGCTCCTTCAAGTTGGATGGGTTGCGCTTGTGAACAGCAATTTTTAAGTCTGACCATAGATTTTCTATTGGATTGAGGTCTGGGCTTTGACTAGGCCACTCCAACACATTTACATGTTTCCCCTTAAACCACTCAAGTGTTGCTTTAGCAGTGTGTTTGGGGTCATTGTCCTGCTGGAAGGTAAACCTCCGTCCTAGCCTCAAATCATGCACAGAATGGTACAGATTTTGCTCAAGAATATCCCTGTATTTAGCACCATCCATCTTTCCCTCAACTCTGACCAGTTTCCCAGTTCCAGCTTCTGAAAAACATCCCCACAGCATGATGCTGCCACCACCATGTTTCACTGTGGCGATGGTGTTCTTTGGTTGATGTGATGTGTTGGATTTGCGCCAGACATAGCGTTTTCTTTGATGGCCGAAAAATTAAATTTTAGTCTCATCAGACCAGAGCACCTTCCTCCATACATTTTGGGAGTCTCCCACATGCGTTTTCGCAAACTCAAAACGTGCCATTTTGTTTTTTGCTGAAAGTAATGGCTTTCTTCTGGCCACTCTGACATAAAGCCCAACTCTATGGAGCGTATGGCTTATTGTCGTCCTATGTACAGATACTCCAGTCTCTGCTGTGGAACTCTCCAGCTTCTCCTTAGGTATCTGTGCTGCCTCTCTGATTAACGCCCTCCTTGGTGGGCGGACGTCTCTTGGCAGGTTTGCTGTGGTGCCATGTTCTTTCCATTTGGTTATGATAGATTTGATGGTGCTCCTGGGGATCATCAAAGATTTGGATAGTTTTTTATAATGTAACCCTGACTTGTACTTCTCAACAACATTGTCCCTTACTTGTTTGGAGAGTTCCTTGGTCTTCATGGCAGTGTTTGGTTAGTGGTGCCTCTTGCTTAGGTGTTGCAGCCTCTGGGGCCTTTCAAAAAAGGTGTGTATATGTAAATGACAGATCATGTGACACTTAGATTGCACACAGGTGGACATCATTTCACTAGTTATGTGACTTCTGAAGGTAATTGGTTGCACCAGAGCTTTTTATGGGCTTCAAAACAAAGGGGGTGAATACATATGCACATGCCAATTTTCTGTTTTCTATTTCTAAAAAAAATAGTTTTATGTATATATTTTTCTCATTTCACTTCACCAACTTAGACTATTGTGTTTTGATCCATCACATAAAATTCAGATTAACAAAACATTGAACTTAAGGCTGTAATGTAACAAAATAGGTAAAAAGTCAAGGGGGGTGAATACTTTAAATAAATCTAAAAATGTCTCTCCTGCTCATAATTCCCAGAATACAGTTTTTGCACTGCATTCTAAGAAACTGGGGAGAGACATGCAAATGAATCCAGAATGAACATTCACTGTTTCAATCTAAATATCACTTTATACATGGCTCCTTACTAGCTAGAGCGTTAGATTTTGTGGGAAGGCTGTTTTCCACAACCTCATTTAGCTTATGGTGGACAATTAAGTGGTAGAAGCCCTCCACTGTACAGAATACAGTAAATAAATAGTACATTTGTGTTTAGAATTGAATATCTAAAAATATGTTTTAAAAAACTTATTTCCTGCCCAGAATTCCAAGAAATATAGTTATTACACTGCATTCTGAGAAACTGTACAGGGACATGCAGATGAGACCATAATATATTTCAATGTTGCTTTAGAGGAGGGCAGTAGGTGGGCCAATAGATGAGACAGTTGAGCTTTCTGGGGGCTTATGAGGTTAGGGGACTGATTAACACAAATCTTGTCTGACTGGTTTGGGTAGCTGGTTCAGCGAGGTTGAGCAGGAGCCCTTCCTTAGTATTGCTGACGGAAAGCAGGCAGACATGCTGCATGTAGGCTATGAGGACTCCTCTGATACCCTTTCTGTGAAACTTGGTATGGCCCTTCCCATTCTGCTTGTAATTTGTTTTAGGGTTTTGGAACCATCGTCAGCACTACCTGTGCCCCTCAAACTCCCTGTCCTTAGATCCCTGGTCATAGTATTACATCTGTCTTTTGTGGGCTACCTGAAATTGTTCATAACTAACCCCATTAGAGCAGTTAATCTCTCTCAGAAGGCTAAGACATACATGACGATACATGACTCCCCTTCCCAAGCCTTTTGGATCTCATTCAAGGTACCTCGCATTTGCCGTCCATACAGGAGTTTGAAGGAGGATAACCCAGTTCACTCACGGTAAGCAATGAGATGTGGTAGAAGGTTCTCCCAATCTCCCTCTTGCTCCACGAAAGCATGGATCATCCATTTCAAGGTACCAAAGAATCATTCACAGACACCGACAGTTTGGGGGGATAGGGCGAGGAGCTTAGGTGCTTGATCCTGCATTGCCTCTATAGCTGCCGGGTTAGATCAGCCATGAACTGGATACCCCTATTGGACAGAAACTTTTTGGGTAACGCTACGTGGGAGAATACAACCATTAATTCTAGCCAGAGGAATGGCCTTAGTGTAGCAGGCAGCATAGTCCACTACCGTAAGGATATACTTCTTCCCTGTCTTGCTGCGTCTAGCTAAGGGCCCAATGACAACCCAGTGGAATGCAGTATTCACAACAGACAAGGGTTGCATAGAGCCCAGCGTAGCCTTCTCCATCTGTCCATACCAATGACAGGAATCACAGTACCGAGTGACATCCCTGTTAACCCTGGGCCAGTAGAACATTTTGGGAGAGGCATTATCATATCTTTTTGCTCCCAGCTAAGGGTACATTGTGTGTCATTTCTAGCAGGTGACCTTGAAACTTCTGAGCTAGCTGTTTCTTCACTTCCCCGGGATCCCCCCTACCTGGCTGGGGTAACCAGGTAAATAACTCTACACTAGCCAATTGGATCTCTTGACCAAAGGCATGTAATGGAGTTACCCAGGTTTCAGGGATAATGTTATACCAGTCGAACAGTATCTGACCCACATCCTCTTACTCCCCAGCTTTGTCCAGGAGGATAGCCTGGTAGCTTGTCCAATGAGCCGGCTAACAAGGAGCTTTACCCCCTGGAAAAAGTACAGAGAAGGGCAACAAAGCTAATAATTTGTTAAGAAAGATTAACCAAATTAAACATATTTTCTCTAGAAAAATAGGCATCTAAGAGATGCCTTTTGTGCCAAGAGGTTTTCAACTGACAAGAGGACATCCTTTGAGGCTAGAATGTAATAGATTCCACCTTAAAGAAAGAAAGGTTTCCCAGTAAGGGCAATTAAACTGTGGAATTTTCTACCAAAGGAGGTGGTGACAGGTGATTCGATAGATCACTTAAAAAAGGTATTGGATATATTTTTTTTAATAAAAATGGCATTCATAGTTATCCTGGTTAATTAGAGAGAGAGTATTGATCCAGGGAGGAATAAGACAGCCAGTATCTGGGGTCAGGAAGGATGTTTGTTGCCCTTTTGAGACAATTGGCCAGGCATCACTTGTTTTTTTTCCTGTTTGCCTTTGTCTGGATCAATTAACATTTAACAATTAATCTGCATATTGCAGATCAGAGAAGATCTAAAAAGGTTGAACTTTTTTCAACCTCAATTACTATGTACAGTTGTGCTCAAAAATTGCATACCCTGGCAGAAATTGTGAAATTTTGGCATTCATTGTGAAAATATGACTGATCACACAAAATGTATTTTATTGAAGGATAGTGATCAAATGAATCCATTTATTATCACATAGTTGTTTGGCTCCTTTTTAAATCATAATGATAACAGAAATCACCCAAATGGCCCTGATCAAAAGTTTGCATACCCTTAGTTCTTAATACTGTGTATTTGCCCCGTTTAGCATCAATGACAGCGTGACCATAAAGCTCTATTTTGGTCTCGTCACTCCAAATTACAGTGTGCCAGAAGCTGTGAGGCGTGTCAAGCTTTTTTGTGGCATTGGTGCAGTAAAGGCTTCTTTCTAGCATCTCGACTATGCAGTTCATTTTAGTTCAAGTATCATCGTATTGTGCTCCTTGAAACAACCACACTGTCTTTTTCCAGATCATCCTGTATTTCTACCGAGTTTTCCTGTGGGTTTTTCTTTGTATTCCGAACAATTCTTCTGGCAGTTGTGGCTGAAATTTTTCTTGTGAAGGAGGTGTGGAGAGGGATTCTTTGCAAAGCGCACAATCTTGAGTGTGTCTAACACGTCGTACCCGGCCGGTGTCCTCAGTCTCTTGGTTCTAAGACATATGCCGTCTATGGTGTACTAATCCACGGTATAATGTACGTATAGTGTGATGACGCCTTGTGTTGCGTGTAACCGCTGAATCTGATGTTGTGTACTTTCCACGTGTGCGTGAAGGGGTGTCCTAAAGCACAAGTACTTCAGACCGTTTTCATAAATAGAAGTAACTTTATTGGTAAAATTCTGGTACAATTAGGGTAAGTAAAATCCTTTGATAAGAACAATAAAACCAAGTAAAAGTGTCATCAGGACAAGTTATCGGGTACCAGGTTAAGCTGCAGAAATTAATTTTTGACAAAAAAAAAATAAAAAAATAACGCCTACTCTCTAAATGAAACACACCATGCTTATGTATCCCATGAGAAGTATAAACTTTATTTTTCAGGTTTTTTCACACCTACCCCATATGGGCCAGGTCTGTCTCCCAGAACTTGGTGTCAGCCTATCTCCTCATCCTACCTAGGTGCTGAGGGGGCAAAAGCCCCAGTTATCAGCTACCTCTGGGCAGGATCTGGGTGCAGCAGGAATTGGTTTGGTAGTGTAATTGCTGGGTGATGGATCTGTGTCTAATCCATCTGGGGAACCATATACCTGGAGTGTGCAAGTTGTTGATTGGTGGGGATAGGTTCTTTGCTATTCGGGGGACCTAGCGGAGGGAAGTGCGGCTGGTTAGAGCGCTCAGGGTACCTACTGTGAGGGGAGGGCATAAGGGAGTTGAGGTGGTTCCGATGTGTATTTAATTTTTGAGACTGATCAGGACTTCCAAAATATATTTCAAAATTCAGGCTCCCTGATTGAATGGGGGGGGGGGGGGTCACAAATAATGGCTATGGTCAAATACTTTCTAATTTGTGGTTAACCACAAGACAAAGGATCAAAATGGTACCACTTGCAGAACACTTGACAGAACTTGATCTTGTTCTATTGAAACAAATGTTTCAGTTGCTGTTTTGAGAGCCTTGTTAATTTTACTTGATGACTTTATCAGGTTTGTGAATTTCCCATAGAAATCCATGGAGCCTAATCTACCTCTCAAGGAAAGTTTGAATCCAGCCAGGACCCTAGCCTGGCCCTGAGCAGGGAGCGAACTGGGTATCGCAGTTGGCCACTGGAAGCAAGTACTGGTCGTCCTTAAAGTTGTACCATCCCCAAAATATTTTTATTAACCCTATGTAGCAGTTACCCCAAAATAAATTCTGCACATACATTAATTGTACAACTACAGTATTGCAAAAACGACCCAGAGATATCTGGGCTCAAATTACCTGGTAAAAAGAGGTCTAAGGGACTCAGGACATACAACTAGGGTTTATATCATATTTCAATACTCTTATGGCCATTATAATAGCACTTGGGTCAGGTAGCCAATGGCTAGTGTCCATCACAGTCCAGTTGCTATTTCAAGTTCAGGGGGTCATAACACAGTACAATAATGAATTTTTTGGGAATACTGAGCATGAAATACGTTTTTAAACTTATTTTTAGACATTCACATATGAACACAAAAGTACTATTTATTTACTATATTCTGCATGGTGGAGGACTTCTATCACTCTTTTGCCCACCATAAGCTAAAAGATGTTGTGGTAAATAGCCGTCACACAAAAACTAATGCTCACATTAGGAACTAGCCCCACACTGATGAGATCCTTTTCAAAACTGAAACATCTGTAGGTCTCCTGGCTTATGCATGATCCATTCCATTCTATGCTATGCAATGTTTTAAAGCTTTGTAATACAGCGAGCATATGCCTAAAAGGAGCCATATATAAAGCGTATTTGGATTGAAAACATACATTGTAGACTCATTTGCATGCCCCACCCGGTGTCCCGGTATGTAGTGCAATAACTTTATTTCTAGTAATTGTGAGCAGGAAATACATATTTGGAGACATTTACTTATGAACATAAATGTACTTTTTATTTACTATATTCTGTATGGTGGAGGACTTCTATCACTCTTTTTTTCCACCATAAGCGAAATTATGTTGTGGTAAATAGTCTTCCCACAAAATCTAATGCACAAGCTAGGAAATATATATATCCATACACATATACATACATATATACATATCTCTATCAGGGAGCAAGGCATTATCTTTATATTAGAAGACACATCTGCACACATCTGTGTCTGCGATTAAAAACTGGTAAGTATGAAATATTAGTAAAATAACCACTAGGGAGCATTTCACCTGCCAAATCTAAGTGGAAGCCTATTACCTATCGTGATTAAAATGTCAACAGTGCAGAAGGGCCCAGCAGTGCTATTGATTAACAAAAACATTTTGCTAATCCTGGGCATATGTCCTGATATCATTGGATATTGTCATGTGTTTCTTGTTAAATGCGTGTTAGAATTGTAAGAATTGGACATTTTTAAAACACTAATCTCCCAGAGATTCTACTTTCCTAGACAGCCATCTGGTCATACATACCTCTTAGATTTCATAAGATTAGAATTTATAAAACCACATTTTTCTGCTTGCAAACAACACTGTGATGATAATTATATATTTTTTAGATTATTATTTATCAGTTATTTTGCTTTTTTCTGCTTATATAGTGTGGGCTACATAAGCAATATTTATTAGCCACCCTTGCTCCAAAGAGTTTACAATCCAGTAAATTTGGCACTTGTAGACTTAAAAGGTGTAATGGACACATTTTTTTTTGCTCTGACACTTTATGTTTCTATGGTACAGTACAGAAGTTCCTAACCAATTCTCCATGGACCATCAGTAGTCCGCAATCTCCATTCAGGTACACATAGAACAACTGCTATTGAAAAATGTATTAAACAAAATTAATAAAATCCATCAAAAGTTCTTATACTAGATGTTATCACTCATAAGTACACAAACTATATTCCAATATAGCCCAGTGAATTATAATTATCAATATACTGGCAGAAAAATCAGTAGGTAATCTCTGAAGGTTGGTGCATCAAAAAAAGTTTGGTATATAGGAGTTGTGCTCAACAGCCAGTCCTAGGATTTGTGCCACTTAGTCCACATTGACAAAGTTGGATGAGGAGAGCCTAACACTTTAAACATGCCACCATACCATTATTGAACATATCTAAGGTTAAAATGTACTCAATTTAAATGAGTGCAAAGATAGATGAAAATTTAGTATGTAGGATCACTCATGTTAAAAATATTCTGGATCTCAATGGTGGTCCCATTGGAAGGTAACACACTGGTCTCCAGATCAAAAAGATTGAGAGACACTGGTATTTGTATAAAGTATTTTATCTTTTATATAGTGAATGCCCATCCCAATTATGTGCAATTACCTGCTTCAGTGACTGTGTGGATCAAAACAAAATGTGACAAGTTCTTAAAGAGATGGGAGTACCAGATCATCTCATCCACCTTCTGAGGAATCTGTATGTGAACCAAGAAGCCACGGTCAGAAATGAACATGGGACCACAGAATGGTTCAAGATTGGGAAAGGTGTGCGACAAGGCTGTAATCAGCTTATATGCAGAGTACATCATGCATAAGGCTGGACTGGATGAATTCAAATCCAGAATCAATATTGCTGGAAGAAATATCAACAACCTCAGATACGAGGATGATACGACTCTGATAGCTGAGGAGGACCAAAATGAGCTACTGATGAGTGCAAAAGCTGGCCTGCTGCTCAACGTTAAAAAGATGAAGGTCATGGCAAAAGGCAAATAGATAGGGATGAAATGGAGGCAGTGACAGATTTTATTTTCCTGGGATCCAAGATCTCTGCAGATGGTGACTGTAGCCATGGAACTGAGAGACGTTTGCTTCTGGGGAAGAAAGCTATGGCACGCTTTGATAAGCTAAGGAAAAGTAAACTAAGTAAGCTATCCACAAAAGTCTGCTTAGTTCGAACTATGGTACTCCCAGTAGTAACATACGGATGTGAAAGCTGGACCATAAAGAAGGCTGAGTGCTGTGGTATTGATGCCTTCAAATTGTGGTGTTGGCGAAAATGGCTTAGAGTCCCTAGGACTTCAAGAAGATCAATAAATCAGTACTTCAGGAAATCAAGACAAACTGTTCACTAGAAGATATGATCATGAGGCTGAAAATCAAATATTTTGGTCATATCATGAGAGGACAGGATTCCCTATGCTGGGAAAGATTGAAGGCATGTTTAGAAGAGGACTGCAGGTGGACATAGATGAGCTCAAAGGGGCAGTTACCAACAGATGTACCTGGCGTGCTGCGGCCCATAGGGTCACGGATAATCGGACATGATCGAATGTTCTCAGATGGAGCCATTTAAATGTTCAATTATATAAGAAATCCCACTCCTCTCTCTTTCTTCCATTCTCTTCTACCCCTCTGTCCAATAAGAGACAAGATAGGCACACACCCATAGACTGCACCTATCATGTAGTGCTAAAATCAGGCAAGATGGAACTCTGTACTCTGTACTCTATGTTCATGGTTTGCACAGCTGCTAATATAGGTAGTTTATTAAAGTCTTCACAACTATAAAGCTATGAAGTTTTTTCTCAATTGGTCACTGAGCTAAAGGGTGACTGTAATGCAATAACAAGTGGAGCTTGTTGGATTAATTATGTATTAATCATTAATAATATTTCTATTTAATAATTTATAATCACTAAAATCAAAATACAATTCACTTTCAATGATTAGAGTCTTAGCCTCCATTTGATTGTCCCTGATAAGGTAATAAAGGACAGACAGGTCGAAACAACTTTTTATAGGCTGCTCCCACAGCAGCACCATGTTGCTAGGGGAAATTACTTTAGAGAACCGCTGCATAATAATAAAATGAATACAGCTACTTTTTCATTAGAAAATATACATTTTGTTGCCTCTGTAGGATCCTGGGGGGAAGTTGTGCGTAAGAGGGGTGTTTACATTTCTGCAGAGCTATCGCTTCATCCTTTAATGCAACGCCCTGCTTCTGGGCCAGTGAAAGGGAAGGGGTGTGGTGTCAATTTCAATCTTCTCCAGTTATCAAACAAAGGCTCTGGATTCCTGTTCCCTCCTTTCCCATCCTCCCTCCACTATAAACACACACCCTCATCATCCAGCTCTCAGGATGTGATACAACAATTCATATAGATTCCTGTACGCTAAAGGAGTATTCAAAAGTTGGGACTCCCCCCCCCCAAAAAAGCTTTTATTTACATCTCTTATACAGTTGCTAATATTGGTATTTAGGTGCATACATAACCTAAAAGTGTCTTTTCTGAACTGGAGTGGCCCTTTTTTACAGAAAATCTCCAGCCAATGGAAATCCATACACTCTCTGTCTGAAAATGTAGTAATACTTTCTAGACAAAGCCACCCCTCCCATTGACCTTATAGTGGGTGGATACCAGCTGAGTCTGATCTCTGAATTTTTAATTTAATATTGAAAATAGCTTTTCTTAATTTGTTGGATATGACTGTTATTAATAATAAATTCCTAATTAAAACATATAGCTCCTTTTATTAGTGCGCTACAGTGATCCTTTAAAATAGAGTAGAGGATCTGAGCCATTGTGATTATCTGCCATAAAGTGACGGCATGAGGTTTATTGTGTGGCTTTCTTGTTACTCCTTGTATGTCAGTGCTAATTTGCTAATGTTACAGCATGTCACCATACACGGACCCTCGGCAGCTGAGCTAATGCTTCAGGCATGCTCCTAGGTTCAGTGGAGGGAGGGATTACATTTTTCCATTTCTGTTTACACACATGGAGCATGCGATCATACTGAAAAAATGTCCACATTCGAGGAAACCGTACGATGACCCTCAAAACATGTTATAACGTGATTAGTACATCTAAAAAACGTGCAGTGAATTCTGCAGCGATCCTGCTGTGTTGCTTTTTATATTTTAATTTTTTTAACAGCTTCGTAAACAAAGGATACATACTATATATATCTAGAATAAAACAGATGGTGTAAGCATTTAAATTCAAATGCCATCTACCTAAGTATGGGTTTAATGAATCCATGATTTATTCATTACATAGGACATTTATTTATGGATCTACATTAACAATAATACATGAAAAACAATACTTTTTCCACCAACTGTTTTTTACTTTTTAAGGAATAAACTGCTTTTTTTCATGTCATTTAAAAATGAAATCAAATTTTTTTTTTAATTGTACTTAATAATATTTGTTTTTATTTATTTAATTTGTAGTTATTATTACATAATAATTGGGGAAAGGATAACCGTATATATATATTGAAAACATATAATACATACAAAAGTGCCATGATCATATCAGTAAATAATAAAATAGTCACAAGAAAATCTATTACAAAAGTACTGGAAAGGTGAATTAATAATTACCATAATTGGTTTTCTTAAAAAATATTACAGTAGACAGTATAACAGTACACCTTAAAACATAACATATGGTCCATATCCAACCATTATGACCAGACTAAGGGCCTCTTTCAATTGCGATTCGGCCAATTGAACAGGGCTCTATATAAGCACACAGTTTTTAGTTAGTGATCTTCTATCCAAAAGCAAGGTCTTCACTAACTAAAAACTTCTGTAAAAAGAATATGCTCAGTGCTTATATAGAGCCCTATTCAATTGGCCAAATTGCAATTTAATAAGGCTGTAAGTGATCCAGTTTATATTTTAACCAAGGAGTCTTATTCAACTTTTTTAGATCTAATCTGATCTTTGTTTATTACATGCATACACTATTCCTTCAGTAAAGAAGTCCCATATTTGCAGAATGCTCTTTTGATCAATGTGTTTTAAAATAAATATAATTCTATTAGCCATTATATTTCGGTATTGTATGCACCCATTCCATTTTTTTTTATTAACTATTTTGCCACTTTGGATGCAGATAAGGTTTCCGCTTAGGTGAATTGATAGAGCTTGCAGGTGAGAAACCAAGCTAAAGGACCACCGCACAATGAAAAACATTGAAAATGTTTCAGCCTGACTAGGAGCATAATTAAGCAGATCAGAAAAAAGTCATATAGCAAATTGTTAATTTGAAAAATATATATTTTGATGTCTCTGCCGCACCATGGAGGAATCCATGATACATTGGTGGAAGTTGTGTGAGAGTGGGGCTTTGACATTTCCGGAGAACTGTGTTTGCATTGAATTATGCAAGGTGTTTGCTACTAGGCTGATGAGGAGGAAGGGGTGTGGTGCCAATTTTAATCTTATTCTGTTATCGGTATCAAACATTCTTTAATTTTATTTTGATCTCTCCCCCACATGGTTTTTCTGTTTTTCCTATTTCTCTGTTCTATTCCCCTTCATACAAAACCCTTAAATCATCCCGCAGTTCTTATCTTTGTTTCAACATCTACTCTTTCCTGTTCTCTTCCTCTTTTTAGTGCACTGTCTCTTTAAAGCAGTTGCGCCACGCATATGATGGTATCTGTCCATAGATTAGTGCAATGTCATTTATCTATCCCTTCTGTTCAACGGTTCACTGGCTATCTTCCTTACAACACTGTGTTTGACTTCCCCAGAGAAAGGGACACCGCAAAGATCCCAATTACTATTAAGAGTGGAGGTTTTAGGTAATGGAGCTTGAATGTTTAGTATTGTCAGAATACATTTCCTATTTGCTATTATCCTTAATTGAAGTAATTAACTCTCACAGTTTGGAGGTGATTAGCAGGAAGAACATGTCAAGTTAGTTAAAGGACCATTTACCCCACTATAAGTGGAGCACAAGATTGTATGTTAAAATTATCTTTTTTTATTTATTACACTAATAACAGCTAAACATCTACAGTCTTAGGTCTGATTACATACACGCTCCTGACTGTTGCATGATTAACAACATCTGTTGACACCGGATGTAGATTCAGTGAGCACAAACATTTCCCCCTGAACTTCAGGAATGTAGCAGGACATGTTAACCCCCAACTGTCCTATTTAGCTGATTCCAGCAGTCCTTTCCCTGCTCAGATGAATTTGTGAAGGGTTTACTCTATTTCTGCTTATGCTCTCTGCACGGAGCTGCTGTTGTGAGTCTTTCTGGAGGCTTGGAGTCTCATGTAAACAGACATTCCATTTATAAATCTATCTGTAAAAAAAGAATGTATTTCAAACATCCAAAAAGTATTTCATCATGATTTTATGAGAA